>CM061154.1:11661615-11814115 GCA_030710495.1 Labroides dimidiatus
CAAACACATTTTCACTTGTTGCTGACTAGAAAAGAGGGTGTCACATAATTGATTCGTCGACTAAATCAACTCTCTTGTGAGTCATGTTCATTATCTGACTCAGTTAAGTCCAAACCAAGATGAGTTGAATAACAATTTAGATCTGATTATAGCTCAGCAAAGAACCACAGTTAATTTAATTCAACCCAAGGAGCAAATATGTCTGTTCCCATTAACATCTTATCAAACAGTTGTTCAGGCGTTAAGTCTCTGACAAAGTTACCATCCCTTTTCAAGACCTTCTTGCTTCTTTATCAAGACACTTCAGGTGAACAACATAAGATACTTTTCAGTTAGGTTCTTTTCAAGGCTGATTTAACTCATTTGCTTGGTCAGTGTGATTCTAAATGAGCTTTTCTCACATAACAGAATTCAACACTTCCTGTTCTTTGATTAGTCTTAAGCACGAGACACGGTTGAAAGTTCGTTCACAAAATCAAATTAGTTTTCTTCAGTGTTGCTCAGTTTGAACCTGGCTCTTAGCCCTCTTCATCCCCAATTAAATGCCTCAGAACTCCCATGGTGCACTGCAGCCTTCCTGTCTGCCTTTTGCCTCAAATAATAAGAAAGGATGGATTGTCTCATTCTTGGCACTCCCTTCTTTCCCAGATGCAACCCACTTTTGCTTCCTGTCTCTATTCATATCTGTCACTTTTCACTTTTCACTCTGTTTTCAGCTTTATAGCACCCCCCCCCCTACACACACACACACACACACACACACACACACCCCACCTCAGCTTTTATTCTTTCAGTCTGTGGTCCCCCTCTTTGCTGCTAAAGCTGCCTGTTGCTACATATCTCCTCGCTCTGTGTGCTCTCTCTTCATGCACCTTTAAAGCATTCCTCCCTCTTGTGCTCCATCCATTTCTTTTCCACTTTCCTCTCATGGTGCATAATACTGATAAAAAAAAATAATAATAATAAAAAAAAAAAAAAAAACCTCCCGTGATGTTCTTTTAATTCTCAAGGTATGTTTTAATTGGCACACATTCTTGGTAAACCTAGTCAGCATGTCATTTCTTTATAAACAGTTCATGTGTGCACAACCACAGACATAAATTGTATCCTCCCCAGTGTTCTGTGACTGTGCTGTGAAATCAAATTACTTCTGCAATAATGAAAGCACATTAGTGTTTTTTGGAATAAGGCTTATCTGTGTGATTGTGTTTGATGAGAAAAACACTTTGATTTGCCAGTAAATGCTGTTGACTCGCATGTTTACAGAGAAACACTTAGAACAAGAGAGAATAGCGTGCAAACTTGTTGCATCATGTTATCAACGTCAGCCTGTCACTCAATTTTTTTTTTCTTTGCTTCCCTCTCTTTTCAAACTGATTGCCAAATGCACCACAACACTCCCCTGCATGTTTATACATGCTAGTTTATGCATCATACAGTAGATCCTTGTAAGTATGAACGGTTCACGTGCTGTGCTTCATCTGAAATCCATCCTTTTTCTTTCACCTCAACAAACCACTCATAAAATGCACGACCATGTTCACTTTACACTCTGAGTGTTCAGTAATTTTATGCTGACTTGGTTGCCTAATGGGAAAACTTTGACAAAGTCATTTTCCCTGCTTTCCTTCCATTTATCAAGTCTGTCTTTTCTCATCTATTCCATTAAGGACTTAGTGGATCAGAGCCATTCTCACTCCGCTCCACAGACAGGATGTTAATGCTAATTCTGGAAGGTATTGTGTATTCAGATGGGGTATTTACTTGTTTATCTTTTTTTTTGCCAAAGCACTTGTTTGAAAATACTGATACAAATAGAATTAAATCCCTTTCAGCAAAGACAAGCTGCAAGCAAAGATTGTAAATAGTTGGGTAAAAAAAGAAGTGATGCAGGAAATATCTGCTTAAACTCTTATTAACTCCCAAGGAGAAACTGGCAGAGTGATATGTTCTCTCTTCTCTCTCTTTCTTCTAGAAAGCATGATAACGTATTGTCCCATATGTCCCTATGAGTCAGCATTGGCTTTGCTATATGGTCCATAAAGAGCTGTACACTAATGTGCACCATTAGCCCCCATTCTTTTGCTTAAAGCATCTGAACATTTCCGCATCCTTGTCTCCAGCTGCTGTGCAGAAGATAATTGAGTAACAGAGAAGCTCCTCCATTAGACAACCTCTCAGCCTTGCAGTCTCTCCACATTCCTCACATCAGCAACTGGAAACATTCTACTTGAGTTTTTTTTTTTTCCATCATTTAACCCCACTTTTCTCATAAAGCAGGTTAAGTGCATGCTTTCACTCTGTTTTAACAGCCATGCTGTGCCAAATTAAGTTAGGGAGTGTGCTTGTTTTGTCATCAACACTAAAAGTGTTGTTACTTTGGGGGGATTGATTAAATAGATTGAAAATAAAACAAAGGATCAACTAAAAATATTGAACATGTAATGCTTGATGGTTTAAACATTAGAACCACATTTAAAGACCATTTTGCATGTGATGTTTGCCCTCCGCTAGGACAGCAAAAGGGACATGTTACTTATTGGATGTTAGATGCAGAATGAATGAGTCTTGTCCGTACATTCATTGTGGTTAACTGAACTCTACATTTATATATGATATATCCTTCAACTGTACGCAAAAAGATCTGAGAAAAAAAGGCAGAAATGTATCACAGCCATACAACCAAAGAATTAGCAACAGTTAATCTCGCCGTGCTACCACCTGTGCTAACTGGCCCTCGTAATCCAGCAATTGTTGTGGTTATAGCATGAGTTATTATCTGCTTCAGTCAAAGGATTCCTCACACATTCACAGATGTATAAATAGATTTTTTTAAGTCCTATTGCATATCTATAGCTGCTTTGTCAAGAAGATGACAAAGCATGTCATTAGCAAAACAACAACCCCTGAAGCACAGAAACAGGTTAGCTAAGATTACAGTATTTTCATAACACAAGGCTCTACATACATTCAGTTTGTGAGCACCTGCGGAGGTGACTCATCTCATTTATAGTCACTTACATTTTTGGTAAGGGAGCTAACTCTATTTTACTTTCTGACACCTTTCTCCTAGATGCACCTTGAATGTATTGACTGACCAAAATGCTTTGTAGCATAATGCTAACACAGCAACATTCACTGTGATTATTGCTACAGTAGACGCATGACTGCAACTGTTCAATAATCATCCAGTCATTTCTCCTCCTGGCCTTACAGTAAAGCCATCATAAACTAACCACTACCTGATCTTTTCATAAAATAAATGCTGGCTGCTGTTCCTTTCATCCCCAGGGTTTGTTATTTATGTGTAGCAGGATGATGTGCCTCATCCATGTTTATTAGAGCTGTTGGCCTGCTTACCTTGAGCCCTTGTCAGCTAATGACCTCACGGGGGCACTCTATATAAGGGAGCAGCTGCAGCCTGCCCCTCCTCTTTCCCTGGCTCTGGCTCTTCCTCTTCCTGCCGGATCGCCCTGCTGCCCATCCCATGCGGTTACCGGTGCAGGTAGGTTAGCAGTGGCTGCTAACAACGCTATATGGTTGATCTTCGTGCTGATTTGCCCGTTATGGGCTTGTTCTTTCTCTAGAGTTGCGATAACCAGTTGTGTGGGTCGTAGGAACCGCGGCCGTTATCCGCACGTTGAGTGCAGGCTCGTCTCGTCCATCTCACTCTCTGTGGTTTTCCATGTGGCCTGATTGGTATGTATAAGTTATTGTAGGCCTGTACCTTTTATTCTCTGCTCCTCCAAAATTAACTTAAGTTAATTCTGTTTGTGACAGGGGCTGTGTGTGTCGGGTGTCGCTCTGGGGAGCTCCAGCGGTGATAAGATTAATGTAAGGAAAACGCGGCTGTGACGCCGTCTTGATGCTGCTCTGCTTTGGCCTCTGCCTGTGCGCTTTTCTTCGAGCCTGTTAAACTTGCTGCAGCTATCTAGCCGCTGCTAGCCTGGACTGTTTTGGCCTCCTGCCCGTCTTGTGGCGGCTTTAAAGCCTCTCGTGCTCTGTCCGCCTTGCTACTTGTGCTTTGCTGCTGTGACTGCTGAATCTATCGCTTGGTTGTGAATGACTAAAGGACTGCATGACAGACTGGACCGGGCCGATAAATGAGTATTCTGAGTGCTGATATTCGTTCAGCCTCTCCTCTTTTATTATCTTAATGTGTGGTTGTTAATTGTGGGGTTAACTTCTGTTAAGTTGATCATTTGACTATTTTCTTTTGCCTGATTTTTGGGTTCTTTTCAGTTTCTTTTCTATCAATTCTTGCATTTACTTTCTTGGTTTATTTGGTCGTTTTTCTGAGTTCATGAGTAAACTTATATTTGGTTGGATATTGCTTTCAATGAATCATCTTGAATGGTTTCATCTTTCTTTACAGCTTTATTTCTTTTTCCTTTAATTTGGTTAGTTATTTCTTTTGTTTAATTCTGGTTTTCAGAGTTACTTAAACATTTGATTTTCTATGTTAAGTATTGATTTTGGGTATATTCTATTTTCTTTTTAAGGGTTTGATAATTTGGCAGCATATGTCTGATTTATTGTTAGGTTTCTGGATGGCTGCCATCTTTATTGCTTTAGTATAGTTTGTTTGTTTGTATTTTGTTTATTTGGAGTGAAAACCCACTAATCCCCTTTCCTTATCCTTTTCAGTTGCTGAGGGCCAACGGTGGTGGTCTCCTGGTCTCCTGGTGTCCTGGTGGTGGTATTCCCCGTTTGTGTGCTGTGTACCCCACTGACTTTAGTTTCCACGGTGTGAGTGAAGCGTGTGTGTCACAAGTGTTTGGGGTGTTTTCTTTCGTTCCTGGGATCCCTCCCTCACCTCCTTCCTCGAGCCAGCACCTTGGTAAGCTCAGCACTGAAAGGGATATCCCCTTCCTGTGTGTATGAGGGTTTTATGATTTTTATGAATATTGTTTAAATAAAAAGACATTGTTGGAAATTGGAACCACGTCTCCAGCTATCTTTGAAAGTAGAGCGAACCTGGGTGCCTTTCTACATTTTTGTTATTACAACTATTTCTTTGGGCGAAATTCCCAAAGTGGCGTTGTCGGTTTCAATCATTCATTACCATAATTCTTCAATAAACTAAACTAGACCCTAACCTTATTACACCACCCCTCGAGCTGCCACAAACTGGCGTTGTCGGTTTCCACCACCCATTACCAAAATTGTCAATAAACCAAACTAAAATCCTAACTTCATTACACCACCCCTCGAGCTGCCACAAACTGGCGTTGTCGGCAGGATCTACTTAGAGCTGAGACGTGTGTTCCATTTCCTTTTTTTTCTCTGTGCTTCATAGCTGTTTTAAAGTTCGAGTCCAGTCTAAATATTAAGCACTAAGGCAGACATTAAAGAGGCAAAGCAGTTGTTTTTGTATACTTGTGACGAATTCCAGGTAAGAATTGGTTTGTGTTGCGCTGTAATTTATCACCGCTGCCCCAGTTGAATATTGTCTCTTCTTTTGTTACGGTGTAGCAATGGAGGGAGAGTTGCAGGAGTTGAGGAACTTGGTTGCACAGTTAAGAGCAGATAATGAGAGGCTGCGGCAGGAGCAGGCTGCGGCCGTGCCTGGTCCTAGTGCTGCATCCTCTGCTTCTGCTGTGAACTCTGCTGCTCCTTCCAATGCTAGTGCCCCTTTAACAGAGAGACTTGTTTTTGTGCCCCGGGACAGAAAATGCCCAATGTTCAGAGGGAGATCGGGGATTGGGTTGAGTGAGTGGATTGAGGAGGTGCAGGCTTGCATGAGGGCTCGCCGTTTGCTTACGTCCGATCAGGCCTTTTTCTTGTTGGACCATCTTGAGGGAGAGGCACGAGAGGAGATGAAATATCGTCCCAGTGCTGAACGGGAAGACCCAGAAAAGATATTTGCCGTGCTTCAAGAGCTTTATGGGTGTTCAGACTCCTATGTGTCTTTGCAGGAGGCCTTTTTCTCTAGGCGCCAGCAAGAAGGGGAAACTCTGCAAGAGTTCTCTCTTGCCTTAATGCATTTGATGGAGTCTGTCAAGCAGCGCGCACCTAGTACCATGTCAAACGCGGAAGTTTTGTTGCGGGACCAGTTTGTTGAACATGTTCTTGACGGTTCTCTTCGCCGTGAACTTAAACAGTTTGTACGCAGGCAGCCCACTGCTAACCTACTTGAGGTCCGAAGTGCAGCGATTAGGTGGGAGCGTGAGGGTCTGCCAGGAGGAGTGAGGGGTAGGAGCAACTCTGTCCCTTCAGTGTTGGGCTTCCAGTATGGGGTCAAAGGTGGGTCGCCTGAGGTGCTTAACACCTCAACATCTGCCGAGCTGAAAGAAATGAGGGAGATGCTAAAGCTACAGCAACAGCAGCTTACTCAGCTTACTCAAAGCATTTCATTCTTGCAGACTTCCCAGCAGCACACTCGTGCCCCTCATCGTCGCCCTGTCATTTGCAGGAGCTGTCAGCAGCCGGGACATTTTGCCAGGGAGTGTGATGGAGTTCGAGCGCCTCCTCGTCCCCAACCTTCTTTGCCTCCACCATCTAGTCGGCAGCAATATCCCACTCAGCCGTCGGAAAACTAGCTCCCGCCGAATTGCAGAGCCACACTTCGGGGGGAACAAACTCTGGCTCAGGTTCAGGAGTAGCACATGTGGATGAAGCTTCTAAGCTTATTTCATCATGCCCACATTTGGACATTGATTTTGGTGGAATCCAGGTCCCTTGTTTGATAGATACTGGTTCCATGGTGTCTACCATCACAGAAAGCTTCTTCCGTCAGTACTTTGAACCTTGGGGTCAAGAACGGCTCCGGTCTTGTCATTGGCTGCAGCTCAGTGCAGCCAATGGACTGTCCATACCCTATCTTGGCTACCTGGAGCTGGATGTCAAGCTCTGTGGTAGGCTGATGCCCAGATGTGGAGTGTTGGTTGTTAAGGACCCCCCTGGTGGTGTGGCGTCACAGGTCCCTGGTATCCTGGGGATGAACGTCATCAAGAAGTGCTACCGAGAGCTCTTTGGACAGCATGGTGCAGCCCTTTTTCATGCGCACCCAGTTTCGGAGGCCCCAGAACAGGTGGTGCAGGCACTTCAAAAGTGCCATGAGGCGAGCACACGGGTTCCACAAGGTGCCTCAGGTGAAGTTAAGGTACGTGGAAAGAAAGCTTGCCTGATCCCTGGTGGCACCATGAAGATGGTTGCGGCTACTTGTGCAGGGCAGTATGCAGGCTGCACAGTACTCTTTGAGCCCTTGGGCTCTGGCCTCCCTGCAGGGCTTCTGGCATCTCCTTCTTTGGTTCGGGTTGTAGGGGGCACTGCTTACATTCCCATTGTGAACGTTGGCTCCACTAATGTGTCTCTCTATCCCCGGACAATTGTTGGCACTTTGAGTGAGGTGAGCGTTGTTAGCTTACCAAAAGGAGTCACAGAAGTACCAGCTGGTGTGGCCACAATGTCATCCCAGTCTGCTTCTATGTCTGCACATGACCAAATCCAGTCAATGTGCTTATCTCACTTGTCAGCTGAGGAGCAGGAGAAAGCTAGGTCCCTTCTCAGAAATTACACTTCTGTCTTTCCCACCCATGATGGAGACCTGGGCTGCACAAACCTCATAGCCCATGACATCCCCCTTCTGGATGACATTCCTGTGAGGCAACGCTACAGGCGTATTCCTCCTTCTGATTATGAAATTGTGAAGCAGCATATTGACCAGTTGCTGGAGGCACAAATCATAAGGGAGAGCAGCAGTCCTTATGCCTCTCCTATTGTTCTTGTCAGGAAGAAGGATGGAACACTGCGCATGTGTGTCGACTATCGACAGCTGAACAGCAAAACCAGGAAGGATGCTTTTCCCCTTCCTCGGATCGAAGAGTCTCTTGATGCTCTGACGAATGCCCAATGGTTCTCCACACTGGACCTGGCCAGTGGGTACAATCAGGTACCTGTGGCAGAATGTGATCGTGCCAAGACTGCCTTTTGTACTCCCTTTGGCCTTTTTGAGTGGAACCGCATGCCTTTTGGACTCTGCAACGCTCCCGGCACCTTCCAGCGGCTCATGCAGCGGCTGTTTGGAGATCAACAATGTCGTTCCCTGTTGCTCTACCTCGATGACATTGTTGTCTTTTCTTCCACCGTCGAACAGCACTTGGAAAGGTTGAGTGTGGTGCTGGAGCGTTTGCAGTCTGAAAATCTTAAGGTGAAGCTCTCAAAGTGTGCTTTCTTCCAACGACAAGTGAACTACTTGGGACATGTGATTTCGGACAAGGGGGTCTCTGCAGACCCGAGCAAGATCGAGGTGGTGGCTAACTGGCAACCTCCTTCTACTGTCTCTGAGCTCCGATCATTTCTTGGTTTTGCCAGTTACTATCGTCGCTTTGTGGAGGGTTTCGCAAAGTTGGCTGCTCCCCTTCACAAGTTGGTTGCTGAGCTTGGAAATGAAAAATCAAGGAAAAGGTCAAAGTGTGTCATTGCTGATAACTGGACAGCAGAGTGTCAGCGGAGCTTTGAGGCCTTGAAGACCAAGCTAACCACTGCACCTGTGCTGGCCTATGCTGACTTTTCTCGCCCTTTTATTCTTGAGGTTGATGCCAGTTATGGTGGCCTTGGGGCTGTGCTATCACAAGAACAGGGTGGGAGGGTCAGGCCCATAGCCTATGCCAGCCGTGGTTTGAGGCCCACGGAGCGCAACATGGTAAATTACAGCTCCATGAAATTGGAGTTTTTGGCGCTCAAGTGGGCCATGACGGAAAAGTTCCGGGAGTATCTCCTTGGGCACAAGTGTGTTGTTTATACAGACAACAACCCGCTTAGCCACTTGTCCACTGCTAAGCTGGGAGCCACTGAACAGCGTTGGGCTGCCCAGCTAGCATCGTTTGATTTCGAAATCAAGTATCGCTCTGGGAGGAGTAACAAGAACGCGGATGCTTTGTCCCGCCAGTATTCGCCTGGAGTGCAAAATGTAGAAGCCATGCTTCCTGGTACTTCCCTTCCACGTCCTCTGCAACAAGCCCTTAAGGTGAAAAAGGCTGAGGTAACACAGTCTGCGGTACTGGCTCTGCCGTGCCATTCACCATCGGACATTGGTGCACTCCAGCAAGCAGATCCTGTTCTCCATGAGCTCCTTGTCTTCTGGCAACAGAAAAGGCGTCCAAGTAAGGAAGAGCGCAAGCAGCTATCGCCACCTGCTTTGGCCCTGCTGCGACAGTGGGACCGCTTAGTCGAGAGTGATGGGGTCCTCTACCGCCAGGTCTTCCGCCCTGATGGTGGTGAGGCAGTTCCTCAGCTGCTCCTTCCTGCTGCCTTAAAGAAGGAGGTCTTGACGGAGGTCCACCAGAGGCATGGCCATCAAGGCATTGAAAGAACTCTGGAGCTTCTCCGCCAACGCTGCTACTGGCCTGGTATGACCTCTGACGTGGTCAATTGGTGCCAGACCTGCGAAAGATGTCAAGTAGCCAAGAATTCCCAACGGCCTGTTCGTAGTCGCATGGGGCATCTGCTGGCTTCGAGTCCAAATGAAATACTCGCCATCGACTACACTGTGCTTGAACCCACCCATCAAGGGATTGAGAATGTCTTGGTAATAACTGATGTTTTCAGTAAATATACATTGGCTGTCCCGACCCGGGACCAACGGGCCTCCACTGTGGCCCAAGTACTAGTGGGGGAGTGGTTTTCCAAGTTCGGGGTCCCTGCCCGGATCCACTCGGACCAGGGCCGCAACTTTGAAAGTGGTTTAATCCAGCAGCTGTGTGCTCTGTACGGAATCAAAAAGTCTCACACCACCCCTTACCATCCAGCTGGAAATGGTCAGTGTGAGCGCTTTAATCGAACCCTCCACGACTTGCTGCGCACTCTGCCGTCGTCTCGGAAGCGAGACTGGAGCTCATGTTTGCCACAGTTACTGTACTCTTATAACACCACCCCCCATCAGGCCACTGGAGAGTCTCCGTTCTTCTTGATGTTTGGTCAAGAGCCAAGGCTCCCAGTGGACTTCCTGCTGGGAAGAGTCCAGGACCCTGTTGGTGGTCATGTCCATGAATGGGTTAAAGAACATCAGACCCGACTGCAAATTGCATTCGAAGGGGCTCGAGAGAGACTGAAGAGTGCTGCAGAGCGCAGGAAAAACAACCATGATCAGCATGTTCGAGACGTTCCCCTGACTGAAGGCCAGTTGGTGTTGTTACGGAACGTGGGTGCAAAAGGGCGCCACAAAATCCGGGACTTTTGGAGCTCTGTGGTGTACAGAGTTTTGAAAACACCAAAAGATGGGGGCTCTGTGTACACTATAGCTCCTCTTGATGATCAAACAAGAATCAAGCATGTCCATCGTACACTGCTGAAAGCTGTCGTTGGAGCTGACTCACCTGATCATGTCACGGTCTGTCATTCACCTCCTTCTGACAGACTACAATCTGAGGATGAGCTGTCATGTCATGGAGACTTGTTATTCAGGGTGCAGGAACGTCAAGTCGCAGACTCTGCCCAACCCAGTTCTCCAGGGCTGCTCCCACTTCCTCAACTATCACCAGCACGGGGTGCTCCAGTAGCTCCTGTCGCGGTGACATTAGGCTCTCCATCTGCTCCGCTTGCTGATTTGGTGGTGTCTGGCCCTAGTACTAGCCAAGGTACCATGAGAAGGACCGCACGGTCTACTGCGGGCCAACATTCCAATGTTCACCATCTCCCAAGGTCAATTGGAGGAGTGTCTTATGGTGGTGCTGCCACGACCAACTCCATGTCCCATGCGGTATCAGCCCACTTTCGACCATGGCTGTAATGTTTGGTTTCTGATTGGGTACTGCTCCATCGTCGGGGCGACGATGCAAAAGGTGGGGGCGGATTGTAGCAGGATGATGTGCCTCATCCATGTTTATTAGAGCTGTTGGCCTGCTTACCTTGAGCCCTTGTCAGCTAATGACCTCACGGGGGCACTCTATATAAGGGAGCAGCTGCAGCCTGCCCCTCCTCTTTCCCTGGCTCTGGCTCTTCCTCTTCCTGCCGGATCGCCCTGCTGCCCATCCCATGCGGTTACCGGTGCAGGTAGGTTAGCAGTGGCTGCTAACAACGCTATATGGTTGATCTTCGTGCTGATTTGCCCGTTATGGGCTTGTTCTTTCTCTAGAGTTGCGATAACCAGTTGTGTGGGTCGTAGGAACCGCGGCCGTTATCCGCACGTTGAGTGCAGGCTCGTCTCGTCCCTCTCACTCTCTGTGGTTTTCCATGTGGCCTGATTGGTATGTATAAGTTATTGTAGGCCTGTACCTTTTATTCTCTGCTCCTCCAAAATTAACTTAAGTTAATTCTGTTTGTGACAGGGGCTGTGTGTGTCGGGTGTCGCTCTGGGGAGCTCCAGCGGTGATAAGATTAATGTAAGGAAAACGCGGCTGTGACGCCGTCTTGATGCTGCTCTGCTTTGGCCTCTGCCTGTGCGCTTTTCTTCGAGCCTGTTAAACTTGCTGCAGCTATCTAGCCGCTGCTAGCCTGGACTGTTTTGGCCTCCTGCCAGTCTTGTGGCGGCTTTAAAGCCTCTCGTGCTCTGTCCGCCTTGCTACTTGTGCTTTGCTGCTGTGACTGCTGAATCTATCGCTTGGTTGTGAATGACTAAAGGACTGCATGACAGACTGGACCGGGCCGATAAATGAGTATTCTGAGTGCTGATATTCGTTCAGCCTCTCCTCTTTTATTATCTTAATGTGTGGTTGTTAATTGTGGGGTTAACTTCTGTTAAGTTGATCATTTGACTATTTTCTTTTGCCTGATTTTTGGGTTCTTTTCAGTTTCTTTTCTATCAATTCTTGCATTTACTTTCTTGGTTTATTTGGTCGTTTTTCTGAGTTCATGAGTAAACTTATATTTGGTTGGATATTGCTTTCAATGAATCATCTTGAATGGTTTCATCTTTCTTTACAGCTTTATTTCTTTTTCCTTTAATTTGGTTAGTTATTTCTTTTGTTTAATTCTGGTTTTCAGAGTTACTTAAACATTTGATTTTCTATGTTAAGTATTGATTTTGGGTATATTCTATTTTCTTTTTAAGGGTTTGATAATTTGGCAGCATATGTCTGATTTATTGTTAGGTTTCTGGATGGCTGCCATCTTTATTGCTTTAGTATAGTTTGTTTGTTTGTATTTTGTTTATTTGGAGTGAAAACCCACTAATCCCCTTTCCTTATCCTTTTCAGTTGCTGAGGGCCAACGGTGGTGGTCTCCTGGTCTCCTGGTGTCCTGGTGGTGGTATTCCCCGTTTGTGTGCTGTGTACCCCACTGACTTTAGTTTCCACGGTGTGAGTGAAGCGTGTGTGTCACAAGTGTTTGGGGTGTTTTCTTTCGTTCCTGGGATCCCTCCCTCACCTCCTTCCTCGAGCCAGCACCTTGGTAAGCTCAGCACTGAAAGGGATATCCCCTTCCTGTGTGTATGAGGGTTTTATGATTTTTATGAATATTGTTTAAATAAAAAGACATTGTTGGAAATTGGAACCACGTCTCCAGCTATCTTTGAAAGTAGAGCGAACCTGGGTGCCTTTCTACATTTTTGTTATTACAACTATTTCTTTGGGCGAAATTCCCAAAGTGGCGTTGTCGGTTTCAATCATTCATTACCATAATTCTTCAATAAACTAAACTAGACCCTAACCTTATTACACCACCCCTCGAGCTGCCACAAACGTATCCAAAAGTCTGCACACAGAGCTGGTTAAGGGAGTATACATATGCTGCACCATCTGTCTGAAGCCCTCTGCAATTAGATCCTAAATTGTAAATTTGATGAACTATTAATTCACGTTACAAGTGCAGAAGTTGTGGTCTCTTGTCTGAGACCACAACTGTGGCTGTGCTTAATATTCTTGTTTAAAATGGTTGCATTCGGCGTCTGGTGAGAGTTGTGGAGGTGGGAGTTGTTGGTTGGTTAGGAATTTATATTGCCTTGCTTTTCTTCAGAGTTTTGTAATGCATGTGTGTGTTTTTCAGTGTTTGTGTAGACTGCAAATAGTGTTTTGACTTGGTGGCATAAACATGAACTTTTTAGCCTTGTTCAATGAGCTCCAAAAGGATCTCATCTGGCCTTAAATGGACATGTTAGAGAAAGAAAGAAAATGGGAGGAAGTAAAAGATGTTGTACATTTGGAAGTGGGGAATCAGATCTTCTTCTGAGAGAGGCAGCAACTGGTTCCAGTCTATGACAAGGGGAAATACAACATGTGATAATAACCTAAATGGGCTCAATATAGAGATCAAAAGATGGTCACCAGATAACAATGTGGACAGCTCTCCTTCCTCGGGCTTCAGTTTCTTTTGAAATTCGCATCACACTCAAAAAAAAAAAAAAGAAAAAAAGAAAAAAGAAACATTGACTGTAATTGTATTTATTATGCCAATCTACGTAAACATATTAGGTTAGTTGAAAGCAATAATTTCAAGTTCAACTTAATTGACTCTAAAATTAGTTTTCATCTAACCTAAAATGTTTACATGGAACCGGTTGATGATAAATTTAATTAAAGTCAGTGTTTCATTTTTTGAGTGCACGGTTTGCTTTCAAAAATACCCAATATTAATCTTTGACTCAGTCTGCTATAAAAAAAAAATTAAAAAAGCAGAATGATGGCCGAGGAACTACATTACTGTGGTATTTACACAGGATGGACACACTGACCTTCTCTCTGCTTGATAGAAAGGCTCTGTGACATTCAGCTGCATTGATCAGATTATAGAAAAGTCAGTTACCCAATGTGGACAGACAAAAATAAATGATAGCCTGCCATTTGTGAAGATAAAGACAGATAGTGTTTATGAGAAGAAAAACAGATGGGGTGATGGGAAGGAAGTGAGAAGGAAGGTTTAATAAGAAGTAGAAGATGAGCATAAGCTGCAGGTGGCAGCTGGTCAGAGGGTCTGACCTGTTGATCACAGTGGGAGTCAGAGAAGCCCTGGGGTGCACCTGACCTTTGTGTGTGTGTGTGTGTGTGTGTGTGTGTGTGTGTGTGTGTGTGTGTGTGTGTGTGTGTGTGTGTGTGTGTGTGTGTGTGTGTGTGTGTGTGTGTGTGTGTGTGTGTGTGTGTGTGTGTGTGCAGCTGTTTGCTGCAAACTAAGAGAGCACCTGACTTAACTGACCTTTCTTTCAAGGTATGACGTTTGAATGCTGGTTCTCTGGAAATGAAATCGAGGTGTCCGAGATGATACTCTTTTAGTTGAGATGAGATGTCAAAACAATCTTTGTAATATACTATCCAAGTTGTGTTCCATCCAAGGGGCACCATCCAGTAGAGAAAAATGAAGCCTATGTGGAAGTGCTAAAAGTTGCTGTTTATCAAGAATCTGCTAGAGGCTGACTGCAGAAAGACCGGAAGTCACCCACCCACCCACCCACCCACCAAGCCAAAATAGGCTAAATAGTTGACATTAGTCCCACCTGGTCTAAGGTGACCAATGAACAGTGGTCCCTCAGATGGACTTCATTCCAGTCCACAAGGGGCCAGCAACAGACAGCTCCAGTTGCTCTGGAATAAATTTTCCAAAAGAAGTGTGCTTTAAGTCTCATTCTGTCTCGTACTGGCTTTACATGATTTATAGCTAAAAAGGAAAAAAACAACTAATTTTTCTCACACAGGTGTTTTAGAAAACCCTTCTTTTCAGCCTCCGTCTGACTTTGTTTCATCTGCTGTATCTTTAAGGCTCCCAGCTCCACAAGCCCCGTAACCTCTGATTGGCCAACCCTTTGAGGCCTGCCAAGGACAGAGCTATGGGCAGATCTTAGTGTTTGAGGCCAGCATCTCAAATGTCAGTGAACCAGTTAGGAGATTCTTATGTGATGACATCATTGTTAAGCAAGTTTTATGAAGATCTTGTGAGGATCTTGTGCCTTTATTATTATTATTATTATTATTTGAACAGAGCAGTTTGAAATTGGCACATGGTTAGAACAAACATCCATTATTGTTACTTTATATTCATGTTTAAATTATGAAACAGCAATGAGTTGGCCAATATGTCATTTCCGTACACATTTTGCCTATTTTACTGCCAATTTCAGCAACAAGGCAATTCAAAGTGCTTCACACAAGTGTATTATCTCAGTTGCTCCATGCATAGTAACACATATAAGCCCTCTAGCTCTGCCCTTTCACCCTGCATCAGATCTGTTTCCAAAAGAACAAAATGATGACAGATGACTGTTAGTTAAACCAACTGAGTTCCTGGACCCAAAAGCAGATGGAGGCAGAGGAGGCAGTTTAAGGGAATTAACTGTACAACATGGAATGATGGATGAATCCAGGATGTGGAGGAAAACTGAGACCCAGAGAGTGCAGGTAAGTGGCTGGAGAGAAAGTGGGAGCCAGGGAAAGTGTGGCAGAGTGGCTGGGTCTGAAGAATAAGAGTGTGATGAGTCACAGGTGCACAGGAGCCGGAGCCGCGGGAACAGAAGAATGAGGACTGGAGCTGCCCATCACAGAGGGGAAGAAGGGAGACTGTGAGAATTCCACACTCAGCAGACACAAAACACCACAGAGAGCCAAAAATTCCAAACTGAGAACTGCAGAAGAGCAGTTTACCAAGTAATGAGTAACTGCATGGTGACTACACTATGTCATAGTACAACTGATGGTAAATAACAACTAAATATTTCATTGTTTTCAATCTTGTTGCACCTTTATCTGCATTTTGGTGGAGCCTTTACAAGGGAGTGAGAGCTAGTTGTCCTGAGTAGTTTATGAAAAACAGAGAGTAACTCTAAATACACTGTTCAATCCTTCTTCTTCTTTTGTATGATTACCAAGCAGTACAATGGCAACAGTCTTGTAGAATAAACATAAATGCTTGAACTAAACATGAGTCATCAAGTGTACAGTGTACACCAACCTGGACAAGTTGTTGAATAAGTTTATACCCAAGCAGATCAAACAGTCCAGCACAGTTTATTTTCAACCATCTGTTAAATGTCTTTTTCACATTAAAGCAAGCATCAGCTCACAAAGGCTTCAAATCACAAATCGTCTTCACTAATTCTAGATATCGGGGTTCAAAACATGTCAGCACTGTGTTCCAAGTCCTGTTGGGCACTGCTCACACCCAAAATCACAAGACTTAGAGTTATGACAGCAGTCTTAGTGTGATCACACTGGTCTCAGGACCATGTTTGTTGCCAAGTGAGCCATGCAGTGTCATTACAGCAAGAGTCCCATAGGGAGAGAGTCAGCCAAGCTATCAGACATGCTATTACTAGGAATGTGGCTGAATGTTTAGCTATCACATGCCTTTGGTACACATTGCCAGTCGTAATGGTTGTTTAGGCTGAAAACACAGAACAGGCAGGGAAAACACAACAGGGCTGCTGAATGTTTCCATGTGGGTTACAAGCTTGCTTCAAGTCCACCTTTGAGGCAGGAATTCAGTCAGGGAAGAGAGCGGGGAATGGATGTTTCTCTGAAATGGGATGAATGGAGGAGATACATGAAAAGGGAATTTCAGTCGAAAGAGGAATGCTGGTGTGATGCAGAGTGACAGAAGAAAAGAGGGAAAAAAAGAATTCATTATTTTCCAGCTGAGTCTGTTGACAGCTGATAAGAGAGTTCAATAGCAGCACTGATGCACATCACAATCATGGGTATTCATGTGTTTGTGGTGGCTTTCTTTTGGGAATTTGACTATAGCCTCCTACTGGAGTAAGAAAATTAAAGAAAAGGGTTGAATTTAATTAAAAAATATGTTCAGAAAAAGACAATGAAACAAAGCATACTGATGGGTGGAGTCAAAGAAGAGAAGATGAAATGAGGTGCATGCTCAGGAAAGACAAACCCACTAATTTGTACAATTAGATTTCCCTGATGAGGCAGCTTCATGCTGGTCTTTGAGTGCTAATGCAGATTCACCCTGATTTTATTGCAAAGCGTTTCAGCAAAGATGTGGTCTTGCCATGACACAAGCAGGAAATACTATTAGCTGCTTTGACTCTGACGTTGATTGGGTTGTCAGAGGAGCTAGTGAAGCAGGATGTAAAGAAATGCAGGTCAGGGCCACAGACAAATAGAATTTTCTTTATGTGCGTTACACTTGTCATTGTGATTACATCTGGGACATGAAACGACACAGAAATACATCCAATCAGTTCTTAGGGCAGATGAAATGGGAATAAACCCGTCCATTCAGCTGAGAAACAACAGGACCCCGTTGGCTTGTTAAGGCGTGTGGAGTAATTCACCCATATCTCTCCAGTAATGACCTGTTTTTAAGTGTCTGTAATAATGTCACGCTTCCTGGTGCATTATTTTTGCTTTTTACACACTTCTACAACCTACGGTCGACAAGTTCATTTAGCAGACCCTTTTTTCCAAAGCGACGTACAACACAAGCAAGAATTTAAACAAGAAGAAGAAGAAACCTTATCAAGTGCGAAGAAATGCTTCAAGTTACTTGGGTCACAGGTACTTTGCCATCAAGTGCCCACAGAACCCCCCCACACACACACACACTTGAGACCAAATGAAGCAGAGGTTAGGACGCCAAGGACTGGAAGTCAGAAATCCATAAGCCACACGAGGGAGGGAATTAAAGCCGCAGATGTTAAATTTCACTTTGTTCCTATCTAGCTCCTCACCTGAAAGTATGAGCAGCACAACAGAACAGCTGACACAAAACCCTTCCATATCAAAAAATCTCAATTGACAAGATCTAAATTCTGTGTGCTGGATACATGAAAGTCAGACCAGGTTTATAATACTAATTTAAACATTAAATGTATTAATTAAGAGTTTTATTAGTTGTTGCCAATAAAAACAAGAGGCAGGGATTAAATATACCAGGCTCCTTTCCTAGAAATACACTTACAAACAGCTGTTTTAGCCTGGATTGCAGGACACAACCAGTCATTAAAGTATTCTCTTTATTTTTCAGTCACATGTTTTGAAGGGAACTGAAACTTATATTTTTTTTTTCCCACAGTGTCAACAGGTATATGCTGAATTCCTTTTTTGCAAAATCATTTTTTATGATGTATATGATCAGGCTGTCTCTGGTGTGACTTTTGCTGTTGAGAATTAATCACTTATGTTATGAGGGTTTGACCATTCACAATGAAGTATTCAGTACACGCTGGTACTAAACCAGGCAAACATTTATTCACCTTTGTATAGCCCTACATTTAAAGAGGGGGCATTATGCTTTTCGACATTTGAAACAAATATTGGATGTCCATGCCAAAGATGTGCAAATTGTCAAAATATTGCAAATTTATAGTTGTAGAAATTTCTCTGTTAGGGCTGTTCAAAACGATCTGGACTAAGACCAGTGATTTTTAAGTAAAGCTGCAATTAGGGTACCAGAGGGATAAAATAAAGCCTAAAAACAGAACAATATGTTACAACTTGGTGGATGCAAAAGAAGTTTAAGCCTGATGGCTGCTTAAAACACAGTTTAACAGCACAGGTCAAAGGAAGGACAAGAGTCACAAGATCAACAAACTCAATCAGTCAATAGGAAACTGTACTCAAGTCTGCTCATTTTCAACCAGAAGCTACTTTAGTTAACAGACTGTAACTGAAAAAAACCTTAAAGCAGACCATCAGAACTGCTTAAGGGTCTAGCCTGTGTTTGATTTTTAGGCCCTGTCTCCAGTGGAGGACTTTTTTATTTGCATGCAGACCAAAGTCTGCCCCCAAGACTTTTCCCCTACCTTTAACCTGCCAATCAGGTATTTTGTGTTTCTGCCTCACTAACCTGTCTTTCAAAGGGTGCACTTCAGCACTTGTATTTTAAGTCTTCAATGTCTTACTAATATGTTTTTCTGCCCTGTTGTGAGCATTTAAAATTCTCCATTCCTTCATTTTATTCCAAGTGACAATATTAAGTATGAACAATACATAAAGAAATAAGCACAATGAGTGCACACAGGTGAGAGGAAACCCCAGAGAACGCACTTGTGGTTTGGAGGAGAATACCAGGACATATTTTATTTATGTCTTTATATTTACCGCACAAAAACATCATTATTTCTTATCATGGATTCACATTCAAAATTTGATGAAAACATTAACATCACAATGCCTTTTCTGTGGTTGGTTGAAGTTCACCACTCTCACTAATGTTGGTGAAAATGCACTCAAATTAATCTTACACTGCACGTAGAGCTGTGCTTAATGCGTCTCTGTCCCAGCAGTCTCTGGGGCAGAAAATGGAGGTCAGAGCCAAATAGGAAAGGGTCCTTGGCAGGGAACGTTGTGGCAGGTGCAGCGAGCACTTCTTGACTCTGCTCAGCCAGCATTGAATCTTTACACATTATATCCGATCCTTGCTTTTCATTTTATTCGTGTCACAAGGGGCAACTCAATATGGGTCTGGAGGTGAACAGAGTCAGCAGATGCACTTTAAATGTCACATGTCAAACAAGCTTTTCAGACGAGTATAAGGAATGGGTTAACTCAGTCAAAATGGCTGCAGAATCATGTGTTAGCTGAAGTCTTCACTCCTGTGCCAACAGCTGCGTGCTGGCTGAGTTGGCACAGAACACAGAGAATAAATCACAAGGTGCAAACGCAATCTCTCTGTGTTTTGGCAGAAGCACACTGTCAGATATCTTGAACTGATTATGTAACCAAAGAGCAGTAGGTAGTCATGCTGCAAGTTTCCAATACAGAGACACAAACACAGTCCATTTACAGCAAATCAGAATTGAGAAAATGTGCAAATTAGCCTTGGAATTACTTAATTGAGATTAAACGTGCTTTAGAGGCAGTAATATTGACTCCATTTCCTTTTGATCTTTTTTTTTAGTCACATGAAAATATACACAATTCTCTGGCTGTTAAACACCTTTATATAAAAAATAATAATGTTGATTGATCAGTGGTTGATTCTGATTGGACAAACCCCTAAAACAATGGTAAATAGCTTTCATGCACAAGAAAAATCAGAGACAACATGACCAGAAGTGCCATATCAAATCATTTCATGGAAAGTTTCTGGCACATTTCTTTTCTGCCTGTTGATAATGTGGACAAAAAACCCACGACTTTCAGTCTCAAGCTGGTCTTTAAAGTCAGGAAATAATGATATAGAGGTAAAGACAGCCTGAGGTACAGTGGCCCTGAGAGCTCACAGCACTGCAACTTAAGAAAACACATACAAAAAGACAAAACACAAGCATATAAGATAAAATCTTCATCAATTTGACAATAAAAGTGCAGCATTTAGAAAACGTGCTGCAAAGACCACAACACAACACATTAGAAAAACGTGCTGGTCACAACACAACTGAAGTGTTTGCGGAGGACACTTAAAAGTGATGCACACGTCCTGACACGTTTGTTGTTGAAGTGGATTTTGAGTCACCCTTTTAAGGTTCTCTTTCCATCAGTGGTGTTGGAAACTGAGATAAAAGTAAGTATTTTTGATTTATTTTAACATTGTGATCGTATGATTCAGATATTAGCATAGTGACTAATAACAGCATGTGCATCACTTTTAAGTGCCCCCTGGAAACTCAAATGAGGATGTTTTCTTAATTGGCTTGTTTTGTCTTTTTGCATGTGTTATCTAAAGTTGCTGTGCTGTGAGCTCTCAGGGCCACTGTACTGAGGAGCCAGTAAGGAAAACTAGACCAAGATTCTGTCCTGTAATCTCAGGCAAGACAACACGTGAATGAGTCTCTGATTGTAACAAAGTAACTGCAATCACAAGCAGCAAAAGTCCCAAACTTGGAAGTAAATCTGCCAAAATCAGTCTGACTTGATCATTTTTGCTTCTCACCCTTTGATGTCTTTATTTGTTAGGTGGGTAAAAAGCAGGTTAATGTTTGGTGAGCAGGAGGTTATGCAAATTAGAAAGCCTTAAAGGTGAGCTTAATGCTGGGGTCCTGCTCATCCTGAAGGTCCAATTTGCATTTAACCCCCCAAAACATACAACTTTACATAAGTCAAATGTGACTCTTTGAAACAATGTATATATAAGAGATGCAATAACAAATTTAGATTGTTAAGCTGAGTATTTGTAGTTTTAGCTTTTAGACCAAGAATGAAATCAAAAGGATAGAGATTCACTGATTTTTTTTTTTCTTTAAAATGTATTACCCAGTGTTTTGGAGAAACCGAACGTCTTCCTAAGCACGAAAGGTTTTGTTAAATTGCTTAAGATACCCCATTGTTCAGAGGTGTCTTGTGATTTCTGTTTGCTTTTATATTGTTTGGTTTTTGTTGATTTGTATTTTTATTGGTGGGAAGCTTGGCACACGGCATCTGTTTGGCAACACTTTCATTTGCAGATCAATTTCCTCAGACTGATTTCCTAAAAGGATTACCGGAAAATTACAAGATTTGTTAAAATTGGCACGGAAATTAATAATAGCTTTTTGTCAAAGAGTGTGAAAGTAGTTCAAATTTCTGCTTGGGTATATTGAAAAATAAATAACTTGATTTAATGGAATAACTCATCCCTTTTTCATTGCAATATCAAATTAAACATCTTTAGAATATCTTTTACATTTAATTTCTACAATAGTAACTGCAGACTACCTGAAAAACAAGGAATCACCATGATTTGCCTGTTATGTGCATATACTGGTTTAGCAACCACATACTATTGAGCTTGTTTTTCCAGATATGTATATATTCAGCCTCCACAATATGGTTTATTGTATTATTAGAAAGGCCACCTAACTACACCCCACCTTATATCCTCTACAGACCATATTGGATTTTGACCAGTCTTGCGACTGGCATTTATTCTCTTCCTTTTAAAAAGCATCCATTAGATTATCACTACCTTCTTAGCTTCTTCCTCTTTTCACCATTTCTATGGTTCTGGAGTCCCAGTATAATTAACTTAACCTTTGGCTCTCTCTTTCCAAGGCTGATCCCTTCACTACTTCACTATTCTCCACCATCCCTCTGCTGCATCTGCCAGTCTTTGTCCTTTGGCTCTGCCCCACACGTCTGTCTCAGCATTTTAGGAGACACTAAATGACTCACTTGATGTAGAAAACAATAATTTATTGTTTTATGTCTCCCATTTCTCTTCTCATGAATTACTCCTTATTTTTATGAATGTCTCTGTGGAAGAATATTTCATGCATATCTGAATGACAAGAAGAAACCCTCGATCATTTTAGTGCGTTTTAGCTTTGACCAAATCACATTCAGTGATGTTGAATGGGTTTCCTTTTGCCACTATCATAAACTAATTAAAGGAAAGACCAAAAATATTATTCAACACCTTTGGCATGTGAAATATGAGCGTAATATGTTTAGAATGGTTAGTGTCTTGCACAATTCTGACAAAACTCTACGTTTTAAATGCTCCCCAACGGATAGTCTTCACGTCTGAATAAATCACCATCCATGTATGTGTTACTGTGATATTTCTATATCCATTATCTGCACGTCTACGCGACTCAGATATGATCATGGTCCAGTGGGAGGAGGGAGGAACAGACAGGAGCGCGTTTGGAGTCGGGAAGCAGCTCGGTGGTTTTGTGCTGCGCGCGCCTCCCCTCTCCACAGCGCGGAGAGCCTCTTCTCGCCTGCTTGCAATTCCTGCTCTTCGTGCCAGAGCCTGCAGCTGTCTCCGGCGCGTCCTGCCGCCGCTGTTGTGGGAAATCGCCGCTCCTGCATGACGAACCTACGGCGGACTCCTTTCCCCCTTGAAGTGTCAGCACAAACCTGAAGGATATCGCAACTTTTTAGAACAATTTCCAACAGTGTGAGGAGACTGATTGAAGACACCTGACAGCTCGTAATGCCTCACCCGTGTGTTGACTGAAATCTTTGACCGTGTGAAGGCTACAGGAATGTGGAATACAAGTCAGCGGTGGGTGTTGTAATACGTTAATTATTACTGTGTGTGTTGGTGTGTGTGAATCACTGAGTGTTTGTTGCGCGGCACGTAGGCGTTACGCAAAATTAAGTTTGGAGCAAAATTGTCCAGTCTGTGCATGACTGGATTTGAATGCATACAGCAGCAGATCACTTACCCAATATCTGGGGTTAAAGACTGCGTTTTAGTACCAAATTAAAGACTCGTGTCCTCATGTATCACTCCCTTTCATGCAGTAAAAGGACCTGCCTCCACCCTTGACACCATGACCACAGACCTGAACTTGACATCCCTGCTGAATGTAACTGATCTGCACAACCACACAAGAGGATGTTCCCTCACCAAGACTGGTTTCCAGTTCTACTACCTGCCCACAGTTTACATCATGGTCTTCATCACGGGGCTGGTGGGCAACAGTCTGGCCATCTGGATGTTTGTGTGCCACATGAGACCGTGGAGCAGCATCTCTGTCTACATGTTCAACCTGGCGCTGGCTGACTTCTGTTACGTGCTCTCTCTGCCCTTTCTCATCTTCTACTACTTTAACAAAACTGACTGGATTTTTGGGGACATTTTGTGTCGACTGCAGCGTTTCATTTTCCATGTGAACCTGTATGGTAGTATTCTGTTTTTAACCTGCATCAGCGTGCATAGGTACACCGGGGTGGTGCATCCACTCAAGTCTCTGGGACGTCTGAAGAAGAAAAACGCGGTTATAACCAGCGCTTTGGTGTGGATTGTTGTCGTAATAGGTATCTCCCCCATCCTCTATTATTCCAGGACTGGCGAAAAGGGTAATGCAACCACTTGCTATGACACCACGACTAAGGATGAGCTACCTGGTTATTTTATCTACAGCATGACTTTGACTGTATTCGGGTTCTGCATCCCTTTTATAATCATATTTTGTTGCTATGGCATGATCGTGAAAGCGTTGATCTACAATGACATGAACAACGCCCCCTTGCGGCAGAAATCCATCCACCTCGTCATCATCGTGCTGGCAGTCTTCGCCGTCTCTTATCTGCCCTTCCACGTGATGAAGAACCTGAACATGCGTGCCAGGCTGTACTTCCAGGGCCCAGACATGTGCGATTTTAACAACCGTGTGTACGCCACCTACCAGGTGACTCGAGGTCTAGCCAGCCTTAATAGCTGTGTGGATCCCATTCTTTACTTCCTGGCTGGGGATACATTCAGGAGGAAGCTGTCACGGGCCACAAAAAAGCCTTCTAAAAAAGGGGAGCATGTCCTGCAGTCTAAGAGTGAGGAGACGGCTCTGAACAGCTTGGCTGAGTTTGTGGAGAACGGAGAACGCAGGCATTGACAATAGTCATGGGTGTGGGCCTGTGTGAGATTCTGAAAGCATGATGGACTTTGTAACGAGTAAATAAATGCACCGTGGGTTTGAAGGCCGTGTCAAACAGGATGGGTGATGGCTTTATAGAACTGTAGGATAAATACTCTATCATCAACCCTGTAATAACCATCACTCGCTTGCAGCCTGTTGATGTTGATAAGCTAATGTACTGTATTGTCCTGTACATGTATTGTACTCTCAATGTTAGAGCCATCTCTCGTCATTCCTTATGAGTGGAAAGTGTTGCTTACACTTGAGAGAAATTGAACATCGTGACCAGTGAAGCTGGGGGGTTTCCCTATGAGCTTTAATCTCCTGTTCTTCAATTAGTTCTGGAAAAAAAGGCGTAAGAGTGGATAAAATCTTTCCCTGAGCTGATGCTAAATCAATACCTTTTAAGCAGGTGAGAGCATTTGCCTAAGGGAGTGTACCAGAGATGGCTCTTAGAGGAAAAAGTAAATGCACTGAACCTGAGATTTGCTGCATGGATGTGCCGTGCAGACGTTGTAATGCACTATGACCAGGGAGTCTTCGCACAGAGGGCCACCCATCACTCCTCATTTCTCCCTCCATCTATTACTGACTATGGGGAGGAATGTGGTTGACTAGTTTTTCATTTTGACAGCTCTGAGGTTGAGGTCTGCAATGGCTCTGTTACCACAATCTTTTTCTGCTTGTTAACCTGTTTTAGATGGAAAAACAAGAAGATAATACTTACAGTATTTGTGTATATATTAAACTATGATGAATGTTTTTTTTTGTTTTTGTTTTTGTTTTTTTTAGGTGTTATGTACAGGATGTTGTGACGTTCCAGAATAGCTCGTGTTATTGGTTTGTGCTTGTTGGTATCAGTTATCGAGACCTTTAGTGCATGAGTCCAGTATCGAAAACCAACAGTGACACACTGACTAACCACAGCCAGTAGTAACTATTTGTGTTTTTTGTGGCACTTGTGAAAAATGACACACACACACACACACACACACACACACACACACACACACACACACACACACACACACACACACACACACACACACATTCAATCACCTGCTTCGACTCCACCAACATATTGAAGACTTGTCTGTATGAGATACCTCAAAGTAAATTCTGCACTGTGTCCGTGTTTTGACAGATAATCATTTCTCTTTTGTGCCATGTTGTCATTACTCTGGAGAATTGATTGTGGAGCTCTGTGTATATATTTTAATCTGGACTGTGTAGATGTTTGATGTTAGTACTAATACGTTTGTAAATCTGTTATGTGGTCAGCTATTGTCAAGAAAAGGAAGTGGAATTACTTGTACAGGATATTTGGGGCCACGTGTTTCTTTGTCAATAAATTTTTTATATTTAAAACATTCAAGACAGTGTAACATGATACACATGTTTCTTTTAAGGTGGTTTTTGGGCCCCTGAAAATTGAAATATAAAATTGCCTTTGAACTTATTTAATGTTACAGAAAGTTAGCACATGAACATCATTTGTAATTGGTTTGAAAGTGATGTAAGCAATATTATGTTTTACATAGTTAAAAACACGGTATAACAGATTGACCAGAATTTTTTACTTCATTTCACTGGTAACACCCACACTTCCTGAAATGCATTGTAGCTCTCCAAAGCTACAAGCTATAAATTACTGTTCGTGATGTGTTCTGTGTGGTTATAAGTATATGAAGATGCAGTAGCTGTACAAGAAACAAATGTTCACTTTTAAACATCACTCAGATTTTGTTTCAGGGTGGCATCTTGGCATTTCTGAAAACCGTAACCATTGCTGTTTCACAAAAGGTGCTTCAAATAATTCTTAAGTCACCGCTAAGAGTAATCTGACTTAACCAGAGTGAGTAAGTTGAATTATATATTTAAACATGTGATTGTTGTGAGCCAAAGGACTTTGTGATAATATGGTAATAGCAAACCAAAAAGCCAACCTGTAAAGTGCATTAGCATTGACTCAATATCTTTTTAAACCAAAAAATTTTTCTACAGTTAATACTGAGCATGACATCTCACCAGTAAATGTATGTGCATACCAGTAATGTAGTATACGAAAGAAACATTTTGTATGCTAACAATTAAAGGGGAGCTCACTAGTCATACCAAACCACCCTAAAATGATCTTCAAACATTACAGTAGCGGAGCTAGCTAGCTAGCTAACTACAATCTGTGCACACATGTACATGTTTTTTTTCTGTGGTAACAAAAAAATATATATTCAAACAAATATTTATAGTTGCTGAATTCTATATACAGTCTGAATGTTTTGTTGCTTCATGATCAGAAATATGGTCAAATGATCAAGATATAATAAATATTCTTAATGAAGTCATCATGTGGGGAGGAAGTTCGAAAATATGCTTAAAGTCAAGTTAGTTGTCATTAAGCAGTACATAATTTTTGGGTATGTGAGAGTTAGTGAGAGTGTTTCAGACACAGCCCGTCATAAAAGCAGTTGTTCTAATGTTGCATTTGTATGCGAATTGCTGGCTGTATTTTTGTTAAATTGTACAGCTTTTTAAAATGGGCACAGTGAAATGTGTAATCTCAATCAGTTGTCCTGTTTCTACTCCTGATGTCAGCTCTGGTTGTTAAACAGACAACAGGAATATAATTTTAGGGACAGCTGCTAATGTGCTGCTGATTTGTGCAAGTGTTGTAAGCCAGGAAGATGCCAATCAAAACATAATCAGCCATACCTGCATTGATTTTTGTAGATGCTCAGTGGAATTCTCAAGTTCCATGTGATTTTCTTCTATTCCAGAGTATATTTTTGGAAGTTGCACTTCAGTGATTTGCAGCTCTTGTGCATTTGTTGTTCTGGAGTGTGTGCTGTGTTACGAGTGAACAAACACTGTTGGCCTTTGAGACGTTTGTGCAGAGTAGTTTCTTCCCCTCTTCCTCTTTTTTTTGCACTGCTGTTGACTTTTTATTTCAGCACAGCCAGGAGGAAGTGACGGGGACAAGGCGGGAATAAAGAGTGGCACCTTTTTCTCTCCTGGCTTATCCTGAGACAGCTTTTGTGTCTGTCACAATGGTGCAGTGTTATTGATGAAGACAGGGGTGTTAGGCTGTTGCCAGGACCCCAGGGCTGCACGCTGGTGTGGGCACAGGAACCCAACCGACTGTCTTTCTCCAAACAGCTCCTGTGTGTACAAACGGCTTTTGATTTCCTGCCTTTGAGGTGCCAGCTGCGTAACTGGCCTTGGCAAATGTGTGCGTTTGTATCTATGTGATTCTGTGTTTCAAAGCCCGAAGGTTATTGAGCCCTTACTTGAGTGGGTGGCTGTTTTAGCATTTATTTATTTGTTTGTTTATTTGTTTGTTTGTTTGTTTTTATTTTTGTTTGTTTATCTTTAAGTTTTTTTGTTTTACTCTCAAAAGAGCCTCTTTGGACTTTACATGGACAGTAGTAATATTTATGTGCACCCTTACCTTTAAAATAGTGAGTAACCATCCTCTGCACTCTGTGCACACATGCATTGATGAAAGGGAGGTTAGATTGAGCCAGCACCAAATCTCAAGCCAGCAGTGGTGCTTTAGAGCCTGAGTGTTAAATCTTAACATGCAGAAAGTTGGGATGCCTGCCAGGATCTCCTCCCTCCTTTTTCAGCCACCTTTCACCTCTTTTCTTGCACATCGCCCTTTTTTTTTAACTGCTACACATTTTTGTGTGCTGTCCTTGAGCCCTGAGGATAGTAAGTGGCTAAAGGAGGCCCACGGGATGAACACACACAAGACAGTTGAGGCAAAACACAAAGCTTTGTTTTTTAAGATTTGCACTGGTCGCTGTTACAGCCTCATCCATCACAGAGGCACCACCTTGGTTACACCAAAGACTTCTGCTAACCATGTAAGAGCCAAATGTAATAAAAGTGCCAGTGTGCGGTCTTTGATTATACAGTATATGCAAGCTGCGCAGCGTGATCACAGTGATGCAGAATTTAATGAATCTATTTGCAATATGTGACAAAACTGCAAAATCACCTACAGCTATGTCAGTCCTGCATTGAGAAATCAGTTCCTGACTTGCCATTTAACTCAGCACACCTCTGTTTATTCAGCATCACACAGTACTTGCTGACAAGCAGTTTGCACTTTTTTGCAGATGTGTGTACAAGGGACTTAAAGTTTGTACACAACATGATGCATTAAACTGAAAGAAGTGACCAAACCAGTTAGATGTTTTCCATGTATTAAGGTTGAGTAAACATGTTGGAAAAATATTTGTTTCCACGTCTCTTGGCTGCAACTCTGTGCTACTGCTACACTTTGGTATTAATGTGTGTTTACTTGCTCAGATCATTCGTCAATCTACCACCTAACTCAGGGAGCACTGTTGCACTTGTATGATAATGTCGGACTGCAATGACATATTTAGAACGTGATTGTGAAGGGCTTAGTTGGGGAAAACATTATTTTGCTGCAGTCACACCTGCTTCAAATACAAGATCTGGGGCAAACATTCCTGGTCAGGTAAGGACAACTTTTACCTAAATGCAATCAGAGTACCTGAGGAGGGATTCAGGCTGTTGATGCACGCCCAAGCGCAAAAGCAGCCTGCCAGTGTGCATGTGTTCTAACGTGTATGTCAGAGGGGTTTGTCATCACATATGAGACTTTTCTTGGGGAGTTATTGACTTGCCCACAAAGAGTTAAATGGAACAGTAGTGCAGTTTCAACCAGATGCAAAAAAAGTAATTGCAAAACATGATATCATAGTAATAACACAGTAATAATAGAGTAATAAGAGTGAAACACTATTTTGTAAGTTTAACAACCAGATTCTTTCTTAGAAGCAAATATTGGGCATTGTACATCACTACATTTATCTTTAAGCTAAAATTACTTTATTCTTTGCAAAATAAAACCACAGTCATTTTGATGTTGTTTGGCTGACCGAATTAAACCACCCAAAGTATAAATGAATGGTCAAATTAAATTCACTAAAACTTGAAAATGATTCTTCAAAGTCAGTGCATCAATAGTGTCAGTCCTTTATTGATTCTTAAAAACAAGTGGGTCTCCTAAAGAGGCCTTTTCATTTTGAGCTGTTGTTGTTGTTTGCTCATATTTACTGTTAATGATTTAAAATGCATTATTTTCAGTGCGTGTGTGTGTGTGTGTGTGTGTGTGTTAATTTTTTGATAACTATCCAAAGCGTTTTCACTTTTCATTCAACTTCCATGGTATCAGGGCTGTTTCAGTGTTTGACTATGACAACAACCGTCTTGAATAAAATAAAACAGTGATAGTTGTAAATAAAGCAGCCACTGATACTTAATAACTAATTGGTTCATAGAAAGAAGTGGTGGCACTTCTTTACACTGATTACCACCTGCCACAAAACAGAGGGAAGACAAAGAAGCAGGTACAGGAGAAGTGGACTCAAATGCTATCTTGCTATGACGACAACTGCAGTTCAGGATGCCAAGGATCAAATGCAATACTGCAATATAATGGTCAGAGGGTGAACTTACTCTATCTATCGAACTATCTATCTAGCTATATGTGTGTGTGCTATATTAGAATTTACAATCTCTGCTCAATTTAGTGTCTGCAATATTGCAAGGTGCTGCAAGGACTTAGCTTTCTTCTGCTCTTCTGTCCTTTTTCTTTTTGCCAACCCAGTTCCCGTGTCTGCCATTATTATGAAATAAATCCAAGAAATATGTTTTGAGCAGAGAAAACAGATCTTTCTCACAGGGTCTTTAATGTTTTATTAGAATGTTATCTTATATTATTATGTTTTATACAGTGATTTTTGTTCAATTTAGTGTATTTCTATTATTTTTTTCTTCATCGTTTTTTCTGTCTCGACTTTATTTTGATTTAAAGCATTTCACTATCATCTTCCTTGCTTTAGCCTTGCATTTTAATCTACCGCTGTGATTTTTCTGTCTGTTTCATATGAAGAACTTCGGGTTGTGTGCATGTTAGCATGAAAAGTGCCGTATGAATAAATTGGATTGAAATTTCATAATTACAAAGTTTGTGTTGTTTCGGCTTACCATTGGCTTCAGGAGCTTTGCAGGTCAAAGGAGAAATCTTTTTCTTTTCTTTTTTGTTTTTTGTATGAAGAGTTCATTGGGAGTAACAACTTTGGTGAAAAAGCAATTTTTAACAAAATTAGTTATTGACTGCTTCTCAGTAAAAGCACTGAGAAAACACTGAATGGCCTTTTGTTGTTATTTTTCTTTCATTGCTCAGTTTATTTATTTATTTGTTATTTTATGTCCATCAGAAGAGGAATTGTCCACAGCAACAACACTGCAGAAGTAAAGGCTATATACTGTATACATCTGAAACACTAATACCCATTTGAATGAGTGTTTTGGTGGGCAGTATGTTCACTGGCGCCTCTGGTGCTGCCCTAATTTGACTCCATGAAATGACTTGATCTTCATCATACTGTCAGAAACAGAGAACACACTCAGGAGTTAATGGCAAACACGGGCTTTGATCTGACACATGTATGAGCAAGTCATAACAAAATCTCAGACACTTCACTTGCATTGTTACAGTAAAGGTATTCTGAGGGTAAAAATGACACAATGTTGTTAATTATAAACACCAGTGCTTGCTTTAAAGTCATGCTAAAGGTTTGGACCACTGCCAGGAGCAACACTAGACTGGAGCTGAGTATGAAACAAGACAAGGATCAGACAGGGCTGGAAGAGCTTGTAGAAATGGGTGTGTGGAAAAGAGCAGGGGCTGTCATATTTCGGCTGTCATAAGGTTCACAATCAATAGCTCAGCAGCCACTCCTGTCTGGCTCCTTCTTGATTTTCTGCTGCCTCTTGGCATCATGATCAATCAACTCCAACAAACTCCTTGGAGGCTGACGTCCCCAAACCCTCATCTTTGATTTCATACACTGAAATAGCATGATGATTGGACCGAAGGGAAGATATCTGAAGGTCTAACAGAGGATTTGTCTGATAGTTTCAAATTCTTTTTCATATTCATTCTGCAGGCTGTATGCAGTATACTGTACGTGCATTTAATAAAGGTCGGAGTGATACTGTTTCCCTTTTTAACAGATAACCAAAGGCACCAAGAGCAATGTCAGACAGAGCACGGATGAGCTGGCCTGTCTGATAAGAGTTATGAGATAGAGGAGTGTGGCTGTGAAATGAACCAGGGTTAAATAAAAGGGTGCCCACTGCTTTGGGGAAATAGAGGACAAATACCAGATAAGGCCAGGTGTAAGAAGAAGAAACTAAGGAGCTGTGGCCATACCTAATGTGCTGGAGGCAAATAATAAAGCTGCAGCAGAAAGATACAAGAAGCACTAAGCCTGAAAGAAAGAGTTGAGCTAAAAATAAAAGAGCACATGAAGGTACTTGCTGGGTTACTGGACGGTGAAGCATGAGGGAGGAAAAAATAGATCACAATGGTGCAACAGAAAGAATTTGTCAAGAAGGTAAAGTTAAACAAACTCTTCCCTAATACAGAAGGCAAGGCTTAAGACATCAATAGCTGTACAGGCCTCTGCATGTCTCGCTGCTATGAGGTTTGCTGCACATTGTTGAACATCTGGAGATCTTTTCTCCTCCCTAAGAGGCAGAAAATCTTTGTTTATGTGTCCTTATGTATCCTGAAAGCAAAGTCAAATATAAAAAGATAAAGGGGCTTGCAGCACTTAAGTTCTTGGTGATGGCTATGGACTGTAAAAAAAAAAAAAAATGGACGTCATCTTGCTGAGCTCAAACTGAGGTCGCCACAGAAACTGCTCCCCCTGGTGACTAGCCGCAGTATAGGTCAAAAAACTACGCCTTTTTATTCATTTCAGATGGGCTGTGGTCCAGCTTTAAAAAATTGATACATCTCGTAGAAATGTTTCTTACATCCGTGCGCTGTGGTGATATTTATATATTATTAGGCTGCATTGTGTTCAAGTCCTCTTTTTCTGAAAAGTTTCTTTTTCATTCGTTATTAGACGTTAAAAACAGTGTTCTACATCTGGTTTAACAATAACTGACAGCTGCCTTTTGGGAATAGTAAAATACATCAGAAAGGAGAGTTAAGAAGAGATTAGACTGTTGACAGAAAAAAAAAAAAAAAATATATATATATATATATATATATATTGTCACCCGCTTCCACTCATATTTTCTCAGAGTCCCTCATAGTCTCTACTGCACAGAGTCTGGCTGCACAATGGTGGCACCTTTGACAGAGGTTTTTTGGCTTCAAATTCGAACAATGGTAAAAGGCGGAGCCACACTGTCCATTCTATATACGGTCAAAGTGATGGCTGTCAAGAAATCCTGAAACAAACCATAGCAGGATAAGTTAATAGAAGGACACAAATAAGTGACAGCAAAATAGGACATTTGTCAACAAGATCCTCAGTTTAAGCTCCTCTTCTCCTGCAGCCTGTCTGCAAGTCGTCATGTAAAGGCTGATGAGCTATGCAGTCCTCAGGGAGTCCAATGCTTTTATTAGCTGGCAACCTGTCAGTCCGCCTCCTGCCCGCTGCAAGCCAGATGATAAATGCTTTAAGAGCAAAGTTTATGTTCCAGCAGATTGCATCCACTGCTCTATATTCAAAGGGTTTAAGTGCGTGTAAGGGGAAAGGCTTGTCTGAAGGGGAAAAGAAACACAATCTTTGCATCAAGCAATGGTTTGTCTATTTACAGCGGGTAAGTAGTGGAAATATTGAACAAACATAGTCATGTACAATCTAAGTAGGAAGAAGGGTCATCTTCCACCCTCTCAGGTTCACTCCTCCTCGCTTGTGTTCATGCATGTGCAGAGCTGTGTGTAGTGGGAGAAACATAAGCTCTGTTTCTGTAAGGGATTAAGAGATGAACCTCTACACCCTCTGCTACAACCTCCCACGAGAACTTCTGCTTGTTCTGATTAGAGTGAATTGTGCTTGCGAAACCAATTTGAGCTTGGTCAGCAGAGTTCATGGATCCTCTATGATCTGAAAGTGAGAGTCTATGAGTACAATCAGTTGCATATTGGCCTAAAATGAAGGTGAATAGAAATTGTTCAGACGTCAAATTTTGAGAAATCTTTAGAATTTGACAAAAATAGCCTGTCAAAGAGGACTGCATGGGTGTGTACTGACGTGACAGAGACAAAAGAACCTCCCAACTGTATTTAGGTTGACTTTCAAATGTTGCTAATTCCTGATTGATGAATTAGACCACATGGCATCACAGTTCTCCAGCTGAGGCCTGCATCTTTAAACCAGGGAGAACAGTCCTGAGGGAATATAAGAAATCCAGAGGTAACTCTTGTGCTGCAGCTTGGTGGTTAAATTATTACCGCACATAACACATTGTCACCTTTGATGCATGTCAAAAGGAGTTACCTTTAGAAACGTCCATTCAGACGCAGAGAGTACAAGAAGCAGAAGGACTCCAAATCTTGTGAATAGATAAATGTGTCTGAAGTGTTGCTTTTGTTGGTATAACTGTCTCGTGTAAGCAGCTTGAATTGAAAAGTCTGTTCAACTTGTTTCTCCAAATCTCTTCTGAACATACAGACTGGAATTTGCTGGCACATGTTTGCAGCATATGCTGTGCACCTTTGTCTGTGCATGGAATGTAATGCAGTCCACATTAGATAACTCAAACTTGAATAAAGGTATTCTGCTTTCCCATGCCTCAAATGTGGATGCAAAGTAAAAGTGCTGAATGTTCATACCGGACATGCTGATTTACAAACCACTATATATTCATATGTTGTTTAATCTGTCTGTAAACAAAGAGGTCCATTCTAAAAACTGCATATTGATGAGACTTTCTGAAATGATGAGGTCATCGCAAAAAGATTTCCTAACTCTTCCATTACACATTCGAAGGGGAGACACCGAGGTCAGCACAAAATGCAACAGGTTTTCAGAGCTGGCTAATCAGGGGGAAGGGGGTTTGTGGAGTGGGGAGCCTTAAAGAGACAGCAGCTAAAAAGCCTTTGAAAAAGAGGCTTAGATTACTGTTTCCTAAAACACCAGTGATGAACGGAGATTTTTAGAGCTGTAAATCATGTTAAGCTACTACTAGGGGAACCAGAGGGACAAGTAAAAAATAAATAATTAAATAAAATACCCCCTCTTTAAAGCTGCTGTTGGGACTTTGTTAGCTGGTTATTAAGCCTATGAATAATGGAAGCAAAGACACCAGCAGCAACAAAAATACTTTTTTTCCCACTTGTCACTTCTGCCAACTAGACTCTGTCAGAAAAGGCAATTATGAGCACACTGAAAAAATTTCATTTACATTTATTTCATTTCACAAATACATGCATGATAGACTTTTAAAATCCTTTTCTCTCTCCTCGACTCAGTTTTCTTTGTGTTATAACAACATCCCTTCCATTTGAATATATATTTAAATATGCTTTTTTTTGCATGCTAAATTAATTTTATTCAGTGTGAATGATAATAACTGCATTATTAATATGTATAACTGACCCTGAAATATAGGGTGTTTCCTGTCTATTATCATTGTCAGTGATGCCATGTATGTTATTTAATAAGCAATAAATACCAGTGACCATGCATTACATGTTTTGACAAAGAGGCAACCTCCAGTCTGAAAACATAAGACAATACAGAAGTGCTAAAATCTGCAGTTCGTCGAGTCACTGCTTGAGGCTGGCTCCAAAGTACCAGACGTCTCATACACACCAAGTCAAAAAAAAGCCGTTTTCACAGTCGAAATAAACATGTTTACAGCCTGGTACAAAAAAATTCTCCCATCTGAATCGCTAATTTTACTAACGGCACCCACTGTACGGGTGATGTCACAAAGACTGTGTCCAATAATTATACAGTCTATGGTTTTTACCCAGCAATTTAATACCTACTGTGATCTATGTTATGTTGTTGTCCTTGTGTGTGTTTCCTGTTTTATTTTGTAGTTCTTGCTCTCTCCTGCCCTTGTGTGTTTCCCACCTTATAGACTGCGGCCTGATTATTTTCATCTGTCTCATGTCACACCTGTGTTGGAATACTCTGTGTATTTAGTCTTTTGTCCTTTGTCCTTTGACACTAAAAATGGTAAACAATCAGTACATTTACATGCATACAGTCAAACCTCGGTCGTAAAGTCACAGCATGTTATATATGTGTCATGGTGTTTATTTGTTGAGATGGAGCCATAGACTTTTTTAGCGCAGAAACCTTATTTATCATGGTCACCTTCTTCCTCTTCTGCCAGAACGCTGAGGCGTACTGAGACATGCCGAGACCTGTGGAATCCAACCAGTGGTGTGTCAATCGAGCTATACCCAGTCCATATTTAGTCTGATAAAGCTGTTTACATGCATTTCAATAATCTGATCTCACATTGACGAAGCTCATAGTCCGATTTCTGAAGCTGCACGTAACGTGCTCACTGACTGTGCATGCAGTAAAAGCTTTCTTTATTTTGTCAGTGACCTTTCTACTCCAAAGATCAGAAAAGGCCATTCTGAAGGGTCTGACATTAAGCTGAATGGTTTGCTACATCCTGGAAGAGTCAGCTGGAGGTAAACATTAGAAGTCAAACATTGTCATCATGTTGAAGTTAAAAGTCTGTTATTTTTTCAGACAGTAGAAAATTGTCTTTCAACTCTTAAGGAGGCCAGTCTTATTAAGAGCTGCAGCTTTGAAAAGCGTTGATACCTAATCTCCCTTAAAGCTGGAATATGGTGTTAATTGGCGTTTAACTTCTCCTTTGAAACTGTGATTTAACTTCTTCAAAGTGATTCACTTCAAAGTCATTTTTGCCACCATTATTTTGTTACTTTTCACTCCTGTGCAGATTCCTTCACAATGACACATTATTTTTGTACCCTGCCACCTCATGAGCTGTACATCCTATTCCGGATAAGGAGTGTTAATGATCCACCAAAGATATAGCTGTTATCACAGATCTAGCCTTGTGATAGAGCTGTGTTTCCATGTTCATTTGACAGGATACACCAAGGAGGTGACTCACAGCTGTGAGACGTTTTATTGCTGCTGTGCTAGATGAGTGTGTAGAATTTGCTGGCTGGAGGTGTTTCTTTTTCAAATAAGTATCAAGATAAGATTTCTCTGTCATAAAGTGCTTTTTGACTGCAGGAGCTAGGGTCTAAATTAAGATTTGAGGGTTAAGTTTTTGGTCTACCCTCTGATGCAGTCTTGCTCTTGTACTTTCTAGACAGAAAAAATTGGGGTCAGGACCTGCAAACTGAACAATTTTTATTGATAGAACTTTTACAGAAGTTGTTTTTTATCTGCCCTCCACAATAACACACAGCTGTGATTCCCGTGGGTGTTAGAACTCTAAAAACACATCTTCTTTGAACCTGATAACATTTATGAATCTCTGTCAGCTCCAGGTGTTATGGTTTAAAGAGTGATCCTGTAAACTGAAGACTCTCAGTAGATATAACGTTTACGACAGGTGATGAAACAACGTGGGAAGCTCTTGTGAATGTATCCTTGTTAAATTTTTATGTATACATAAATGTATGTCAAAATATTCTCATGGAATAAGTAAGGGTGTATTCACACCTGGCTCGTTTGGGTCAGTTGTTCCAAAACAAACCTAAAGTCTGGTTTGTTTGAGCATATGTGAAAACAGCAATCGCACTCAGATGCAGGACTAAACAAGTGGGTTGAGATCAGCAAGATAGGGTGGTCTCGGCTTGCTTCCATTCGAGCCCTGTAGCGGTTCCTTTGCAGTGAGAACACAATCACCTCAGCAACCAGCACAACTGACTCATAACTGTGGTTCACACTGTAGTAGTTGGGGGCAGTAATGCGATCGGTTGCCAACAGTTCAGTCAAAATAATAGAAGAAGAAGGAGTAGAAGAATCAGCAACAGCAGAAGAAGAAGAAGAAGAAGAAGAAGAAGAAGAAGAAGAAGAAGAAGAAGAAGAAGAAGAAGAAGAAGAGAAAGTGATATAGGGATAATTATCGTATTGATCCAACATAAGATGATCCTGGATATAAGACGACCCCTTTTTCCAAGACAGATTTTCAGAAAAAGGTTCTTCGATTACAAAATCTTATCATGAAGAACATTTGGGGGTTCACAAACCAAGTGACAACTGCAACAATTGTATCATTTTTGCCCCTGAATCACAACAAAGCAAATGAGCCACAGGTGTGAATACACCCTAAGATAATCTAAAGTCATTTAGGATGGATGTATTCTGCTGAATTCATCAATCAAGAATGTCCATCTTTAAACAAAAAAACTGGTCCATCTCTGCCATCTTCATGCTTTGGACAGCTAAGATCAACCAATGTTTTGCAAGTTGAAGTCATTTTTAAAACCCCAAAGGAGGCTTTTTGAAACAGCTCTGCCATTAGTATTTTTTTCATTTCAGGTATTGATTAAAAAAATGTCTGTAGTGCAATAAAGCACAGGCTGAATATCCTCCATTGGAAACAATGCTGCTCTGCCTGCAGGTTATTTGGCATCATCTTTGCTAAATGGCCTTCATCGCTGTCTTACTGTCCTCTACTGTTTTGGATTTGTTGTGCAATTACTTTTTTATTTTCCTCAACATGAAAATGGCCTGATTTGCACTCTGTACCTAGGTCCTCTGCCTTCTGTGTAAATGAAGACAACCAATGGGCCGCAAGTACCATTTAGTTCCTGAGAATGATTTATCAGGAACCAAGGGTCTTTTTCAAATCAGCTACTACACACTCTCTATACCCACCACCCCTCTTTTTGCACAACTTAATAGAGGGTCCACCATATGAAGCCCTTTCCATACCAATTAGTGGGGACTGGTAGTGGGCTATAAAACCCTCCACCAGCGAGTCTGCACTGGAGGCAACTTGCTGAACATGTGCGTCTCCAATTGTGTCTGGTGATAGTCATGGAGGACGCAACCTACGTTGCAAGTTCCATGCAAGTGCCTGACTGTTACAACTTTAAATGGTATTGAGTATCAAATAAAGGCCTAACCTGCATTCGTCCAGAAAAGAGTTGTTGTAATTATTTTATTGTTAGGTGTTTTATATTTACAGGGACTGTTGCAAAACCAATGATTTCAATAAATCGAGAATGCCACTGTGAAACTGAGGCAAAACGCAATCCCTGTTTCCGCCTGAGAGAGGACAGTTTTTCCCCAAGCTTGCTGCTTTATTTATACCAAACACCTTGATGAAGGGAACTTCACTCAACTGCAAGTGTGACTTCTGATGGAGTGCACTCTGTCACAGAGGGGGAGGGTATAGGGTTTGAAAAAGGGCTTAAGAATTCCTTGACCACCTGGTCCAAAATCACCTTATGATGTCGTTTTTGCCAAATGGCTTTCATCCTTGTCTTACTGCCCTCTATCGGTCTGGTGGTGTATTGCAATTACTTTTATATTTTCCTCCATCTCTGACCTGATTTGTACAACTTTTCCTGGGACTTCAAAGTGCATATAGTTCCTGGAAAAAAAGCCCCTACAGTGGAAATTAACTGTATTAAAAATGTAAAAAGTGGACATGAAAAGACTATTCCCATGTTTCTATTTGATGTAAAATATGACTTTGTGACATTTCCCTTTTCTTTCTCTCATCCATCTCACACAAATACATACACACAGTGTACATGCACTCACTCCTTCATTATCCATTAGCAGAAAGCGATGATCAGCAGTAGAGTGCACTCTCCCCTCAAGAAAATAGCTGACCAAACGAAGAGCTGCCACACTAACGCCCACACACACATCCAGGGAGTGACTGTTAATCAGAAAAAGACACAAAAACAGCCTGACAAGAACAAAATTTGTATCTTCTACATCTACATCTCTTACTTTGTGTTACCAATTTGACCCCTGACCTCTCCTTCTACATTGAAAATTCTCGTCCCCTTCTCCCTGACCTTCTGTGATTAGTTGCTCCCTCCCCTGACACCCTCCCTTCCTATTTCTCCTTTCCTTCCTCTTCCCCTCCAGCCTTGTTGTTTAGATTCTATTATCCTGTGCTGCTTGGCTGCCTCACCCTATTAATCCTGGAGGTTCAGTGTGTGTGTGTGTGTGTGTGTGTGTGTGTGTGTGTGTGTGTGTGTGTGTGTGTGTGTGTGTGTGTGTGTGTGTGTGTGTGTGTGTGCATATTTCTGGATGTCTGTGTAAGTTATAAGTGGTGCCAGCAGTGTAAAAGTGTATTGGCTACACTGAATGGCTGCTAATGATTAATGGTCCAGGTCAAGGTGAAGTGGGGAAAAAAACGGCAACACAAGGAAAGACGCCTTAGTCCTTGCACACTGGGACACACTCCCTCACTCACCTTGCACAGGTACACTAGTTAGTATCTTGTCTGGTGAGGTTTGACAGTCTGGATAAAAGCAGACTGGAAAGTGAGGTTGTGCGGCTGTCAATGTTTTTTTTTTAGACAGAAGTGAAATGGGGATGTAGTTAGAAAAAAGTGGAAGTGGTGTGCTTTAACAAGAGATATGGATCATTAAAGAGGATTATAGTGCAACTGTGAAAGAGCTGGTGTGACTGTCTGCATAAAAATGAGAGAGAAACTGAAGAGAAGGCTGTAACAATCGAAAGTCATCTGTTGCCTGTACAGTGTTTGTTGCATACTTTTTTTGTGCACAACTTTTGTTCCCTCTGTGTGGGATTCCCCTTCAAGCTTATACAAGCGCGTATGTTTGCAAGTGTATGCGTGTAAGGTGATCCACTTGTCCTGGATTCCCTGCTAAACTTAGCCAAGTGGCTGTGGTAATGATTGAGCGACCGCCAGCATGATTCACTGACTGTCTTAGACGTGTACCCGTGCTTTTCTTCAGCAGGCCTGGGTACCTGTTGCCTTGGCCTGCTGAGCCTGTTGTTCAGATGATTATTGATCCAGCAGGGGACAGGAATGAATAACTGCACTGTGCTTTCGAGAAGCAGAGCACCAGGGTTTTATAGCCTGAGAGTGGAGGCAAGGTCATATTCAACCTGAGGCAGGTATGAACAGTAATAAAATGGATTAATTTGATCCAAATCTGGTAAATAATTTGTTTTTTAAAAAGCTCTTGTACATAATTCGTACTCTAAATGAGAAAACCAGGTTTTGATTATAATGACAACATGTCTGACCTTCACCTCTCACAGAGCCTATCTGCTGTTTCCAGTCATAAAGCCCTCGTGTTTCATTTAAAAAATGCATGAAAAAATTAAGAGCACATCCAGGGGGTTGTTAAAGATAAACATGTATTTTTGCTTACTTCATTTGTATAGGGTTTTTTTTTTGTACTCACTGAGGTCTAAAAAGGGGTATTGTGCTATTTAAAGGCTCTCTTGTACCCCCATGGTAGCTTTATATGCTAATAGCTCATTGTCATCAGATCATTACTTTCCTCACACTGGGGCTAGAAAACCCTTATTTAAGCCTCTTTATGAAACGCCTTGTTTTAGCTGCTGTCTCTTTAAGGCTCCACACTCCACAAACCCACTTCGCTCTGACTGGCCAGCCCGCTGGAAACCTTCTGAGGGCAAAGCTATGAGCAGACCTTGGTGTTTGAGGCCCACCACTCTTAACATGTCATGAACCAGTTAGGATATGTGTATGCAATGACCTCATTACTTTAGCAACTTATGAAGATCACATGCTAATTTAAGAATATTCACTTTGAGCAGTTTACAGACAAGTTCAGGGATTTGTACAATATATGAATATGTAGAGGTTTGAAGATTTGCATGTTTAGTTTGAACATTCAGGATTGTTACTTTATATACATGTTTAAAATGTGATGCACATTTAAGTCAATGGTATGCCTATGGTATTAATTTTGTAGATGATACAATTAAAATACTGCCCTTTTAAGGCTTATCTTAGTATTATATAGTAAAATGTATTGGAAAAGCTTGTCAGTACAACTCAAGTTGGAATTGTGTTCTTAAGCCTTAATTTCCAAAGTGGCAAATAAAGTGTTTGGACAACTTAGACAAGAGGACCCCAAAGAACAGAAACAAAACAGATATGAAACTTCAAACAGCTTGTCTTTTTTATTAGTCAGCACAGATTCCAGAAGAGTTCTAGCTTAGCTTCAGCTACTGAACCTGCTGATAGACCGGCATCCTCACAGGGATGGCAACACTTCTGGAAGCCAAGGAATAGTAGGTCACATGATACAATATGACACTGAAACACATTGTTTGTACACTTTGTCATTTGAAGAAATTACCAGCATTGCTGGTAGGAGTAAATCTCCTGGAACAACAGTTAGCTTTTGCTTTGCTTCTTGTGATAGTGCTTTTATTCTCTCCTATTTTTAAATCAGTAAATCAGATTTGACTTTCAGCAGGGGAGTCAGTAAACATATTTCTTTAGCTAAAAGAAGAGGAAGAGGAAGAGACTGTAAGAAATTCAAGAGTATTTCTCACAGAATGGGAATATATGTGCATGTGTGAGTAGACAATTCCTATTTAGCACAGAGTGTGTGTGTGGAGTGGGTTTCAAGGATGACACACACACACACACATACACACACCTCATATTTTAATGCATGAATTGTGCCTTTTGTGTCTGCAGCAGTAATTACATTTGAGCTGGAATTCTCCTCTTCCTCTTCAGTCGCAACACCGAGCAGTCAACGCTATGTTCTGAAATAATGGCATCTGTTTATGACGAGCGGATTCACATTTGCCTGGGGACTTTACCGAACTGCTGCAGCCCACAGAGACGAAATCTCCGAGCTCTGAAGCATGAAAAGAGCACACTCCGAGCAGTGTTTCTCTTTATTATGAGCCACAGTCATCAGCTTTAGAGAGGAAGTGAAAGTTAGACTCTTCTCTGTGATGATGATGGTGACTGTGACTCTCAACCTTAAACTTTAACCCCAGCAGCAGTCAACTGTACTGAACTGGATGAGACTGTATGTATTATTAATGATGTCCAAATTCCACGCTTGAAAGACCAGCATTGTAGGCTGGATGAAAGACTCTGTCTGTCCTTCCTGTTCATCTCTTCTTCCTCCTCTTCTTCTTCTTCATATATACCATATATTCTTTCTCTTGTCTGCCTTTTTCTAATCCTTACTGACATTTTTATTGAAGTACATTTTCCTTTAAATTTGGTTTAAAATTTGCACTCACTGTGTCAATAACTTCATCATTTTCCCTCAAAGACTGTTCTGGCTTTGTTGCTGAGCATAATGGCGTCCAACTCAAGACAACAGCCTTTTGTCTTCCTTCTCTCTGCGCTCCAAACAATATGCAATTATCTTTCAGTAAGGCGTCAACAGAAAATCTGCTCCTTCCTGTGTTTGGGCCTCTCTCCCTTATGAAGCTATAGCTGGAACAAAATCAAACACAAATGTGAAAGAATTTATTCACATATTTCTTTTAATTTGTTTTGAGAGCATTCTCCCTGTCCGCGATTCTATAGTTTCTGTGTAAAATGACACGCACACAGCAGATTTCACAGCACTCTCACCTCACTGTGGTGTCTTTCTCTCACCTGAGCTGTGAACAACATGTGACGTGAGCCAAGAAACGCCTGTTTGTCTCTGTGGTTGACGCAGGTCTGCTGCCCTCTACTGGATGAAAGGATACACTGCAGAAAAGGGAAGGCAGAATCCATCATCTCAGACAGGGGTTCCCAAACTCTTCAGATCGTAGGCCGAGTTTACCTGAAGTGAGAATACACTAAACATCCAATCCTTAAACCTAAAGAAACACAAAATCCTCAGATACTTAATTTAGCTGATCTGTTGGAAATTAGACTACCTTTGTGTACATAGTTTCCTAGTTTCCTAAATTGATGTGCTTCCTCTGATACTGATACCGTCGTTATCTTGGCTTAGACACATTGGGATCTTGTGGAAACAAAGAAATGTGGAAAACAGGTCAAACATTTTGTGTTTGCATCCTTTTAAATAAAATCTATAAAACCACATTTTTAAAAAAATATATATCTTTACAGTAATGGAAAAAAAAACATGTATTTATATCAGTTTATTTTTTGTGTATATCCGTAAATTGGAAAACAAAAATTTAAAGAAAGAAAAAAGAAAATCTGATTTCACAACAAGTTTTAATGATTAGAAAATTAAAGACAAATTGGCCAGGCCAAAAGTTTTTCACCAAAAACTTTAAATGTATGTTTGATGATTCCCAATAGTTTGTTTTGGAAAAAATTCAACTTCTGAAAGGTATGATCAATTTAAGGACAAGTTGCTAGTCGACAAGTTGAAACAGATTGGCTTATTGATGCCAGCTGTCAAGCTGTTTCTTTAATCTTCTCTCAACTAATTCAGTGCTGCATTTTGAGTGCTGCCCTGGAATGATGATTTTTTTTTTTTTTTTAACTACATCATTATCTTGATGTTTCAAGTCTAATCTTTCACTAACCACATTCACAGACCAGGGAGACTCTTGAGACACTTCAGTGGACAGTGGGACCTGAGATCGAACCCCGAGAGCAGCCAGCTCTACCACTGAACCACAGTGAAGACTTCATTCTGAAACTCTGTAACCACAGGGTAGAGGATAATGTTGCAGTGAGACGTTTTATAGAAGATGAATTATTTTTAACACAAGAGCTTGTATTCTAGTCAGCATGTGTAATAAGTAACACTTTGTAAGTTAAATAGTGGCAAGTTCTGCCCACTATTGTGGCTTTAAGCTGTGAAATTTAATCACAAGTTGGCTTTGCAGAGTGTATTTACATTGTGCTCTGAAGCTTTACAAAGATGACTGGACGTCTCAAAACCATCTAATTATGAACAGAGGATGTTGAGACACAAACTATGAAAAGAGTTATAATGTAAGGTCGAGGGGTTAAAAACATCCACACCAAGTAATAGATTCTTTACAAATTGAAATTACAGCCTGAAACATGTTTTCTGGAAGGCCTCAGAGTCCCTGTGGTATAAAAACACAAGAGGAGTCTTATCTCTGTCATTAATTAGCTCAGCGGTCTCAGACACTTTAATTAGTCTACTGCCACTCTCACAGGACAAGGAGAGAGCTTTAAAGACCTGTCGCTGAACATCCTCCTGTGTTGTTGTAGAAATTCACCTTTTACTTAGTGGGTCACTCAGGGGCCGTCCTCAGGCTATTTCAGGCTGTTTCAATTAGAGCATCAAGAGGATGATATAAGATGAAAGTGGTGTTAGGTGAAGAGCAATGAGCCCAGGCCTCTAGATGGAGGTTATAAGCAGTCAAAACACGGGAAGCAAGGAGTCGAGGATTAAGACAGTTTAAGCCACGCTGTGTTATTAAAGCATCAAAATTCTCTTATTGATTAGGCATGAGCCATGATTTTTTATTTACATTATTTGAACAGCTGTTAATTTATAACGAATTAAATGGTTTATGTGATTGCAAACTAAAAACAGAAGAGGACATTAATGCCAGGTTCCAGAGAAAGGGGTAGCAACTGTATGATTAATAGTTCCCATTGGCTATCAAATAGTATAAATGGCTGAAATGTCCATTTAAAAATGGTTAACAGAAATGTGTGCACTAACCCGACTTAATCACTGTATTACAACTGAAAAGAACATTTTATTAAATTGTCAATGGTTCAAATGACCTGTTAAGATCCATCCATCTTTCATATCCTGTTCAGGGAGGAGCAGCATTGGAGCCTATCCCAGCTGTCTTAGGGTGAGAGGCAGGGTGCACCCTGGATTGGTCGCAGGGCTGACACAGAGAGACAGGCAACCTCAGGCTTACACTCACACCTACAGGCAATTCAGAATCGCCATTTGACCGCATTATGCATTAGTGAGCATGTTTTTGGACAGTGAGAGGAAGTCCGAGTACCTGGAGGGAAACTCCACACAGAAAGGCACACTTTGCCCAGATGAGGATTCAAACCAGAGACCTTGCTGTGAGGCAGCAGCGCTAACAGCTGCACCACCATGCAGCCTGACTTGTGAAGATGTTTCTCAATAATTAACCTCTCAGGCCCGCGATTTTAATTCAAGTTGCTTGAATTAAAATTCAGATGTAGTTGCTTTAAGATGCAAAAAGCTGTGTCATTATAAAGAAAAATGGGATAAGACTTTAAAAGCTAAAAAGTCCAAAGAGAGCAAATATAAAGATGAGAGTAGAGTAATCTTGAAATACTCAAGCTATTAAATAGCATACCCTCTAGACACAGAGCCAAACCTTTTGGGGCTTAATTGAAATTTAGCATAAGTTGGTGCTCAAGAACATGGCCGATATTAACTTTATTTCTATGCGTTGCTTCCACTTACAATCACATTAAGAATCATAGCAGTAATGTGGTTGTTTATGAGCAGATTTTTAGCTGAATTTGGGGCAGGTTTGGTACTCAAGATCACATATTGTATTCTTGCTTAGACGGTTTCCCTGCAGAAAGTCAAAGCCTTCTAACATGATTTATCAGTGTTACTATAAAACACACTTCAACAAGACCAATCCCAGTTGCAAAATTAAGTAGTTTGCCAGTATATTCAACACTTAAATTCAAAATTTGTCAGTAATGATTAAAAGAAGTGTGTCTTCCTGGTGCAATTCACACGCTTTGAGTGCCCAAATACCGTATAAAGAAAAATGAAAGCTACATGGCAAAAAAAAAAAAAAAAAACGAAGTCCAAACAAGTGTTCATGTCTTGCTTTTCGTAAAAAGTGTCTTATCAGAGGTCATATGAGCCACATTCTTCTGAAAATGAATCATTATAAGATATTAAACAAAAAAAATAGACATGATATGATTGTAAAGAGTAAATAAAAATAAGTCTGTGGGGTAAGAGAGAAAAATTTGGGGTTAGGTTTCTCAAGTTTTTTCTAATAAGAATACTGTCAATTAAAAAAGCAAGTCCATTCTTTTCCCCCAAAGGCATATTTTCTTTTTCTTTTTCTTTTTACTTCTTACAAACAATTCAGTGGTCATTTAGTTTCTTAATATCTTGAAATAAGTTATCTGAAATCTAAGATTTAATAGACATTGGATGTTTTTAAGTTCACCACACTGGTTGTTAACCCCTTAAACATATTATGTCTCTGTTACAACCTTTTAATTCAACTGTTATGTAATCCTGTCCAAAATAGTGGTAAATGCAGGTTAGGTTGTAAATGTGAGCTTTATTTGTATGGGTCTTTCTTTCTGTTTTTTAATTTTGTACCCTTGCCAAGAAAAGTGCTTTATAAATCTATGATTATAACAATAATTTGAACCCCCAAAAAACGCAAATTCCTTATTATCTTAACCTTTTCAGTATTGCTGTATCTGCACGTAATGCAACATCTGCACTCCTCGTTCAGGCGAAAAAAAAGTGTTAAATTGAAAAAGGTATCAACAGTGCAAGTCAGCAGAATTTTTTAAGGCTTTTTTCAACAGTTTGAAGTTAAAGTTCTGCTGTGGAGGGAAAGTGACAAAAAAAAATCTTACAATCAAAAGATGTCTGTTCGGCATAAAATATGTCTCAACAAACGCTGAGTTTTTGTTCATGTGACTTGCGTGTGGCACATAGTGAGAATGGTTCTCTGAAACACAAAGCCATACATACGCATGCCATGCACTATAAAAAAAAAAACTGTGATAGGCTACACATCACTTAACTCTTTGTTATTAATTTGCTAAGAATTCCCCCAGAGGCTTTGACACACAACTGATAACATGGCCACGTCTATCTAATTATCAGCTATGTGTGAAAATAAACGCTGCTCCTCTCTGACAGGAGGCACTGCTTTTATGTTGAGCCTGATCACTTTCATAGATGTGACAAGTCACATCACACAGCTTTAGGTCACATTACTTCCACCCCCAACAAGGGACACAGTGTGGATTGTCTTTTTGTTTCTTAATGAGATTTAAGGAGGAGCTAGCTGCAGGGCCCTCACAAACAAGCCAGTTCACATGTTTTACCTGCTGTCACCTCAAACCTAACCTCCGGCAAGATCCTCACGGTTGTTTTTGAATTTGCATGTGTGTCATCTTAAGTGTTATTCTGTGAACAGTGACAAATTCTCCAAGTGTCAACACTCACAATGACGCACAGTGACTCAGATTCACTTCCCTGTTCGCTGGTTGAACTAAGTGTGTTGTCTGCACATTGTGGTTGGATTCAAGTTCTATTGATCAGACAGAGATTTCCCATCAGCCCCTTGGGGTGATGAAGTCATGACTTTTGTTTAATCATCACAGCGCTCCACAGACAGGCATTGATTGGAAACAGGTTATTTTAGAAACCACAAAAATATGTAATAATGAATTTATATAAACATATGCATACACATACAGAAAATGTGACGACTTAAATTACTGATTTTTTGAGAAGCTCATCACATCATTTTTTTTAGTTTGATTAAATATTACCCAACAACTCAAGAGCATAAAGACAATCGTTCGTGTTGAGAACATGCTCTAGGAGGAATGAAGATGAGAAACAATGAACCTTGTTATGTGTGTGCAACCATGCATGATAACTATCTGATGGACTTGTGAAGAGGTTTATTGGTGTATATCAGTAAACAAGGACAGTAAGATCAAACTGATACTGGGTTGCGTCAGGAAGACAAAATAAGCATATGAGTGTCATGACATGTCAGACCACAGCTCCATAATGTGTGCTTCAAAGGTGATGAGTCACTTCCTCTACATTTTTCTTGTTACGCCATTAAGGTGTGCTGAGATTTTTTTAAAATATAAATAGAGACAGGCCAGCATTCAAAATAAATAAAACAATAAATTAAATGTAGGGCTCCCTAAATGAAAGGATCTTAATTTTATTTGTGTGTATACATTTTTTATTTTTATTTTATTTATTTATTTATTTTGCTTTATTGTATAACCAGTTTATCACCTATAACAAGTCAGAAGAAATTTGTGAAATAAATCTGGAGTTTGTGGTGAACTAAACCACTCTCCACACTCTGTTTAGTTCTTAAGCAATGAGTTGACGGTGGATGTCCCATTTCCAGTAAGCTGTCAGAAGATGACTCAAAAAGAAGTAAGTTCCTGGATAAGTAACGTCGAAACTAAGGTGTGGCAGCTCTGCGTGGGCAATACGCGCGGCAGACACGCTGACTGTGCGATAACAGCCGCACTGCACCTTTAACTTAGCACCGATGACTATCTATTGAGTGACGTAGGACGCAGGCTGCGTGTTGAGTGTGGGCAGGAAGCGCAGAGCTAACGGCATCAAGCGAGAAAGAGTAACCAAGAACTGTAAGGGAACTTCATTAATTCGCTTAAGAGGGAAAATAACCACAGTGAAATAAAAGAATTCAACAAAAATACACAAAGTTAAAATATTTTACATTGAAGCTATCGATAGTTTTACTACTAAATAAGCCGTGAACTGATTATATGATTGATTTTGTTGTACATGTCAGTCCGTTGCACTCTCATTTTGACGGCTACTACCGGAAGCAGTTGCCTTCAACAGCGCATGCTTGGAAACTTTCAAAGAGAGCAACGAGCGCACGGTGGCTACTTGAACGAAAACGGGGGAAGCTTGCTCAAGAACCGGCTGGGTTGTCCTTAGGACTCAACATGCCACAATACAAATGTTGAGCGTGGGTCGGGGAAAAAAAACGCGTTTTCCTTTTAAACAGCGATAATTGACGGCCACGCCCCGTATTCACCGACCCGAACCCGTACTAAACTGCTGGCGGAGGCGCAACGGTGAGCGGTTTGAAACCCAGCAGGGCGGCTAGCGGGCTCACAGCGGAGAGGAAGCAGGAGTGTCGGCTGTTTTGGGAACCATGAGAGAGTACAAAGTAGTGGTTCTCGGGTCCGGAGGGGTCGGTAAATCCGCGTTAACCGTCCAGTTTGTGACAGGTTCCTTCATAGAGAAATACGACCCCACGATAGAGGATTTTTACAGGAAGGAGATCGAGGTGGACTCCTCTCCGTCCGTCCTGGAGATCCTGGACACGGCGGGGACGGAGCAGTTCGCCTCCATGCGAGATCTCTACATCAAAAACGGACAGGGCTTTATCCTGGTGTACAGCCTGGTCAACCAGCAGAGCTTTCAGGATATCAAACCCATGAGGGATCAGATCATTCGGGTGAAAAGGTACGAGAGAGTGCCGATGATTCTGGTGGGGAACAAAGTGGACCTGGAGGGGGAAAGGGAAGTCTCGTCCGGGGAGGGGAAGGCACTGGCGGACGAGTGGAACTGCCCGTTCATGGAAACTTCAGCCAAAAATAAAACCTCGGTGGACGAACTGTTTGCAGAAATAGTCCGACAGATGAACTATGCCTCAACACCAAATGGCGACGACCAGTGCTGCTCGTCTTGTGTCATTCTTTAAGAAACAGGAAAACCACGAAGTTTTAATCCTTGCTCGTTTTTAAGTTTGCAATGGTAAGTTAAGACATTGTGCACTAATACCGTAAAGCTGACATAAGTTATAGCTTAACAAGTGGCACTTAAAATTACGACGAACTTGTTTTTTGAGTCTTATGCAAGTATAAGCACAGTACGTCAGTAATTTAGTCCCAAATACTCGATGTAGTGTTTAACTGACACCTTTTTAAAGTACGCTTTTAGTTTTTATTCAAGTTACTCGACAGTTGTTCTTTATAAAATTAGTTCTCACAGTTAACCTACAATAATCAGGGACGTGTATTTGAAGTGCTGGGGTGGCATGGGCCCTCTCGAAATTAGATCGGCCACCCCTGATGTCAACCTCAAAATTCTTATCTGTGATTGGCTATTTGCCTTGTCAGAGGCGGGACATCTTTTTGTCTAATTGTTGATAAGTACTTTTAATGATTTTTATTAATGCATCAAATGACTAGGAGAGAAATCAGCCACTTAAAATTGCAAGAGAACTTGTACAAATAGTCAAACAATATTACATTATTTGATTATATTTTCCCCAATAATGGTTTGCTAGCAACTTTATAAAGTTGATCAGGTCTTTTTTTCTTTTTTCTTTTTTTCCCCCAGTAGATTTTAGCTTTGAAGATCTATGCTGCCACCTTGTTGTGTAAAGTTTCTAAGGACTAAGATTAGAATTAAGGCATTGGTTTGATGCTTACATATTAAGAGTTAGGATATTTATTGTCAGTGGAGATAGAAATGGTAAATAAATGTAGTTCTTTGTCTACAGGCACCAGTTTAGGCCACCCCAGTCTAAAAAAAAAGTCTGAACACACCCCTGACAGCAGGGAACTTGAAGTCCATTGTTTTGCTAAGCAGATTGTGGAAGTGTCTGACTCATGTGCAGAACTGGAGAGGCAAGGTATAACTGACTTTAGTGACTTTACAAAGTTAGGGCTTTTACACTATACACGCACACACACAGTCTTGAGTTATTCAAGCTAACTGCTCGAGTGGTATTTTCCAGAATGAGGTTAACAGGAGTCGAGAGATTCCAATGTTCTTGCATGGCCTACTTACAAGGATCAGCAAGTTGTTGTTTTTTCTTGAGCTGAGTTCAAAATTAGCATTGAAAGCTGTTTTTTCTCTATCTTGTGTCTGAAGTTGTAGCTCATTCATGCCTCTTTTTATCTTTTGTTTGTGGCAGTGTGTTGCAGCAAGTGTGTACTGTTGAGCTCTTCTTCGTGTCTCACCCTGGCCGTGGAGAAAAATACAGGGAGGAATGCTGCAGGGGGACGAGAGGAGGAGGAAGAGGAGGAGGGGAGCTACAGAGACAGAGGGAGGGGTCCACTCTTCAGGAATTCTGCTGGGTTGGAGTATCTTTACTGCACGATCAGTGTCTGTCATTGATGCCAACGTGGTGACAGAGAGTTTCAGCAGCACCCTTCTCACCTGTTCCAACTGTACTCACAACTGGAACCAAACTCCAGTGAAAATGATATGGAGGGCAACACTTAAGAGACACTCATAAATGGATATTTCTGTATAAGAAGATGACAGAGAGAGTATATTTTGTAATAACTGCACAGTATGGGGCGGGTAAAGATTGAGGTGATGTCTCTGCCTAACCCATTTTGGAGGAATGCTCCACAACACTCCAAAACCTATTTTTTTCTGTCCAAAGTCACTGCTTTTCTGCTGGTGGAGTAAATGTGATGAGTGCCACTTTTTTCCTTCATCACATTTTCAGTTGTGTGAGAGGACCGCAACTTAAGTGACATGGGGATGGTGACAATATTGCCCTTGTGTTGAGTGCCTTTCCGAAAACAAATCAGCTGTTCAGATTTAGTGCCAATATCACCAAAAGACACCTTCATCATGGCAATCAAAAATTAAGCGAACTGTACTTCTGCATTGTGGGGTGGAGGCTAAAAAACGGAAACTATGATAGAATTTTTGTTCACGGAATGGCGGTTTATCTGTATGTTTAACATTGGCCTTTTTTGAAGTCTAAGTTGTTCATTTTTGCGATGTCTGCTTAGTTTAAGGCCAGACTTTTATCTTGAAATGCACAGGTACTGGAATCCCCTAAAAACACGTTGACAACACCAAACTCTTTCCTTCCAGTCCACTTTAAATCAAGTTCCGTTTATGTTCATTTTGTTGTTTTAACAGGAAATGTGATGATGTACTGTTGACAGATCTAACCTGATTGTAAGTTGAATTTCAGATCAGCCTTTTAACAGTGGGCTGTCTGTTTAAAAAAATAAGACTTTTAATACAAATGGAATTTTTTTAAAAAGAAAAGCAGGCTGTGTTTCCTCTTTGTTTACTTCTTTTTTCTGTCAGCACATTAGCATGATGGCTAACGGCCAGTGCCCTTTGCTAAATAAAGTTGTTCTGAGCTGTTTGGACAACAGCTTATCATTGCTTTAACACCAGCTTAGTATGTTAGGATAAATAAACAGCTAGATTTCCTCAAATACTCAAAATAATATGGTGGTTCAGAGAGTAAATGTTGATCTGTGTATAGCATCTATCACGGTGACTTCCGCCAAAATTCAAGCTTGTTTTATAGTTTAGGAAAGACCACAAGTTTACTGTTTATGTTGTTCTTACAGAGAATCTAGGTTTATTTTTCGGCCACTGCCTGGCTTCGTTTGTTCCACTGTGTCTGGTTGACACTGGATTCATTGTGGTGTAAAATCAAAACGCTGAAGATCACAGGATCGTTTGGATTAATTCTGCCGTGATTTAAAAAAGATGAGTAACTCCCTTTTTGTCGGTTTCCAAACTGAACATGACACTTTTTATCTACAAATCTTGCATCTTCAGTGCATTCTACGTCCCTAAACAACAGGGGTTCTTGTAGAGATAATTGTAAAGAGCCCAATGAGATTTGCTGTTCCTTCCTCTTTGTTGAACCTCAGTTGTACTCACCAAACAGCATGTGATCTAGATGAAAGCACATCTATCGGCGCATCATCCTCACATGCATTAATAGACCAGGCAGGGCTCTGCAGCTCCAGAGAAAAACGTCTCTTTTAGCCGTGTGGGTGTAGGAGCGTTTGAGCCCAGAGCTTCAGCCTGTGTGGGTGTAGTGCTGTGATGTGGAGAGGCCTATATGACTGAGTAGGCCCTGCTCCGCTTCTGTTTACCTACAGGGATTACGGAGCCCTGACTGGCTGGCTGGCTGGTCGGCTGCTGTATGGCTTCAGGGGGAGAAGGTAAACAAACACAAGACAGGCTTCTCATAGTCTTTCTGGGAGTAGATGTGTGCTGGTCTTCAAGCTGTAGCTTATATGCATTGTATTATGGAATGGTCTTATGAGGCCAGTCATATGTGTCTGCCTGTCTCTGACCTGCACTGAGTCATACTGCTTTATGTGACTGTAGGCCCAAGTATATGTGCCTGTTAGGCAGAACTTCCTATGTGACCGGAAATAGGGAATTCACTGGCAATTATTTGAAAGTTATTTGAAGATCACCCATCCCAGACTTTGACAAAGAGGTAGAGGGCCCTTGCTCGCTCTGTGCAGCCATCATCAAACTTGTTTTCTATTATTTGGGTGATGAAGCTTGCCATTGACTGTTTATCTATGGACTGCGCCTCACTTTCTGCTGCATGCCTCGCTCCCACATGGCTTTGTATAGTTGGTGTTGATTTGTGATAGGCTAGCCTAACCTCGCACAGTTTGCACTGCACCTCATTGTCGTTCACTTTCTCAGTTGCGCTTCTGCACTTCCCAATCCATTAATGAGCATTCTTGTCTGAGCTGTAGAACCTCCAACCTGTTGACTCCTCTGGCCTGGCACCACTCTTTGTTTGTTATTGTAGTCAAGTTAAATATGATCTGGGTCAGGCATGGTTTGTTTTATTTTGAAAGTCACTGGGCCTTTTGAGGTGTACAACTTCTTGTCCCACCTGAGCTGCTTTTTTGTTAACTTGATGCATCACAGCTCCAGCATCCGGCCAAAAAAGAATTGTTGCTTTATGCAGCTGCCGAACCGCAATGGAGCAGATCCAGTGTAAGTTGACACTTTGGCTTGAATAGAAGCCTATCTGATCTGGTGCCATGACAAAGTGGAGCCAGACTGAAGACACATCTGGTGTTTTTTGGCTGAAAAAAGCAGGAGAACAATGTGTTGTTTTTTTCTTTGTTTGTTTTGTTTTTGCTTAGAGTCAAAGCTATTGTTGCATGAACTATTCAATGTTTTAAATGTTAATTATTTGAATGTTCAAAAATCATTGCCCACCCCTAATGCTTTTTTTTTTTTTTTTTTTTTTTTTTACAATTCGGGACTGGAGGCATGCTAGTTACACACATGGACTCCTCTACTACAGAGCCATGCTGTTGTAACATATACAGAATGCGGTTTGACCATCAACCGTATCAACGTAGTCTCTGTGACATCACCCATCTGTTGCTGATTCAGAGTTTTTAGGCCTATTGGAGAAATATTGGAAATGCTAAAAAATAATTTATTTTTTCTGAAGAAAAAAAGGCTAATTGGAACTGATGTGTATTTGGTTTCTGGTACTTAGATAGCTAGCCACAAGCACACATGTGACAGACAGCAGTTTCTTCTTTTCTCATGGCCAGAGGTTGCTGCTTGGATTTGACATTGTCTTGGTTAAATATGCGAGGTTATCCCTGAAAAAGGCAGCATATGGTCTTCCAAAACCTGTGTATATATTGTTCAGCATTAATGGCGCCACTGCAGAAGCTAAGTGGTCCATCTCCTTTTTAAACTGGTGGTTGTGTCGCCCTTGATTTCCAAAAAGAATGTCAAGTTTTGATTCGTCAGACCACGTTGCAGTTCTCCTCTCTTCCTCAGCTCATCTTAAATGCTCTCAGACCCAGTGAAGGTCCCTGGTGTTTCCTGACCATGTTGTTTTTAAAGGATACTTATTTCATAATAAGCCAATTTTTGGTTGAAATAATTGATTCAGACTGGAACTGGCAAATGGTTGCACAGCATATCTTCCAAATGACAACACTTTTGGACTGTTTGTTCTTAAATTGTAAAAGTCATGCCTTGTCCTCATGTTTATAACTCTACCTTTCAGTATAAGGGAGATTGTGTTTGTTTATGGGTATGCTCCCAAACGCACACTTCTGTTGCTCCTTTAAGCTGAAAGCTCTAAAGCTTAATATTTCGTTTGAGTGGTATTGCAGAATTACATTTGTGTGACTGTTAAAAGCAAATCTCTGATCTTCCCCACTTCCACAACAAGCCGTGGCTAGTTTAGCTATGCTATCTATGTGTAGTCAAGGCCAATAGCATGCTTGCTCTGAAGCCTTGATACGTTTCACGAGCCAAACTCCTTGCCTTTAAATATTAGAGTTAAAGTTGTAATGAATGAGTGGGTTAGAGAGCAGTTATTATGGCTATGCCCCAGATACTGTGAATGTACACCCCCTGTCTTTGACTGCTGTGCAGCTTCAGTCACTTGCTGTGGTATAAACATCTGATAGCAGAAGAATTTGCCCTTTGGAAAGAATGGGGTCTGTGGTGTTCCTGTTTCTTTTTATCCATCTCTTTCTAAGGAGTGAGAAGGTGAAAGTTTCACTTCCTGCTCCTAAGCATTTTTTTTATGCAGCATCAGTGTTCTCTGTGTGGTCCTGACTTTAATTGGTTAAAGCCGTTTGGTTAGGGAGTCCCACTTTGCCGCAGCCACATTTTTGCATACTTTAACTTCAGTGTTGTTAGGATTTTAATTGGGTTATTTTTAAATCTACTGGTTCCAGTTGCAGCCAGAGGGGTAGTCAGCCACGTTCAGGTTTACAGATAGCCCGGGGTTGTCAGTGGTTTGCTGGTCATGGGAGATGGTCATGTGATGTGGTTGCCATGGTTAAGGGGGGGTTGGGATGTGGTATGGCTGCTCAGGGTGGCCTCGTGACCTATGGGAGTTGAGTCACTGCTGGAATGGTGACTGTAAGAGGGAGTGTCGGTATGTTTGATCAGCTTTTTCTCAAGTTGCCACAAAGACATATTTTCTTTGCTGGTGATGACAGGAAGTGTGGTTCTACTTCAGCTAATTTCTGTGGTGGTTGTAGAAGCAGTGTTTATAGCCTTGGATAAATATTTCACTCCTTGGTTGCAGCAAGCTAAATATTGATTTCTGACTGATTAAGAAAAGGGTGTTTTAAGCATTCAAGATCTTTTCTCGTTTTTGCTGCTGGAAGCAGTTGCTCTGACAGGAAGTGTTGCAACAGAGCCAGTGCGTGTGGGTGGTGTGTGTTTGCATTTTTTACATGGGACTTAATCACTATATAGACTCCTAGCTGAATTACAGACCTCTCTTTCTCTCGCAGCGTCATAGAGCTATTTTGGAGGCTCTGTTGTGTTCGAGAGTGTGGTTTTTGCCTCTTTTTTTTTTCTTCACAGATGTGCCCGTTGTGTACTGTATCTGACTCTGAAATGGTTTTAACTCTGCTTGCTCTCACCTGTAGCAGCACTACTCTTTCAGCCCATTTTCCGGGCGTGATTTCTGTCCGTGTATCACATTACCATAACAACACAGGAGTAACCATTCACTGCTTGTTTGTCTTCTCAAAGAAGCCAGTGAGCTTTGTTTTTCTGCTCTTTCTTTCACACAAAAACACACACAGTAGTTAACCTACATGGAAAAACACTCTAGTTTAGATTCTCGCAGCATTCCAGTTGCAAGACTTTGTCCAGACACAAGCAGCAGAGGCATCACTCGCTTCTTTGATGCAACAACTTCCTACAAGGAAGCAAAGTGATGAAAGTTATCTTGCCATGCAACCTTATCTTATTCTTTGACCACACTGCACTTTGACCTATGATATCCATTGTCCTAGTGCTAACAGAATGTGTTTTTCCTTCAGAAGGTATTGATGATTAATGACATTTACACAAATTAGAATTATAATTTAACATTTTGTTGAACTAAATATGCATCACACCTTGCAATAAAGCCAGCCACCTCCCTACTTTACTTCCTACAACATCAACAGCCCAACAGCTGTCCTTGCACCTGTGGCTAACCTCAAGTTTTACACCCCTGATAACAAAATCAACACATAGACAAATCCGGAACAAAATACAGATTTTAATTCTGTGTGGACAAATGTATTTAACTGAAAACATGCTGCCTTAATATACATGCTTGAAACGTGGCAAGAAATTAGCAAACAACAAAAAAAAAACCATGATGAATTGAGGGACATTATCAGTATGTTAAAGTATTCTTCTACAATTTCATAAATTCCAAAAACTTCTTGTTTAGATAATTATTCAATGTATTTTAACAATGCATAGATTTTACACACCATAACGTCTTTATTGTGGAGGTTAAGTAGATTTTGTGGCTCCGGGGTGACTTTAATCCAGATGAGATCAGGCAAAACGGCTCCTTTGACAGTAAAGGTTGACCCCTGGTATAGACGTTATGTATCTCTACAGCACTGATTATCCAGCCCTGATCATCCATTGGGTTCTCCACTCAGCTCTGTGTAGATCAGGGAGTGGCCTTCTCACTCAGCTAACTGTGCCGAGATGGGAATGCCCCAGAATTCCTCCCATTCCTCTCATTCCTCCATCTGTAATGTCTGGACATGTCTTTACCCTGAACTGAGAAAGAGAGAGAGAGAGATAAAACCATAAAAGTTGTGAAAAGGACAAGAAGTAGTATTTTAGTCTTCTTTGTTCTTTATTTTACACGCCATGGCCTTCCATTTGCCCTTCATATACAGCTGAAACTTACTTCTCTCGTTCTGTTTCCGGCCTTTCTTTTTCTTTTTTCTTTTATGGTATTCCTGATCACGATTCCGATAGAGGCCGAATTGAGATTAATATCACCAAAAACAAACAAAAAGCTATAGAGAAGAGATAGAGAGCAGAAGAGATAAGGGATAAAAGAGAGTTGGAGAGAGCAGGGTTTGTCTAAACAGGCCTCCAGACACCGCCCCACTGTGTCACAAGATGGATCCTGCTGGGCATGCAGTCAAACTGCTCTTTATTCCATCTTTGGATAATCATAGCACAGTCGTCTCAGTTCGCACAGAGCTCCATCCGAGGAGGAAAGTAGGCCAAATGAGCCAGTCAGACAGGACTAGTTACTCTCCGTGTCCCCTGTGTGGATTAATAGCTTTTGTTCACTGGTGTCAGTGAGGACGAGTGACGCTCAAGGACCTGATTGGTAATTGAGCTCACTTACAATCAGTGTTTTAATTATGAAGAGGAAAAATCAGGACTCTTGAGTGTGTGGAGGACAGAATGACTGCAGTTTGATTTTTTCTGTGGGTATGATTGAATTTTTAATTCGTATCTTGAGTTGATAAGCTCTCAAACTCAAATAAAATCACTGATATTGTGATGCAACCTTTGGCCTGTGGGGTGCATGTCAGTCACTCCGCTGCTGTTGCCCTGCAGCAAGCCTCTCTCACATGGCCCCTGAGGTTTGGGTGTGGTTTGACTGACATGCTGCTTTCTCCAGCTGAGGACTCAGGAGAAGTGAATATTTCCCTATAGTTTGTTTGTGTCGCAGTTTGATCAAAGGCTGAGATCACATGATGAGAAGTGATGCATTAGGTCACGTTTACAGAAGTGGAAATAACACACATGGATGGAAGTTTCAAACTATTGATTGTGACAATGTTCTGGGAGGGTTGTTTTTTTTTTGTGAAATAATAATACACTCCCAAGCCACTGCCACTTCAACCACAAAGACTTCAGAGGGCAGAGTTACAGTTTGCTAGATGCACATTAAATGTTCAGCATGTTGGTCTGAAACAAGAGTAGTGCAGTGGTGGGTAAATATTACAGTTTTATTTGTAGCTTCCTCAAACAAGCAATTTAAGATGCAACAGCTTCATCTTATCACTGAGGGGGTTTTTTTAACAGTAAAATGTTAAGTAGTGGTTTATAAAGGCACATAAAATGTCACACAGACAAGTTCATTTTGGCAACATGTTCAGAACAGTATGAGGAACTGAAATGCTTCTCAAACATGGGTAAATAAAACAGTTAAAGCTGTGTAAGCTATGTATATGAGGTAATGAATAGTAAATGTGTGGTTATGCAAAATGGACTTACAAAAGGTTAAGAAAGAGCACTACACAAAGGTGAGCTTCTCAGGCTGCTCTCATGACTGTACTCAACTACTGTCATTGATTTCTGACTCTTAACTCCAGACTTAAGAACCAATAATGAGCCTCTTGTTGCAAACATTTGTCTTTTTGGGCCTCTGAAAACCTCTAACCTGTTGACTTTAGGCCTGGCTCCACTCATTATGATGATTCGTTGGTGTAGTTAAATGAAATACAATCTGGTGTTACCATGAGGCGTTTCATTCTGAAATCAGCTGGACGTTTTAATATTGTTGTGGTGCCTTACCTCCTGTCCTGCTCGAGCTGGAAGATGCAAATTGTTCTGGAGGGCCCCAACCTACAAGGGTCTAAAACTGAGCCTGAATGCATCAAAGCAGAGCCACTGGAAGTTAGAACATTTGTTAGAATTCAAAGTGGAGACATACAGGACATGAATCTGGTTGAATTTAGCCGGCAAGACCAGTTTGTGACACACAACAAAAAAGGTTGTTACCACAGTTTTGACAAGCAGAGGTGAAATGCGTCTGATTATTTCCTGCGAAATGACATGAAAGAAACTCTTGATGTTGCTTTTGTGATTTTATCCTTGTTGTGATGAATTTTGACCAATCAGAATCAAGTATTTGCAGTCTGAAAAAAGCTCCAAAAGCTGACTTTTACTGGTCAGCCGGTGAACTGTGATTGTCTGTCATTTTGTTACATGTAACCAAAACATCTCAAGCTAACATTATCACCTAATAGCATTTCCACCAAGTGTGAGTTCTTAGGGAAGCAGACAGTATAAAGAACTCAATTATCTGCACTCTAATGTTAACGCTGTTAATTACTGTGATTAATCAAACAACTCAGCTATGGGATGCTAATGTTTATAGTCAATCCCAATGTGAGCGCCAGTTTCTGTGGAGCAAGCAGATTAACTTTTGTGATAAGTAAATCTTGATTTTACAGACCTATAGGGTCTGTAACAGAGAGCTAATGCATTTAGCTTCCACTGTTGTTTACTGTCTACCTATGGACTCCTAATTATGACAGCATGTTTGATGTAAGCAGGACATAATCCTTGACCTTCATGGTGACAGAAATCTGTCTCCACTCTCTGCAAACCTCTGCTTCTTCACCCCTCTGAGCTGTATAACAAACGTTTGAACATCCTTTCTCAGAGTTGAACTTTTTACACACACACACAACTTGCCATCAGCTCCATCCTCCTTACTTTCCTTTCCTTTCCATCCCCCTCCATCATCCACCAGATCTTTGGTCAGAAAAAGGTTTGTGACATCCTCCTCCAGGGCCTGACGTGCGGTCACGTGACTTGCCACCCACCACTCTTGCATTGCCCTCCTGTCACCACAGTAACGTCAGCATTCTGACTAACATGCCGTGACATTTGTGACCTTCCTACCCCCTTTCTTTTTCTCATTCCATCATCTTTTTCTCCCCATCCCCACTGTTTTTTATCAGTAGTCTACATTCTGTCTTCTGCCTCCTCCTCTGTCCAAACTGCTTTGTTGTGCCAATATGTCACTTTGTGCTTTTTTACTTGAGTTTGTGCGGAAGATTTTATTTATTTATTCATTTTTAAATAGCTGCCATGTTACTGTCAAGAGCTGCTTTGGATTTATTTACTCCTCTTCTGTCTCTACATGTCCAAAACCTTCTCCCAGTCATGATTCCGGATTCATCATCAAACTTTTCTTCTGAGGTGGACTTATGCAACATTTCTTTTATAACCTGCAGAGGGCCCAGGGGGCAGAAAAAGAACCAAGTAGGAGAGAAAATCTATAGAAGAAGAGCTGAAGAGTTTGTGTATAGTGAGAAATATTGAGTTTGTCTTCAGCATAAAGTATGTTTTAAAAAAAAAAAGGTGAAAAGTCATTTTAGAAATTTCCAGTGACTATGATGCAAACAAGATCTATGAATTTGAATGAGTATGGGATATCTTCTATACATCCTTAAAATTTTAGTATCTTTTTTTATGATTTTTATGAAAAGTAGCTAAATTTTGCTGAAAAAAATTGTAGTTTGTGACAGAAAAATCTTTTTGTATTCAAAATGTATGGTGGCCATGAAGGTACACTTTTACAAACATTTTATGACTCAAAAACATTTCAGAGAGAGCAAAAGCACTGAATGAAACAAATAGGATTGGTTTACAGTTCAGTACTTGAAAAGCAAAATATTTTATGAGCATGGCCTTACACAAAATGGGTATGAATACTAAAACAGTTCATAGAATCCAAAAACATTTTTTTAACAAAAATCCTTATATTACAAAATGTTTATTGAACCACAAATTATTCAAAAACAAATGTACAAAGACACGACACAAAACAAAAACATTTTACATAATGCAGATAACCATTGATAGATTTTTTTTAAATCATTAAAAGAACTTTATGAAAACAAAACTATATATTTATAACAAAATTTCTCAAATGATTTAACTTTTCAAAGAGGTCATTAAATGTTAAATGAAATTAAAGGAAAATTCACAGAAAGAAGAAAGATTACATGGAAAAAAAAGCACTTTAGAAAATGCAGTGGAATTCAAAAACATTTATGTCTAAGCATAAAATCCTACAAGAAGTATATTTCACAAAATGTATTTTTATGAATTTTCATTTTCTTTCTTTATTTTAACTCACAGCTGTGTCAGCCCTGTCTTTACCACATTTGACCATTACACAGCTGATGTCATAGCACCATCAGTGGTTCAGAACTTGCTGAAACCTCTTCCAAACATGGTCTTGACAGGAAGTGTTTGTGAAATTTCAGGCAGTGTCACAGCTGACTGCTCACTTATTCGACCCTGTAAAATTACATAGGAGCCCCACCCAGAATGCCAGTGTAGCTGTCTCACATGCCAACCCACTGCAACAGGAAGTGAGGGTGATGGTTCAGCCAAATCACTGTTAACACATTACAGCTGAGAGATTTCTGTGCTGATGAGTTTCTGCATGCAGTCATACCGGGTTCCCACGTGTAAGATAGACTATAGACAACCTGCCGTTATGTGTTATCTTATAGATGTAACTGATGCCCACAGTATAACCCTCCACATTGAAGGGGTTACTGGGAATTTTATGAGCGATCAGCCTCTGAGGAAATTGCTCATATCCTGTGTGGAGCTTTTTGGAAGAGGAAGTCTCCTGTGACACTGGGAATCTCCAGTCTACTGACCCACATCACGGGGCCCTGAGTCCTTCTGCATTGCATGCACTTTTGCTCTGCAGAGTTAAACCATATACCATAGAATCATGACAAGTTGATAAAGAAGAAAAGTTTTTATGTCTGTGGAGAAACTTTTGTCGTATCAATAATAATGTCAATATGAAGATTACTGGTGTTAGACATAGTCAGTCTTCCTCCACATTTTGTTTCATGTTATATTAAGACTTGTGGTTGAAACCATATTGAAGGATGCATGTTTGTTTTCAAACATGGCACATGTAGGTTTGTGCTTCTGCAATCCTGCTTGTCTTGACATTTTTTTATCACTAAAATAGCAAAAAACTGTCAACAGCGTGTTCATGCACAAACGTGAAAGGTTTTATGTGCACGCTTGAAGAGTACAAGCATGCAGCGAAATATTAGAGTGCCTAAGGTGGTTGTAAATGTGTCAGTCTTCAAGATGAATAAGACAGCCTTCAAACAACTCAGATAATAGGAAAAAATGTCACTGTATAGGAGAACACGTGAACTATTATGGAAGTTCCCCCACTCGGGTAAAAATGCATTAGCTTTCTGCAACATGCATAAAAGTGTCAACATTGTCAACACCAGCTCAAGTCCACAGACTCAAGCTTGATTTGTTCCATTTAATGAGCAGTAGTTGTGTATGTGAGGCATCCAAACTGGAACCACTGTAGCTACTTGCCATTTCCCTCGTCAGGACAAATCACACTCTAAGTGGTGTGATTTTACTTAGCCAATGTCTGCCTGTGAAAATTACATCCAGCCTTGTTCATTTTTTTTCAAGGTGTCAAAATTATATTTGCAGTTTGCTCTTACGCAAATATCACAGGCACAATAAGATAACTGAAAAGCATGCTAACAGATGGGAGCTGCACATAAATCTAGAGCTCACTGCTTCTTTCTGCCTTTGGCACCCTGTGCTTGGTTACAAGTAATTTTCTGATCAATGGGTGTGCTCGAATTCACTGTCTGGCTGCTGAGATTTCAGTGTCCTTACTCTTCTTTCTGCCTGCAGGCTTTTACCAAAAGAAAACTCCACGAGGATGGATAGATATACACCCCCCCAGGAGATCAATTTTTTATCATCACAGGCACTGAAATCAAAAGCAGGAGGTGGTAAAAAACCAACTGCTCCCAGAGAAGATTGCACCCTGACAGGCTTCATGTGGAGACAGACTCTCAGAATCAGTGGCACACTTTCCCTGAAACAAGTTACTATGGGCAACAGAGTCTTAAGAATAGCACCTTACATATCTGGTGTCGTCCATATTAATACTTGTTGCATATCTCATGTGATGTGACTGGATGGTGTCCGCTGTTAGTGATCACAGCGCTGACAGGAAGGAAGGGTGTCTCCTTCTAAGACTTCCTGTCCCACTGTGTGACTCAATGTTGGTCCTTGTGCTTCTCTTTTCCTTTTCCCTTCACTCTTCTCTTCTGCGTTCCCTTAGGACAGATCCCTTAGCCTACCCTCACTTCTCATATGAACAACATTTTTTTTCATCTATAGACCAAATTTTGAAAAGTAACATACAATTATGTAGCTACTTGCTATAATGTTGTTGTTGTTGTTGTTGTTGTTGTTGTTGTTGTTGTTGTTGTTGTTGTTGTTGTTGTTTTAATAGCCTGTTGGAAGTTCCACATTTTGGCGAGGACAAAGAAATCATAGAGCCAAGAACTGTATGATAAGTTCAATATCAACCTCATGTCTAAATGTTGATTAATATTAAACTACTTCCAGCTTATCTTTGCATAGCTCAGTTGAACACACGAAGAAACAGCCAGTAAGGCTCTGTGCAAAGTATTAAACCCAAACTGGAATGAAATGAAAACCAGGAAGAAGCTGAGCCCTGCTGAGAAGAGGTCCAGCACTTTACTCACTATTAGAATACAAATAATCCTTAACATCAAGTTTTTATCCCACAGCATGGGGTATGAGGTCATTCTGAGCTCTTAAAGTGCTGGTAGAAACCTTTTCTTTCCCTTGGAAAAGTTAAGTACACTGACTCTTTCTGCATTAGTTTTTTTTTTTTTTTAAAGCTAGGCAAACCAGCTGCTGCTAAAGCTACATGTTTAACGCACACAGATAGTGGTTTTTTTTTTTTCTTCTGCCACAAAAATGTGTTTTGCCTCACATAAAACACCAAGAAAATAAATCAATCATTTCTGTGGTTTGGTAGTTAGCCTATAGCGATTTAGGTGTGTCCTCCACTTACAAGGCTGTAGTCCAAATTGCAGTGGCAGGTTTGAACCCTGACAAAGAGCCTTTGCTCCTCACTTTTGGATCTTAACCGACTTCAAAATAGTTTAAAACCATACAGGAAGAGAGCTCAGCCTGACTTTTTACATAACAATCCTTGGATTAGATCTAAGTCTACATGAGGAAAAGTGACTTCAGAAATAAAACAAATATAGAGGGTGATCAATCAGTCAGCCATTAGGTAGCAACGCAACAAGAAAAAAATATTCGTTATCTACGCCAGTTTGCCTTATTTTTCAGTCTTCCATCAGGCTCTGGGTACTTTTCATTTATATTTGCTGCAGTGCTCATGAGCTGTAACATCCAGTTGATGACACTTCCCAGTCTGCTCCTCTCAACAATTATAGTGAGTATTCCTTTGGAGACATGCGATCAAAAAAACAAAACAAAAGAAAATTAAAAAGGTAAATATTCAACACGTTCAACATTTACGATTACAGATCAGAAGACTCCAATGCAATTGGAAGCAATAAAATAGTTTTAATGGCACCATATACCTGAAGATTATTTAGTCAAATAACTGGTGACAACAAGCCCAAAATCAAGCCCTAAAACTGGTTTAAAATCATGTAGTGCATTGGTGGTTCCCAAAGTTGGGGGTCCCAAAACACTGATGAGGTTGATAAATGCCTTCCAAGATCAGGAACCATACATTTACACAATTTATCCATTACAGTAAAAATATAAACAAAACTGGGGTTAAATTTTATAGAAAACCAAATGAACAGTAAATGTTTGATGTGTTCTCACGTTTTGTTTCTACAAAACCCTTTAGGTGACTAAACCGGGATGTATCACTGAAGGCAGATTTGTTTAGGACGACAGCAATATGTGCACATAGGTAGTCTCATTTTCTTCTTATCAGCTAAATCAAGCAGGGGGTTGCTGGTCCTTTGCCACACCAGACAAAAAGGGCAAAAGTACCTTAAAATAACTGGAGAAGTTCTTCAGAGCTAACAGACATGTCAAAAACATCGTCAGTTCTCAGAATAATCACCTAAACAGGCTCATCTCATCTTCATTATCTTAATTACTTCCTTTGATCCTCTTTCAATTTTAAACTGTTGACTCCGGTGACTATGATACTGATTGATATCTGGGACGTGTATTACTGAGAGTGTGCGCTGTCAGCCGTAATGAGATGTCGTCTAATTAAGAAGCAGAAGAACCCAATTACTGCGGCAACTGTCTGTCTAAAACAATCCCAAACAAATCAATAAAAAAGGACAAAAACAAAGGAAGGAAGGAGAGCAAAATATTGGGGGAAAGGGCTGAAAATGGAAACAGAAGAGGAAGAGAGGGAGAGGGTGGTAACACAAGGATGTGAGGGACAAGAGGAGGCCTCACTGCAGGTCTTTCATTGAAGCTAATGCCATTAGTGTCACCATGCAGGCGGATCATATGACCGACAGTCATTACTGCTCTTCATTTATTTACCCTGACATGCACACATAAAATACAACATGGCATGTCACCCTGTAGAGTTCATTTCCTCATATGCAAACCCCTGTAGCCTTAAAACCAGGCAAATGACTATCCAAACACATTCCAACATATTACGCCTTTCCTGCAGTGTGTCATACATGAATCTGAGTCTCTGTTTGCCCATAACTAGTCCTCCCTCGCCCCTCCTTATTCCTCTTTCTTACCCCACTGTCTACAGATCCAGCCCCTAGGCTCGTTTTCTGGGGTCATCTCAGGGTGTGTAAGACCCTCGGGCCATATGGACTCTGGGAAGGGGGCTGGAGGGCTTAGTAGACCCCAGCCAGCCCCCCTAGGAGGGCCTGCTGTTTGGTGGGAGTTCAGGGGCCATCTTTGAACTTATCATCCACAAAATATCAACTTCTTTCCCACTACTCAGCCTCCAATGATTGTGACTTTATTGCGCAATTTACATGTAAGAAATAAGTCGGCTTTAATTTATTTTCTTTCCTACCAAAGTGTTCGCTTGTTTTAATTTTTATTTGAATGTGATTAGCTGATTTCCAGAAAAATCAAGATGTACAGATGGCTTTCTCGCTCACTAGTGACTTGTAGTATTTCTCTCTTTTTTTTTTTTCATCTCCATCACATTTTTTTTTCCCCATGTGCACGTCTGTGTTCATGTCTCAGCTTACGTGTCCTTGTCTCTCTCTCTCTTTCTCTCTCTCTCTTTCTCTGTGTGTGTGTGTGTGTGTGTGTGTGTGTGTGTGTGTGTGTGTGTGTGTGTGTGTGTGTGTGTGTGTGTGTGTGTTGTTTTAGCAATATCTACTCTGTGGACCATATGGTACAACACTGCCTGCTGGGCAAAGATAAATCCCGCATGCAAAGGAAGCAGAGACAGCAGTACACACACACACACACACACACACACACACACACACACACACACACACACACACACACACACACACACACACACACACACAAGGACCACACAATTAGCACAACGTCTGTATCATGTACTTGTGTTGTGCATCGTAATTACTCTGCACCTTCATGGCTGCTGTTGTATAACAGTGATACCCAGCAGGCTTGTGTTGTGTTCATCTGTCAGTCTCTCCGCTCCCCTCACACTCCTCCTCCTTCTCTTCTGCTTTCCGTGCCGATTTGCTCTCTACCTGCCTGCCTATACTTGTCTACATCTCCAAGCTTTGTATCTTTCTCCAAAGCAAACTTGCCCCCAGCCTACCTGAGTCACCAAGTCTTTCTGGCACTTTAATATATAAGTCAGCTCATATCTTCTTCCCACACGTCCAGGTACTCATACGGAAGTTTGTCTATGTGCTTGGTTGGTTCACAAAGCCATACTTTTTTTCCCACACCAACCTCAGGCCTTTGTACATTTCTTACACTTGCATCCTTGCATGAACCTGTTCTCAATTTTGAAGTCCATATAAGGGGTTTGATAGGGGTACTTATCCATCTCGGGGGGAAAAAAAACATGGGAACTGACCAAAATTAAAACAATTTATAAATCTTATTTATTTTGATAGCAATGCAAGATGAGGAAATATAAATGAATACAAAGAGCTGAAACAGTGATCAGCATGGAAGAACACATTTATTGTTCCAAGCTCCAAAAACTACATTCGTACTGACTCTCCATCCTTTCATTCATCTAGCTGCTTCAGGCAAAGTTAAGGGAAATACACACATTCTGCATAATCGCCAACCTCCATTATCGACAAATTAACCAAAAACTGCAGTTCCTCAAGTGTCCACTAGAGGCTGGCTCTGAAAGCCAAAGATCCTTTTCAGGTTCCATATACAAGTATTTTTTTGTTACAGCTCAGGGGTTAAGTCAGGGATAACTGCCATAAATTAATCATCAAACTGATGAAATAGTTATTTAAAGATGGTTTTATTGTTTCAAACTAGATTTATCTCAACAGCTTGGCTTTTTGATCCCACAGTTGGTAACCCTTCTCTAGCAACTGATTCAGTGCAGAGTCCTTGCAGAATTATTTAACATTATGATGAACAATTCAATTCACAGTCAAGTTAAAATAGCTCACTTGTTTCCTACAGTTTTTATTCAATTGGACATTTTAATTAAAGGTAATGAAAGACAGTGCTGAATGGGACTGAGCAGGAATACTCATGTTGATATTTTTGTCCTTATTTTTGCCAAAGTCCTCAAATTTCTTGCGGCTGAGCTCCTTCCCTTGCCTGTCAACACATACTGACTATGAAAGGACAGCTGGAGTCATATGAGCAGGGGTTTCCTGCACTTATTACCCCAATTATTTGACTCTCTTCATGCATTTTGGCGTTTTGCATCACCAATGAGTTTTTTTATTTTTAAAGTTAACTGGACTTTATAATGTTGTTTCAGTTCCCAACCTCTGACCACTGCACAAATTGATGCATGGTTTCTCAAAAGGCTGAGGTCTTCTGTATCTGATCCTGAAGGCTCCCACTTGCCAAATCTGACATGCAGCTGGAACACAACGGAGCAGAGCCAGTGGGAGTTAACACACTGACTTAGAACTGAAACCTAATGGATCTCATGCCATGTTGGAGCAGTGTGATTTTGGAAGTCAGAGTTTTTTTTATACAGTGGGGGAAATAAGTATTTGATCCCCTGCTGAATTTGTAAGTTTGCCCGCTGCCCTGGGAAATTAACACACTCTAATTTTTATGGTTGTTTACTGGTTATAAGTGTAGACAGAATATCAGCTGAACATGCATAAAAACACACAGTATAAAAGTTATAAATTGTTGTGCATTTTATCAAGTGAAAAAGTATATTAGTATCAGCAGGGGATCAAATACTTATTTCCCCCACTGTATATATATATAAACACCTGGAAACATATATTGCACAAATGTTAAAACTTTTAACAGTGTTGCTACAATCAGATCTACTTGTTGTTTTAGTTGTTTTACATCAACTAAAGGAGGTTACACACATAAGGATTTTCTAAATCTGAAGAGATTTTTTTTTATCTGTTAGAGACCCCACACATGACGATCAAAAATCAGCCATTTAACAGTTCTGACCGTATTCTGTGTGCTCAGATAATCTCAACACAGCTCAACACAAACATAAAGATTCTTCATCACCACAATCTAGAATCTAGTCTTCCAAGACAGAAATCTTGCATGACCAAACGTGATCCACAAAAATGTCAAAGAATAAACATACCAACAGATAGCAACAACTGGTAAACACCAAATGCAATATGGAAGGGGACATACAAGAGGGAATGATGGTTGTCTTGGGATTATTTTTAACTGAAAATTCCTGAATCCAATAGAAGAAAAGGCCCCGTTTATACAATGTTTAACAGCATTTTACTCGCAAATGCTAAAAAGGCTGAGAAAAGGTCAGGTCAGCCATGCTTGATTTGTTTATGTCTGCTTCCTCATTCCTCAGCTTGCCTCCTGATTGGCTACATTCCATTTTATGTCACAACTCACAGAGTCATGACTCAGGAGTCGTCAGCTTTTCCCACACACATTTTACTGATATTGAACAAGTTCAATATTTACGAGTGTCGGCCCTGACCCGTTTCGAAGCAGATTATCAGGACAAATTCAAATTTAACACACCTCAGACCAAAGGATAATCTTATAAGATAATCTTATAAAACAGAGGATAAACGGCTGTTCTCCATCATTGGTCAGGAAGGTGGAAAATTTGGACAAAAACAGCCCGATAATCATTATGTGTGTACCCCCCTATACAACTCTGCTGAGTTTACCTATGCCAGGTTCACTTTCCAACGCTAAATGGTGTAAAAAATTGTCTGAAACTGAAAGGGACCTGAATTTTAACAGACCAATTTTTAGACTGTTGCTTATTTAAGGAGTCTGCAGTGCTCTGATAACTAGGAGTTCATTTTCTTTGAGTAAATGTATGTAGATTTAATGTTTGCCATAGCACATCAAAAACTGGAAGCCAGTTTTTAGTCTGCTGCTTCGTTTTCACAGGGGGGAAAGAAAGGGAAAAGGGAATCTAAAAGTCTAATTCTACTGCATGAGTTTGAGAGACGATGATGGGTTGTCAAAAGCTCAAACATGCAAAAACACAAATAATTTGTATCTCTCAATCTGTTTGATTTGTCTTGTTCGTGTCTGTCTGTCTGTATTTGACTGTGTTTAATACCTGCATGGACTTGCAGCAGAGCCAGACTGCACAAAAAAAAAGGGAAGGTCAGTGAAATCAAAGTGCTCCAAAGCTCCCACGCTTTTCCTCTTTGTCAGACTTTCTCTCTCAGATTAGACAGATCACGTAGGAACCATTTACCTCTGAGTCTCTGAGCACTGGCATAAACAACGAAGCATGGTGTTTGTTTTAATGCAGGGAGAGACAGATTGTAAACCCTTGTGGCGCAAATCCTCCCACCCCCCACTGCATCTTCTGCCACTGTGTCTGCTAACTGTCGAAGGTGGTAACACATGGATGAGGGCACAGCTGGAAGAGAAATGGAAAGGGATGTACAAAGAGAGGGGCGGAGAGGGAGATAAGGCAGCTTGGAGCTGGTTAACTGGGACTGTTTTTCCAGCAAGTCGAACGGTCACACACAGGGAAGAAGTAAGATACTGACTGAGAGAGGTTAAGGATAAAGAGATAGGTGCCGGAACAATAGCAACAGCATTTAATATGAAACAGAATTTCAGAGGTAGCTCGCTAGCTTAGTCGCCATGACAACAAGACACTTAAACCAGCATTTAATTGGTGCTGTCTGCACTTGTCTGTTGTATCTCCATCCACTCCCTCAGTTTACAGTATATAATTACACTGTGATCTGTGGGTATCATGTACCAGCATTAGCCTGCCTAAAATATACATCATTGTGTTTGATTTGTAAAGTAATACTGTGAAGTGGCTTAGCTGATTATGAGTAAGACACCATGTGAGGCTTTAAAATGTGGATCAACAAAAGCAAAACTAGGTGTTTAAAAAATATGGTCTCTCTATTGTATTGTGAATATGTATTACCCTGAACAGAATTTAAATACATGATATTAATTCATGTTTGATGAAAATGTCGAAACGGTCTTCTTCTAAAGCCAGATAACAGATATTAAGGTCAGATGTTTGGTTTTGGGATATCTCTTTTTTTTGCAGGGGTGTGGGTGTCAGTATGGGAGGTGTTCTGGTTTCAGTTTGTGGTCTAAGCAGCAATCAGCTATTTGCAGGCTTTGTTTGCTGTCTGCAAGAAAAAAAAAAAAACATTTATATCTCCATAAACAAAAATCTAAATGCAGCAAAAAAAAATAGTTCTTTACTTAAAAAAAATTAAACTAATGGGGAAAAAAATCTGCTGGTTTGCTTAAGTCAGTCAGGATTACAATTTTTCAACTCTCTGGACTCTAACAGAAATTATTACGCTGACATCCATTCATCTGGCCTTCAATTTTTCTTTTCTTGCTAATTGGACTTTACAACCCCAGTTCCAATGAAGTTGAATACTGTGTAAAATATAATTTTTTTTTTTTTTTTTTTTTAATATTCACTCGTTTTGAATTTGATGCCTGCACCACAGTCCTAGAAAGCTGAGACAGGGGCAACAAAAGACTGGAAAAGTTGAAAAATGCTCAAAAACACCTGTTTGGAACATTCCACAGGCGAACAGGTTAATTGGAAACAGGTGAGTGTCATGACTGGGTCTAAAAGGAGCATCCTCGAAAGGCTCAGTCATTCACAGGAAATAATGGGGCGACGTTCACCTCTTTGTGAACAACTGCGTGAGCAAATAGTCCAAAGAACAACATTGTTTAAGAGCAATGTTTCTCAATGTACAATTGCAAAGAATTTAGGGATTTCATCATCTACAGTCCATAATATCATCAAAAGATTCAGAGAATCTGGAACTTTGTGAACTGGACAACAACAACGGTTAAGTGGTGGACTTACCGGGTTGTGCTTGTGCTGCTGGATCGGCTGACTGCCTTTCAACAAAATGTTCATCTGTTGCTCCACTTCTGCTCTCAGATAAAACGTATTTCATATATATACCAGACGATCAGCCTGCCTCTTCTTTGGCGGCAGACTACCAAAACACCCTACAGGTACATCGCCATCTACTGGCCGTGTATGCATACTACAACGTTTTCAGTCCCTCCGCGTTTCCGTATAAATGCAAATTTTTTTCTTAACGTTTTTTGGTTGAAACGCTGTGAAGCGTTGTCGTATAAATGGGGCCTGATTTACCAGCCCTATGGTGGCCTGTTTAGAAAAGAGCCATGGGCAGACCTTTGTGTTTGAGACCCACCTCTCCAAGGTGACACCAGTTAGGAGAGCTTTCTGCAATGACCTCATCATGTCAGCAAGTTTCATGGAGATCTTGTGCTATTTTGAGCAGTTACAGACATATTCAGGGATTTCTACATCAGATGAATAAGTAGCGGTTTGAAAATTTGGACGTGTAGTATGAACATCCAGCATTGTTATTATATATCCATGTATAAAAATGGGAAGGCATAATACCACTTCTGTAAATGTACTTGTTCCTACATGTTTGAGAAGTGCATTTTATTTTCAATATTGCTTCCAAAAGGGCTTATTTTTCTTTAAATACAAATCTACTGAAGAATCAGTCCTTGAGTTCTTGGCCTGGAGGCAACCTTTGTGCAGATTTTCCTTGTAAATAAAATTTGCATTTATGAGTATAACAAGAAAATAATTATTAGAACAAAAATGTAAGCAGTCTTGTAGTTTTTATCTCGTGATGGGACTTGCTTGTAAGGTAGGTTATGTGACATAAGTTTTTCTTCAGGCTTTGTGCACAGAATTCAAGTCTGTTGCGCTAACACCAGAGAGGAACATTTTTAGCTTTGACATTTCACTTAAAGCATGTCTTGTCTCCATCCTCTCCACTCGTTTGTTCTACAGGTTTCACCATAATTATCGGCTGTGAAAAGTGCCCATACATATTAAAATTCAAGAAACATTTGAGAAAAAAGAGAATTAAAGCAAGGAGAGGCGATAGCATGTGGTTGGCAACAGGCAATTTACTGTTTTTCAAGGTGCAGAGCTCTGAATGTGTCTCTCAGGCTCCCCACGGGTTATTTGTCTATTTTCAGAGAACTGTGGGCGGTAAAGAGCAAGTATTCAAGCCAGGACAGGATGGAGATGTTCTCTGAAAAATGTAACAGCTGTAGTCACAGAGATGAACAGGCATGAGGAGAGGATGATTAACAGATTAATGGTAGTAAATATAGTAAATATGACGGAATATATGGGATTAAATTGTGACAGATAACAAATGACTATTTAAGCATAGCTGAGTTGACAGAAGATAAAACCGGAGGCCTAGAAAACAGATTTTTATAATCTTGATATTCATTTTTCACTAATTTTATGAGAAATTTTGTAAATTTATGAGAATTTTTAATGCAAAATTTCATAGTTATAGTGTTAGTTCATTCTTCGCCCAAAGCCAGTGCAAGGACTAGCTATCAGCTATTGAGCTATTGTCAATCATGTCTGTTGGAGCTTGCTGGTATGTTTTGTAAAATTCATAAGAAACTCTGATCAATTATTTGCAATCTTTCCTTTTTCCTGTCGTCTCCAAGATGGATACACTTTTTTCCTCCAAGCTGAAACATTCACACACACCAACTCCCACAGGCCCGACTCCCACAGTCAACAGAAGTTCCTTCTTCAAATATCTGAAGAAAAAACAGGGTGGGTTTTGTAACCTTTATCATTGTTTTTCACATGTAACCCAAGATTGTTGGCATCCTAAACAACAGGTATGTACGCAAACTAAAGGAAAGTTAGGAAGAAAATATGAAGCGACTGGCAAATGTTTATCAGAAACATACAGTAGGTGTTTTGATGTAAAAACATTCAGACTCAGCTGTGCATTCCACTGAAGTGAATTCATTCCTCGTTCCTCCTGGGGCTAACATGCTCTCTCTCTCTCTCTCTCTCTCTCTCTCTCTCTCTCTCTCTCTCTCTCTCTCTCTCTCTCTCTCTCTCACTCACTCACTCACTCTCACTCAGTGAGTATTGTGGCTGTGTCTAAGCCTGCAGTTGATAAGATAGGGTTGGGTTGCACAGCTTGCAGGCAGATACTATTGTAGCCGTTGACAGGAAACTGAAACAGGGTGGGATGGTGCTGCTCCAAATCTACATGCCTGTTTGTGTCTGTTTGAGTCTGTGTGTGTGTGTGTGTGTGTGTGTGTGTGTGTGTGTGCTTTGCTCATCTGAACGTTTGCCCTTTCCCCTCCTGCCAGCCAAACGGTTTTCCTCAAATTCACTGTTATGCCTCAATGAATGCTTCTTCTCACTCGAGGTCTGAGAAGGCTCTTGTGCTCTGTGTGAATGAGTGTGCCCGCCCCGAAAAAGGAGGGAGAGAGAGAGGAGCCATACTGTAGGTCGATCTGCATTCTGCCATTTGGCCACCAGACGGGACAGTGGGACGACTGTACTAGCTGGCACCATTGTGTTCACGTGAAAGAAGTCCTGTAAGAGACCCACAAACACACTGACCCAGCTCTGTTTTCTATCAAAGTCACTGGGTTCAAGTGCAGTGCAGTGGATTGTTTTTACATTGGGGGAACATCTGACTGACCGAGTCACAAAAACAACTTCAAATCTTTTAAAAGTTGTGAAGAATTTAGCCTACTTTTAATGCCCAGTGACATTGTAAAGGTGAAATATGCCATTTCTTAACTTCGAGTTGCAAAACTTTTTGCAACAGGGTTAAAGGATTCATAAATGTACATAAAAATTCACAAGTATGTACGTAGATCCAAGGATATGGGTGAAATGATCTACAATTGGGAATGGGACATGGTCCTGCCTTGTGCTTGTGAGGCCAAATTCAGGGCATGAAACTATCGTCTCACATGTTTTCTCTATTGTGTGTTTTTGGATTTCACACATGGAAGAACTGTAACTAAAGTCTGGTATAGACCGAAAGCCAATTGAGAGGCAGACCCCACTTGTATATTTAAGACCTCTAATCCAATTATAACCAAGCACGCATTTGCAAATTGGTCCAAACACTTGCAGCTCAGAGTACACATTTACAGATCTAAGTATACATTTACAGATCCGTGTACACACTTTCTTTTAAATGTTTTCAGATCTGTTTACACATTTATATGTGTACGCACCTGGGAATCCATTCAATAATTTGTGGACCAACTCACACATTTGACAATCTATTTATGCATTTTCACATTAAATCACTTGTAATTTGTGGATGTGTAAATGCAGTTGAGAATCTCTGTACACATTCATGGATCATTTTACACCGATCATTTACAAGTTTTGCTACAGTAATGGCTCCACAAGAGCTTTCAACATGATCTCAGTTTTCAGATTATTACATAATTATGACACAATGTTAATTCTTGTTTTAGTCCTTGTAACTGAGATCTGATCTCAGTGGATTTTATCTGGTTAAATAAAGGCTAATAATAATAAAAATAAATTCTAATTGATATACCTAATAAATCTAATGAACTGGAAAACCCAAAATAACCAGTACTGCATTAAGACACAAAAATGGTTTTAAGTGTGACCATGTTGAAAAAACTCCCCTGCTGAGAATCACATTGTCTTTATCCCAACCAGTCATCACATCATAATACAGACTTCTTTTTCTACAGCAGTCGGTGATAGACTCAGAATTCATACCACAGAAATGTTTTCCATGTGTTGCTTATTTAAGAGGATGGACACCCCACATATTTTGTAGTTTAGTTTTGGATGACTTGTTAGCACAGAATGTGACAGGAGGTTTCACTGAAAACCACATGTAAAGTATGAAAAGCCCTAAAGTGAATGAAACAATTTGAAACGTGTGTGTTGAGGGAAAGATTTGGAAATATTGTTAGAATATAAGGTCAGATGTTGTTCCAAATAACCCACAAATTCTTTCAACACATCAAGTTACAACTGTAATGACTCTCAGCTCCACAGGGGAAATAACCACACCTATAACACAATGTTATGTCATGACAACCCAGTGAGGAAAATTAGGTATTTCATGTGTTTGGACAGAGCTTCCTTCTCTTTCTCCTCACCACAGCAGCAGAGCAAAGAAATATTAGATAACAGAGCACTGAGGATTGAATCCATTACTACCTGCGTTCCAGGGGCACCAGCAGGTATAATGAACCCTGTGGTCTGCTTTACATACAGCTCTCTAATCCAGTTTGGGTGTCAGTGAAGAGCTCCATTAGTCTGTGGGGGTCACAGTCAAACAGCTCGTCTGGGAGAGGAGGCTCTCTTCCACTGTGCCATCTTTACAGAGAGAGAGAGAGAGAGAGAGAGAGAGAGAGAGCGAGATAGATAGAGAGAGAGAGAGAGAGAAAGTAAAGGTTAGCAGAGAGTGGAGCGATGACTCACAGTGTGTAGGTGCAGGAAAATAGATTACTCTGGACCCTCAGGCTTTTTACTTCATCATGTATTGCAAAAGAGTGAAAGAAATACAAAATAAAGATGAGAAAGAGTGATGCTCCAAGCAACATGTCTGTCTGTCTGTCTGTCTGTCTGTCTGTCTGTCTGTCTGTCTGTCTGTCTGTCTGTCTATCTGCATGTCTTTCAATTCTTCTTCACTTTCACCCTTCCTTCAATTATTCTCCCTCTCCTCTTTCCTTTGGTTCTTTTCTGAAATCATCATCCCTCTTTCTTTTCTATTTCCTTCTATTTCATTCTTCCTTCCTTCCATCCTTTTAATCCCTTCCTTAAAGGTCATTCTTCATTTTTTCATTTCTTTCTCCCTTCTTCAATTCCCTTTATCATTCCCCATTCTTCCTTCCCTTCCTCTGTTCCTGTCTTACTCCTTCCTTCCTTCCTTCCTTCCTTCCTTCCTTCCTTCCTTCCTTCCTTCTTCCACTTATTTATCCCTTAATTTCCATCCTCATTTTCTTCATTCGTTTTTTTCTTTTCATCTTTCATTCATTCCTTCATTAAGTTCTGTCCATTCTTAATTTTTTTCTTCCCTCCACAATCTGTTTTTTTTCTAAACTCTTTTGTATGTTCCTCTTTCCTTTCTTTCTTTTTCTTTTTTAATTTCTGTCTTTCAGATTTTGGGGAATTCTAAAGCTCCAGTTTGATCTGCTTTTCTGTAGCATAAACTGTTTTCTTTTTTGCTTAAGTAGTTTTTCACTGAGTACCGCTTTAACGGTTTAGACATGAGCTCATTTATATCACTGATGAGCTCATGCTGCAGTGTCGTTCTTAACACATGGCCAAGATTTTTTTTTTTAGCATTCTCAACCTGTTCCTCACCATGCTGACTTAAATTATTTCCCAATCATTCCCCATTCATCCCACCATGGCTTCAGTCACACTGCACTGCATGACAAACATTCATCAGTGATATCAGTCCATATGTCCTGATTTACTGCGGATGTTTTCAGCACCCTGAGGCTTTGATTATGTGACCATGACTTCATACCACTGCCTCAGTCTCTTCAGTGTCAATACATCCCACAGAGTATTTCCAGAAAATCACATTTAAGGACATACGGAGCGAATATTCCCACCACACCAGTTTCATAATAGGTCACAAGTGCAGAGAAAAATCTGCATGTTTTTGGCGGTCATGCATCCCCGTCAGCTGTTGTTTGTAACCACTTTGCACACAAGGTTTAACATGACAAAAGATATTTGAACTTTTGCAAATGGACACATACACACCCTTCCAGATACACAGAAAGAATTTAAATTGACAGGAACGGAAAAAAAAATCCTACAGGTCTGAGAAATAAATGCCAGCTGAACAACAGGGACAGGAGTTTAGCCTGAGAGGAAGACGCCATGAACAGATGAGAGAGGGAAAAAAGAAGATGCTGCCAGATTTGTCAGAGGCAGACGTGGCATGTTAGGCAGAACTGTCACTCAGCGGTATTCTGGGCCACTCAGAAACAGCGGATCCACGGCAAGCCGAGGACGAGTGTGGGAGGGAAGAGTGACAGGAGCCGGAGTGGAGGGATGTGTTCTGTTTTATGACTGACTGACAGGACAGTGAGGTGTGTGAAATTTGCTGTGTGTTTAAGTGATTTAGAAGGACAGTTGTCGGGCTCTTTTTTTTTGTGATGAGTGGGCGCTGTTGCTGGCTAAAAAAATGAACATTTTTATCCCTTCCCTCAAAAAACCCACCCTTCTTTTGCAGCCTATTCTTTGTGGATTCAGATTGGCCTCGTAGCATGTGTCGATTATTATCAGCATCTATTGACTCCAAGAAAAGGACAAATAAAAGGAAAAAAAGGACATGCTCTGAAGATGGCTGAGGAGGAAACTGGGCTGGAAGAGGACTGAAATAGCCTTTGGTGCAGTATGACTAAGACTTTAATTGCAGAGGGACGGAGATGTGGCCCTCTGTTGTGTGTGTGTGTGTGTGTGTGTGTGTGTGTGTGTGTGTGTGTGTGTGTGTGTGTGTGTGTGTGTGTGTGTTTGAGTAAATGTTTGAAAATAAAAAGTGTGCAATTTGTAGCTGTTTCCTTATTTGTATTGAATACAAAGATATTACTTATCATGCAGTTTGAAGAAAATTAGTTTTACTCCTGAGTGTTCCCAGATTTACCTGTCAGCTGCTTTGGAGTGTGTTTATGTTTGTGTGTGTTTTCCATCCTTTTGCACTCTGTGAGAAAAATAAAAGTGTTTTTGTGTGTGTGTGTGTGTGTGTGTGTGTGTGTGTGTGTGTGTGTGTGTGTGTGTGTGTGTGTGTGTGTGTGTGTGTGTGTGTGTGTGTGTGTGTGTGAGTGCATGCGTGCGTGTGTGTGTTCCTTTCCTCTCATAGCAGATTGCTGTCACTGTTTGGTGACTTCCTCTCCCAAACAAACGCACACACACTAACACACTTTTTACAGCACACCTCCATTGTTTTAACCTCAGTGTCTTGTCACACTTTCCCATCCACAAATAAACATAACACCACAACAGCGTTTCTTCTAAGAAGAAGAAAAATGTTTAGGTTGTGATTATCAAAGAGGGGACATTGTGCTTTTTATACTTTATACTGTCCCTCTCGTAGTAGCTTTACACGTTTAACAGCTCAAAAACAATCCCCATTTTCCTCACACTGGTATTTTGGAAACTCTTGTTTCCTCTGTACTCTGACATGCTTTGCTGTCTCCAGAGGCAGACCTGGCGCCCAGTTTTGCACCCTAAGTGTAATTGGTTATGGTCCTTGTCTTTTATGATTGGCTGCTGCAGCTGAAGAAGACACATATCAACGCAACAGAGTCATTACAAAAAATAGCTGACCAAAGTTCACATGATGAAACTAGTAAAATCAAATAACTTACGTGAGGCGTTTCCACAGCCTTTCTTCAGGAATTTCAAGACAGATCCATCCTTTCACTGTCCTTGCCGTTGTTCTTGTTTAATTTCCCTGGCCGACATACAAACAACAGCCAATCATAAAAGACGACGACCGTAACCAATTACATTTAGGAATATGATGCCAACTTACTGTCAAAAGAAAATCTGTTCACAAGCAAGAAAATCCACTGGGGAGCGAGCAGGAGAGCAATGATAGTAGTTGTGTGGTCTGCGGATAGATAGTCTTTGCACGATCACTTTGAAAGCTCTCACAAAATTAATCTGTTCGCTCAAATGTTTGACATGCACACACAGCTCTTCTGCAGCCATGCATGCGGATCTTATATTTACTCTCAAATTTTGGTAGTATAATGCCATCAAGGGTCTGGCTGCAGTTTGAGTTTCTTGTCCTCCTCTGTTACAGCTCAGAGTTCTCTTTTTGCTGTTTTCAGATGTTTTTTGTATACGTTTTTGGTGTTGCCACAGAATCTTATTTGTTTTCTTAAAACATTGTAGCTTGCACCAACCAGTGATCCTCTCTGCCAAATAATGGGACCAGCAGTTCGCTGCTGACTGACGTGACTGAGCAGCAACACCCACATGGTGAAGAGAAATTGAAACCTAATTACCCCCCCCCACACACACACACACAAACTCTTGTCTTTTCTTCTGACTGTGACACACACAACCAGCATGCATTACTCACAGCAGCAAGCTGATGCGTTAATATGGGTTCCACTAACTTTTTTTTTTCATTGACCCCTCAAATAGATTGCGCCCTGGGTGGTCACCCACATTTCCCACAGCAAAAACCGTCAATGGCTGTCGCTTTCAAGCTGCATTTGCACCAAGCTGTTGAGTTCGTCCACATACAGCACACATTTTTTAGCGTTTCCATTGACTAAAACCGGGACAGGTCCCTAAATAACTGACCTGTACTATCCCACTTTTTAGTACCCTTCTGTTGGGGTGCCAAACATACAGATCCAACCTGGGAAGGTAGAGCTAGAAACACTGCAGTCCGTTGATTGGTTGAAGGAATCGTCACTTCCCTTGTGACAGTGGTAAGTTTTAATTTAGTTTCATACTCTTAATAGTTTGAAAACTATTGCGGCATACAGCCAAAACTCAAAAAACATTCAGCCCATTGCAACACACAAAATTTGATTGCAAACAAAATACCCTGTTAACTTAAACAATGATTGCCGTAAAATTAACACAAAATTATTCCCAAACAAAATAAGAAAGTAGATGCTTTCATCCTTAATGTCTGACAGTATTTTTAACCTTCGACGTGTCCCTGTTTGGTTTCAGTCCTTTGCCTGACTGCACTCCGATGATCTCATGTCAAATAATTCTCAGTCCCAGAAAAAAGAAATAATCAAAACAATGGCTGCGCCAGCTGTTTTGCTCCAAAAATCGGTTTCAGAAACTGAAAGGTGACGTCATTGAGGCTACTTTCATTAATTATACAGTCTATGGTGGAAACACAAGCAGGATCAAGCTCAACCGATCCGACCTGTACCAAATTGTACTGATCCATATCAGACTGCTTGATGAAAACAAGGCTTAAGAGTCCCCACTCCATAAACCCCCTTCCCTCTGATTGGCCATCCCACTGGAGGCTTGTCTGGGCTATTGGCAGGCCTTAGTGTTTGAGGATCCTCCTAGGTGTCATACAACAGTTTTGAGACACTTATGTAATGACCCAATCATATTAGCAAGTCTTGTGAAGATCTCCACCTATTCATTTATTTAATTTTTAAAAATATATATTTTTTAGATCAGACCATTTTGAGCAGTTTCCAGACAGATTTATAGGGCATTTAAATATATAGAGGTTTAAAAATCTGCACACATTTTGTGTGGACATTCAGCACTGTTACTTTATACTCATATTTAAAAATGTGGGGAAGCCTAATACCCTCTATTGAAGTACTTTTATGTTATTCTTAGCTGGCCACAAAACAGACTAAAAATAAACAGTGATGTCTCTTTGTGTCTTAACAAAGCAAACAAGAACATCAGAAACCTGACACATATTTTTTGTATTGGAATGTTCTAATCCCTGTAACCACTGTGAGGGGATGTCAGACCAGATAACTGACAGTATGCATTGTTCTATTTGCAGCTGTTAAAAAAATCTGGAGCAAATTAGTATTCTGGATGGGAATAATTACAGTTACAGATGTCAAAACTTATTTGACAGATCCCAGAGCTATATTACTTTTCACTAGACATAGTGTATGTCCGGAAATCCAAAATTACATCATGGATCTCTGGATTTTTTTTCCCCCTTTGGATTTCTAAAACAGAGTCATGTCATAATGTTCATTCTTAATTAAACAAACATTGCAAAAATCTGGAGTTTAAATGCCAATACATAAATAAGTACATAAATACAAGAATAGTCAAGTATAAGAACTGACTTACAGGGATCTGTGTTGAAGCTATCTGCTAAAATGGCAGTGATAAATCTTGCTCTGCACAGAGAATTTGGCAGAGGAAATTCAGAAGCCATTCATCGGTTCATCACTTGCTAAATCAAACTGATGAGATAAAGTTCACTTTGCACTTTTGATGAAGCTCTAAATCAAAGTCTGTCCCTTCAGCAGTGTGAAGGAACTGCAGTGGAAAGTGAATGGAGTGTCACAATAACACCATGTTTTTTTTTCCCAGTCACACACTCAGCTGCAAATGCTGCTATCTAAGGGGAAGTGATGCTATCTCCTCTTCCTGTTCCACTTTTACTAGTCCTCATGTAGATTTTTCTCTTTCCTTTTGTTTCTACATCAGTTTGCTTCTGTATGGCATTTGAATGAGATCCTCTTTGTTGTTTTGATCTTATTTTTTGACGTAATGCAAGCGTTCAAATAATACCCAAACATGCAATTAAAAACAAAAAGTAAGCTTAAAACATGAGTAAGCTGGACTAAACTAAAAAGCAGTGGGGGAAGTACCATACCAAAGTCATGTTACTTGAGTTTTGACTGCGAAGCTGATACATCTTAATACTGGAGAAAATATAATTTGGCTTAAAGCTAAAATCAGTTGACTGACAAAGTTATAATCTTTAATCTCAAGATCACTTATAAAAGTCCTCACAGTGTCTTTGGTAAAACTTCTCCCGCCATCGCATATCTATTAAACCCCCTGCAAATTAAATAGCTACATAGGCACAAGATAAATTTCACATCAGATTGTTAATTTATCTGTCTTGTAAAGCTCTAAATTGAATGCTCATATTCTTATGCTGAACCACAGATTGTATGAAATATGGACATAGTCTCAGCGACGTCACTCATCTGTTCCTGATGCAATGAAATAAGCCAGTTATTGGACGGGACCATACTGAATACAGTTGTTGTTGTTGTTGTTGTTTGTTTGTTTGTTTGTTTGTTTTGTTTTTATTTGGCTTGGTGTATTTCAACTTTCACTCTTTCTTCAGCCAGCCTCTAGCGGATTATCTATGAACAGCAACATCCTTTTTCCCTACTGGATGTTGACTCTTGTGCTGGATGTTTACAGCAAGTTCAGTTAAGTGATTAACCTGTTTACTCCCAAATTTTTCCCTAACAAATAAGTGATGATTAAATTCCTTAGACCTCCCTAGTATATAATATGTATTTGTTTGTTTGTTTTTTTTACTAAGACTTTCATGTTGTTTTATTTTTACTTTTTTACTCATTTTTATTTTTCTCTGTTCTTTCATTTTAAAACTTAAATTAGCTACCCAAAGTTGAACCAACACTTCAAGAGATTCCACAAGTTTAAAATAAAAGAAAAAAGGGGGAAAAAAGTGCAGCGACTATTGCTGCCAGTGAAACTAAATGGATATTATGCTCATATACAAAATCCAAAGCGTTTATAGCCATTATAATTTGTTAAAATAAAACTTTGGCTTTAATCTGTCACACTTCTCATGCTCTAATTAAAATCCCTCCTCTGAAACATATTTTGGCATCTGGTCTTGGTAAATAAAGAATATACTTTAGACTTGCTATTTTGCAAAGTGTCATGGGATATCAATTGAACTGTAAAGATAAAGATTGATTTGAGTATCTCCAAGAGTTGCTCAAACTCCAGTCTTCTTACATGGTTTGCTTGCTTAACATGCCCTCTACTGTTGATTAAAGGGACTACCAGTAAGATGGCTCATGTTGTGCTTGAAAACCATCTGCTTGTTTATCAGTCCCCTCTCTTCAAATAAAAAAGCCTAAAAGGAAACACAAACTTCAGTAAATTAACCAAGAACAGTGTCAATTTCCTCCAATCATATTGAGTGCATACCACGCATAATGACATCATTATTATCCTGGGGCAAACAGCCAATGAAAACCCACATGGGGCAGTCAATCACGGGTCATTGCCATTATACCACCCAATCATCACAAGCCAAAAGTCTCCGTAACCATGGTGAATTGCCTGGTTTCAAACACTAGTGTGTGTGTGTGTGTGTGTGTGTGTGTGTGTGTGTGTGTGTGTGTGTGTGTGTGTGTGTGTGTGTGTGTGTGTGTGTGTGTGTGTGTGTGTGTGTGTGTGTGTGTGTGTGTGTGTGTGCAGATGCCCCTGTGTTGGCTCCATATGCATGTTATCTTATACAGTAGATGGGTATATGCATCAAGAGGCACAGAGGTGAAGTCATACCACTGCTCATACGTTAAAGAGAGCTGTTGTCCTACTTTTGACATATGGCTAATGCATTCATAATGTGATCCATGCATGCTTTTTTTCCTCCAGCTTCTGCATGTACTTCCTGTTTTGGTACTCCCCCCCCCCCCCCCCCCCCCAAACTCTTGTAACTCTTACACAATGGGAATCATGGTCGTTAGCTCTCTTCTGTATTGTTCTCTGAGAGGATGGATGAGGAGACGTGGGTGGCATTAGAGGGTGAGGGGAGGGGAGGGGAGGGGTGCAAGGACGGTGAGCAAACAGCACTGCTGAGTAGGAGAAGTACAATGGGCCGTGAGTCAGAGAAAAAAAAAAGAGTGGAAAAGATAGGTATGCTGAGGAAAGGTCAGTGTTTGGATGGTATTTTTTTAAAAATGCCTGAAGATTGAGGAAAGTTGCACCCATGCTCTCTGTGTTTTACAGCTTTGATGTTCATATTTGGATAGGCAGGAGTCCAGTAGGTGAGTCATGATACACTGAGGCAAGAGAGAATAGGTATGCTGCTCACACAAGGCCTACATGAAAAAGTATCCTAGAGCATACAACCAGAATTTCTCTTCCGAGGAAAAAATTTGGTTGTTCTAGGGTTAAGACGTGAAAAACCATGTGTTTTTCTGCACTTGTTATCCAAAAAACTCTTTGACCTGCTCCACTTTTCTCCACCACACCACCATCATCATGATGAGAAAGTACTTGACCCCTGCATTCCTGACTCTTTAAGACCACGCACACAGTTATCTCCACTGTCAGTGGCTGAATTATCTGAATTATACGCTATGCTACTTTGCACGCCCAGCAGCAAAACAGACACCACAGTCATCCCAACTATTCAGTTTTCTTATTATGCTGGGTTTTTTTTTTTAACATAACAAACCTCGTCACACTAGCTTACAGATTGTTTTTCTCGTAGTTCTCATCTCTCATTTAATCATGTTATTTTCATCTACCAGAGGAGCACATTCTGGATCAAGGTCTTGCTGACACCAGGCTGACCACAGCCCCAGTCTGAATTAATATTTTTAAGATACAGTTACATGCCTGCTGTTATTAAGAGCTTTACCAATGTACTGGCCCTGATTATTGTGGTCTCAGTCACATTTTTGAAGGGATATTTTGTTATCTTAAAGTTTGTAATCATGCACATGGTTCTAATTTTTCAGGTGTCAAATATTTGACAGTTAAATTTCTGCCTAGAGAATACAGTTGCAATGTGTGGAATTTAATTTGTGGTCTTTGAAAAATAATCTATACAATTTCTTTTTTCTCTCTTTCTGTTTTTGTTACTCCCTGGGACTACTTTTTTAAAATGAAAGAAATTGCTCCTAAAAAAGAGAAAATTAAAAACGTGTCTAAAAGAAATATATTTGCTTTAAAGGGTAAAAAAAAAAAAAAAAAAAAAAAAAACCTTAAACAATCCCATCGCTCAGGAAAAAAATTGGCCCTGAACAAAAACACCTTTACAGATCACAGCTCCTTAAAATAAACAAAGACATTTTGGCAAGTGTTTACAAAGAAATATCCAAAAAAGTATATCAACTTTCTCCAAGAAAATAAATATCAAATATCTTTGAAAAAAATCTCACTTCTAGATATATGGCTGATTGTAATCCACAATTTAAAAAGTTTTTTTTTTTTTTTTTTTTGCTCCAGTGTAGGTTATTTCTAAATGCTATTTCTTAGCTTTCTGATTGGGTCAGGAATGGCACAAAAAAACAGCTACAAAACTATAGTACAAACTGGCAACGTTTGCTTGTTGTCACGTTTCAAACAGCAGCACTGTGCAACTGTTAATAAATACCTTGCCTCGTCATGTTGTATCTGGTTTTTGTCTTGAACAAAGAAAAGTAGAGTTCAATCTCCATTTATTTCCAAAACAAACACATTCCTTGTTCAGAGCATGGACTGTATCGGTTTAGACTCATGTCATCGTTACAGTGTGGACAGGATTCCAGCCAAAAGGCGGCGCTGCGATCCACTTCAAACAGATAGTCCTCACAGCCCCTTTAATCCAGGTATCCACCTTTTTCCTGTCTACCCATAGTTAATAGCAGTTTTGGTTTTGCTCTTCTCGTTGATCACTCTGTTTACGTCGCCATGGAGACCACAAAGCTGATGATGTTCGCCTAGCTGTCATATTCACTGTAATAACTGGCTTTTAACAGCAAGAAAGCAACAAAATGAACTAAAATCCGAGGTGAAGTCTTAATGCAGATGTTTTAAAATAAAGTTTAAACCGAGCATTAATGATTTCACGCGAGTTGTTTTGAGCTAGCTTGCCGCAGCAGCCACCGGAAGTCGATAAACGCTGGCGGAAGTCAACACCCATAGCCTTCTGAGGAAACAGGTGGATAGATTCAGTCTAAAACACTTGCAGCAAAACTCAGCAGAGGCATTTTTACTGTGAGGTCTGATGCTTAAATGGGAATACTTACAAAATCAAATGTGAAGCCTTTAGGTTAAATCCTGCAGGTTAAGCGGCTTTAATACAAAAGAATTGAGGATTAACATTAATCCTTACGTCCTTGGTATAACCGGATATTATTTCTTGCTGTAACAAGCGCTGCATTAATACTATATATGACATAATGCAGCATTATGGAAGTGAAAACTTCTGCTTTTTGACTAACTTGTTTGCGGTGTTTATGAAGGACTATGGTTTGGATTTAACTGTTATTGGATGTGAGCTTAATGAAAGTAGTTACAAGTTATTAATAGATAAAACAGACACCAAGGTTTGAAGAATGGACACCTTTTAAAATGCAAAAGCTTAGAAGCTACTTTTCTCTCTTGAATCTCAGTTTGTTTGTTTGTTTTCAGAAGCACAGAAACAACCTGTGTAATTATCTCAATTACTCGCCTGTTTCAAAAAGTTTTACAGCTTTTTTGGGAGTTGGGAACTCTGGCAATGTCCAACTTCCAGTCCTGCACTCGAGATCCAAAAATATTCACATATCAAGAGATTTAAACACTGAATGTAAGATGAATTGTTTCCACTTTGTGTTCAAAACATAAGTTTCCCATTTTTGTGTTATTTTTACAGTTTTTAAGCACAAACAGAACTTTCATGTAAGGAATACAGTCAAAGTACAATGCTTAAACTGCTATAGCTGAGTCCTGGACTGAACTATTTTGATGAGATGTGTAAAACATAAATTATCAAGCAGAATAGGTCACTGACATAGTGGAGACAGAAGTATGCATTGAGAGCCTTCAAACAAATGTAAAAAAGTTAAGCACAAAAGACGAAAAACAAAGGAAGGAGGGGCTCAAAAGGGAGTTTTGGGGCCCAAGTTACACAAAGACAAGTCAGGTAATTTACTGAAACACATGGTGAAAGATACAGCCACATAATTGACACTGTTACTTTTGTTCTATTTGACTGAACTTTGTTTGAAGCAGCCTTCATTCAGGAAAGCAAAATCACACACAAAGCTAATTGCTGTTTTAGTTTTTGATGTGTGAAAAACAGACTGATCTAAAATATTAAAAAGCTCCTCTTGTTACTTATAGGCTTTAATGCTACACTTAACAAGACCAATGGTGAATTTCTATCTTTTTTCTTTTATTCTTTTTGTTCCATTATGCTAATTCACAAATACACTGCGGTTTCTTCACCAAACAAAGTTAGGGTCTGTTACTGAGAAGCAGTGATATTGTTTCACTGACTCTTCATTGGGGCAGATGTTAGCAGACTCTGGGGGTTTGTGTTCATAGCTTCCAAGTTTTTTCTATGGAAGAGGAAGCATCTATTTTTTTTCCCACTGCACAACATGAGGAAACATATAGGTCCTTAAAACAATACAACAGGATTGAAGACTGGACTTCCTCTGTCGGAAATAATGACAACTGCCGCACCGTTGGGATGGGATAGCGTCTGTATGATGCCAGTGTTTAAAATATCTATGAGGTGATAAACAATGATGAATGTGATTGTAATGCTTTATTGGATTTTGATGAGACATGCTGTAGTAGTAATTTTTTTTCTGATGATTGCATTGCTGAGAACTGAAAGTATGTGTGAGTAATTTGACGGTAACGACCGTAGCAGGTCTAGACCTACTAGCCTTTGGAAAGCATCACTGAGATACAATTGGTTGTGATTTGGCACGATATGAGTAAAGATTGATACATTTAATTGAGTTGAAAAGACTGAAAAGGAAGATTAAAAACAAAAATGAAAATAAATGAATGGATTATAGCTGACGTATAAATATTTTACTCTTGTGTCATAACAAATAAAGTTCCCTTACCCTCTACATCCCTATCTTATTTGACTGTCAGATCAGGACAAATAAAATCTGTTTTATTTTTTCCTTCTCCCCCTGTAACTGTGTTAGTCTTCATTATGTGTTTCCTAGATTCTGACTTTAAATGTTGTTGAAAAAGAATCCTGCCATTGGACAGCAACGAGAAAGTAACAAAGCTGAAAAAAAATTAATTGCAAACAATAAAGTTAAAAGTAAGAATCTGGGTAGCATTTAATTTCTGAGTTTTCCTCTACTTTTGAGAGGCAAGGTGAGGACCATCTGGAAAAACTATTTTTTAAAGACTCTGTTTCCCAGAAGCACTATCACCCACTGTTGAAAGGACATGACTCTTGCCAAGACGTGTGTTTAATTTGGAAGCAAATAAATGGAGATTAGATCTCCTTTTTAACACTACTCTTCTTTGTTCAACACATCTTTTTTCAGGATGCAATGTAGCCTATTTATAGTTTTGTAGCATGACCATCTGAAATGTGACAAAGAGCAAACTTTATAAACTCACTTTGCACTGTAGTTTCGCTTTCTTCTGTTCTCTTGTCCCTTTTTGTTTTTCTTTTTGCCAGATCAGCTCCAGTGTCCGCCATTACTACAAAGTAAATCCAAGAAATTCTATTCCGCAGAGAAAAGGACAGATCTTGCTTTTCATAAACTTTGTTGGCAAGTAAAGTGTTGTCATCGGGACTTGAAGGTCTTCCACAAGTACTAGAAATAGCATTTAGAAATGACCGATTTTGGCACTGATAATCTGATTCTAAATTGTGGATTATGAACAGGCAAATAAAGTGAAACTGGTTCAACATAATTTAAAAAGTCCTTCTATAGTATTTAAAATTGATGGAGTAACAGACAATAGCGCCTCTGTGTGGTCAAACATATGATAATGCTTTTTGAAGGTTTTTAATTCACACTTTTTTTTTTTTTTTTTTTTTTAATTATCCTTTTAGGAGCTTTTGCGAGTTCGTGTTTCATGTCTTGAATGTGAGTCATTGAAAGCGGGTTATTAAGATGGGTGGATTTAATGAGGGAGATGCTTTTGTCACACAATATTTCACAATCCCAAATTTTCAGTGGTGTATGAATTTGCCACAGCTGCGAGTTACACAACACCGATTTTTATTGGAATGGAAATGAAAAACCCTAAATCAATTCAGATGCCCTTCTTACTCAAAAGGACGATCGCAAATGTCAGTCAAAATGAATCCAGCGGGCCTTGTTCACAGCATGAGGGCTGTCGTGATGTCACGTGAGAACCGTTAGTGAGCCTCTGATGAAACATGGGGGGATTCTTGGTTTTCGTAGCCACTTTTGACTGAAAGGTTTGAAACTTTTGGAACATTTTCTTGTTTTTGCGAGTTTTATTCATTTAAAAAGAAAAAAATATTTATCCGTTGTACTGGTTGTAGTAACACCACAAAGCACACGATGGCGCACAATAGCAACGACTTCAAAAGGTAAGCAAGTCAGGCCGTGTTCGTGCAGACAAGGACAAAACTTTTAAGAATGTTTTTAAAATGATTTCTCTGCTCTTTTTACGCTGACAGACCACTTGAAGAAATAAGTAAATTACTTACATTGATATTGTAAGCCAATATATGTGACATAAACGATGAGATAAGATGAAAAAAACAAGCAATATTATTTTCCTCATCACATTACTCGGCTCGTGTACAATTTAAGCCGTCCATTGTGATAGCCACAGCGTCAAGACGTTGCCTGGGAAAATAGTAGCTGTGTGAGAACTCAATGCTCCTCAGTCCCTTTCACTCCCATGAGCAGGAGTTCAACCCCCCTCCCTCCTCCCTCTCATAGAAACTCCTCTCACCAGTCAGCGGCGCTTCAGACGCGCACTCTCTCTCTCCCTCGCTCCCGCTTTTCCAGTCGATCGCGGACTTCGCAACAAGTCACTCTGTGGCTCAAACTTTCGTGTACTTCTGTAGGTTTCGATACCATGCTGGCTTGAGCGCACTTTTTTGTCAACAGACTGGAGACGGTTTGTTTTTATCACAGCGAGGGCACAATGAACTTATTCTGCATGGGATCAACTCAAGTAGAGGTAAGTAACTGAACTCAAAGAACATTTCCCTAACAGCTGAAAGAAACTGTATTCTGTATCAATTATTAAAATTCTGCTAAATGTAGTGTGTGTATTGACAGCTCATACAGACGCTAAGATAGGATTATTCTAGGTGATGATAAATGAGATGAAACTCCCACTTTTCAGTGTTTCTCCTTTGGAATATAACAGTTTGTCCACAGCTAACAATATCTTTCCAGCTTTGTTTCTGTAATAAGGGCATTCACCTCAGTGAACACATACAAAAGGATCATCAGCTGTCCTCTTCAGCCTGGCTGATGTTTATTCACAGTTCAACATGTGTTTCATAAGTTCAGCTGCTAGTATCTGCTGTGAGTCCCTGTTAATGAGTAAACTGGGAATTTGGACACAGGCCTCTTTGATATTGATAAGGATTCTTCTCTTTTGTTTACCCTCAGAGATCAGTTTTCTGCAGGGCTGCAGTGTTTGCTCTGTGATCTGTGGGACAGTGATTGTGAAGAGGACACAGACACTCCAGGACCATGGATTTTGGGAACGATGTCGATCTGTCCAATGAAAACATCACGCCGTTATGGAGACGCCGCACAGACAATTGCAAAACAGGCCAGCTTTCAAGCACACCCAAACCACGACCCCTCAGTTATCATGTGAATGGGGTCATGACGACAGACTTCCCTGTGGAGGATCACAAGCCTTCCTTCACCTTGAGTCAACCTGCTGAGAGACTGGTAGTGGCACCTCCCTGTTGGAGCAACAACACAGTTGTGCTGAAGCACATTCTGCACAAACCAACGAAGAAAACACGAGTTGTTCGAAGCATTAGCATCGGGCATTTCTCCAACGGATTGTTCTCACTTGCCAAATTTAGGTCGGGGGACAACAAATCTGCTTCTTTGGACAACAGAGTGTGTAACAGAGCCTGCAACAATGGAAAAACGAGTAATGGATTGACAGTTAGCCCTGAAAAGCATTTACAGGATACCCAGAAACGCTATTCCAGTCCATTCAGTCTGAACTCACAGAAGGACCAGATAGCATTTGGAACCAGTTCATCTGAGGTTCCTCCTCTCAATGGTTCCTCTCCTGTCCTTGCTCAACACACTGATAACAGTAACCACCAAGAACTATCCTCCCCATCTTCCACATCAAGCCCCTCTCCTCCAACCCACCACACCCCAACCCCCTCCCAAGGCTCCACTTCCAGCATCCCCTCCCTCTTATCTCTCACCTCATCAGACCCCCCGACCCCACGTTCCCCATCCCCAGCAGACCGAGGACAAGCCCTCCTCAGACAGTCCCCATGTATGCCCTCATCCTCACAGGACACCCGGCATGCCTCATCCACTTCGTCCCTCTCCTCCACCTCACCCTCTCCCTCACTATCTCCAACTGTCTCTCCTCTCTCCCCCGTCATCCTCAGCACCCATAGCCCTGCCGCCTTGAAGATGGGCACCCAGCAGCTCATACCCAAGAGTTTGGCATCTGATACTCGCCAGAACAAGACGACTGCGTCTGGGTCACAAGGGCAGGGTTTGTCAGGTCTGCTGGGGTTGGATCAGTCCAAACGAGCAGTGAAAGCTCTCAGTATGGTGGAATCAGGGAGCTACTTTTCTACAGGATGGAGTCATGGTGAGGGGACAGATGGGGAAAACGAAAGTCCAGGGACTCTGAGAAGAGGCCTGAGAAGTACGTCTTACAGGAGAGCTGTTGTTAGTGGAGTGGACTCTGATGTTCCATCCGTAGTTTCAAAGACTCATCAGTTGTCTGAGCCTGCTCTGAAAGGATTTGATGTGGTGGATTCAGCTTCACCAGTCAGCTTAGCGAGTCCTGTGACACCCAAATCTTCAAGCCCTGGGACACCCAAACTGGCCACACCAGGGACACCCAAACTGGCCACACCAGGGACACCCAAACTGGCCACACCAGGGACACCCAAACTGGCCACACCAGGGACACCCAAACTGGTCACACCAGGGACACCCAAACTGGCTACACCAGGGACACCCAAACTAGCCACACCAGGGACACCGAAGGCTGCAAGCCCAAGGACTGCAAAGCATGCTAGCCCTGTGTCAGAAACACCCAACAGCATTGGGAAGAAAAAGGTAGGTACAACTTTTGGAATCAAAGAATCAAATGGTAAATAATTGCTTCACTTCAAAGCTCCTGTGAGGGACTTTTGGTTTCTGTTGATTTTGGTGTCTCCTGTGGAGAAAGCATCACCTTTTGTGTTGTCTCCAGATTTGTCTTAAGAAGTCTTTTCTGATGTCTGTTATTGTTATTGTTATTGTTAATCATCTCACCCAACACCTACCCTGCATCAGTGGTTAAAGGCAGTAAAACTAACTCCATGGAAATGAGCGGTCATTATGTTTATGGTCTAAATGTGATTTTGTGGCTCATAGAAAAGCGGCAATAGTGGATTTATTCTGTTCTAAAGACAGTTAGAAAACCCTCATGGGAGCTTTAAAAACAGTTGCTGAGTATCCTGAAGATCATTATCTACATGAAGATTTTATCAGACATTATATTATTGAAAAGGTTTTATTTTTTCAAAATCTGAAAACCAGCCAAATAGAGAGGCATCGTTAAAGAGGTACAGGAAAAAAAATAAATGACGTACTAAAATGGGACAGGGTTAAGTCCTGATTTTCAAATCTTGAAAAAATTGTTAATGTAATAATTGATGATTATTTTGTCTCAATTTTTCTTTTCAAAGTTACTTTTGCTACACCCGGATTGCAACTGCCAGACAGTAGTTATAGGGCATTTGCTGTTCACCTTTTGCCATGACATAATGCAGCGTCAGTGCCACTCGTGGGTAAAATGGGTGTGGCATTGAGATTCAGAAATGAAGAAAAACGCACAGACTTTGTACAGTCATTAACCCATTAAGGCCAAATGCAACAGTTATACGTATATACCTTTAGGAGGGATACTACATATGCACATTTATCTTTTTAAGACCGAATGCAACGTATAGATAATTTTTGACTGCATCCTCTATCTTAGCTGTCAAAAAGAAAAGTTTTAAAAAGAAATCAAAGTCAACACAAACTTTCCACTGCCTCCACATGCATTTCAGTGTATCATAGCTCATTTCATTTGTCATGTGACTTGAAAATGATGACACTGTCTGAAAGACCTACATGTCCCATTCAGCCTTAAAGGTATTCAAACATTGCATCCTTTCTCAATGATTTAACAGGTAACTATTTGAATAACTGGCGAACAGTTAGCAGTGACTGTTAAATAGTTTTTGTCTTAAGGATATTTTGGTTGCCATTGTGACTTCAAAGGAACGGGGCATGCCACCCTTCGCCACCCCTTTGGACACACCCCTGTCTATATTACAAATTAGCCTTAAAAAAAGAGTTAAAGCGGGCTGGTATTCATGTCGACTGGGATACTTGCTGAAACCGATCCTGTAACATATCAGAGCCTGATAGTGACAGCAATAACCATGACAATGCTGTTATCGAAACTACTCTAACGTGTGGTTTTCCTTTCACAGACTTCTCTCTCACTTCTTTATAAACTGCAGATTTTAAATGGACTTTATCTATATTACAAATTTTAGAGAGTGGAAACAAAATGGCTTTTTTTTAACCTGCCAAGCAAATACCAGCACACAAAAGTAACCACCATCAGACATTTTCCCTCCTCTGGGACATGTTGACATTACTTGACTCAGTTAATCATAATCCATCTGCTCAGGTTTTATTTGACTGTGCTTTAAGGTTGCTTCGACAGGGATTTCTGAGTATTGGGGTCAAGCAAAGTCCAAACTCTAACACTAAAACACAAGCCGATTACTGTTGAACCAACTTAGCAGCAGCAACAACAGCAGCAGCAGCACACAATACCAGACAAAGCCTTAAAAGACAACAAATAATGTGGTTGTTGGGAGACATGACGTAATGTGACTCCATGCCCACACATACACACTTCCTTCCAAGCACACACACAGGCTCTGTAATTAGATGGGGGTGAATAAGGAGGTCACTTGAGAGGGCAGAGAGAGGTCATGGACAGGTGACAGAGGGACACAAATTTAGGTCATCAGGAGTTTTTGTGTGTGCCTCTTTTGTCCCGCAGTGTTTGTCAGAGATAATATATGTGGTGTGTGTGTGTGTGTTTTTTTGTTCTTATAGGGTCTAGATAAAAGGAAAATTTTGACATCTCAGCGGACGTTTGACAGCGAGGGTGAGAGACGTTCATCCGTTTTTTTTTTTCCATCACACAGTTTCGCTCCTCTTTTCCCTCACTTTTCTTTTAAAAATCAAAGTATAATTGATAAACAATCTGTGTGTTTCAGAGGAGGAGCTGTACCAGAACTACCAGGAGAAGGCTTTACATAACGACTCGGATGAGGATGCTGATTCCAGGGAACCCAAACCTGATAATGGCATCGTGGTTCAGTATAGACCCATACGCACCTCCTGGAGCCAGCTCAGTGTGGTCAGACATCTCTTTACATCTCTCTCACACTTTCACGCCATCTAGTCTGAAGCAAAACACACATTTCACATGCAGGCTGCGGCTGCAGGGTCTTGGAATGTGAGTGCTGTGAAGAATGCTGTCATATCCAGTTTGGCCGCAGTCCATACCCATCCTCCCACTGCCTCTTCCTCCCTCTGCCCCTTTGCTTTGTTTACCAGGGAGTACAGGAGCATTTCTTACAGGAGTCGGGTGGGCAGGGAGGCAGACAGTCAGCTAGAAGCACAGGAAGTCTTGGAAGCACTGCTGGGCTTTGTGCCAGAGTGTTGGCAAACTCTGAGTACTCGTCAGACTGCAAATATGCTTAAAATGTTGCCCCCATAGAGGAGTGCGGTGGCTCTGCATTACATAATAAAGTTTAGGCAAGGATAGTGGAGTACAAGGGAAGGCACTGGGGTAATTTAGTTTTCCACTTAGGCATTCCCATGTGTTTGTTTACTTGTTGAGGCGGGGAAAGTGTGGGAGCAAAAACAGAGTTAGAGTACCGAAAGAAGCAATTAGGATTAGTCCTGTGAGGAGGATGATACGCACACAGCCTCTAATAAATGGGAAATTAAATTTAAAATTGAAAACACTCAGAAAATTATCTTTTTGTTTTTCTGGTGCCCTTAGCAAAAAACAAATGCGGGACATTACTAAGCATATCAAGGCTGATAAATATCTTCCATCCCAGCTGCCTCACATCTGTGCATCTATTAGTGCGAATGTGTTTGGCCAGACGGGACATGATGTAACACTATGGGATTCTGCCTAAGCTTTCAGGATAACACTGGTGTGCTGGGAAATTTAGTGAGGTTAGTTCATGTGAAGTCAAGAACCTGATATTCAAGTTGTCTTCACGTGAGTCTCTCTCAGCTCCTCCCTCGTCTAAATGTCCTTGTAGCGCCTTTTGACACCATCTTTCCGATCAGAGGTTGTGTCCCACATTTGAACATTTCCTGTAATCATCACCTGAGGTTCCAGAAGGTGGTGCTTCCCTGAGTTGTGTTTTATTAGTCCTGCTTTAAACATGACACCAAGCTTCATTAAATCAACAGTCATAATTCTCAGTCAACTTAAGTGATCCTGACTCGGCAACACCCAGCGAAACTGAGGAGCTCAGTTCATTTGGCACAGCTAGGTGCATGCTGCAAAAGATAGTTCAGCCTGGATTAGTTACTGACTTGGAGGTTTTTAAGAGGGAAAGGAAGAGCAAAAGGAGCTGCAAAGCAGATCTCTGTGTGAAAGTAATGTCAAGAACCACTAGAGATGTTTGGTCTGCTGCCGGTTTGTTTGTTCTTCATGTTTGCCAAAGGCTGCAGGGCAGATACTAGAGAAAAGGAAGCCTCCTCCTGGAGCAGTATCACTTCCTTGTATCTTTATACCACAACAGGATAAGAAGCTAGTGTACGTAAGGAAAGATAACCTCTCAGGTTTTAAACCTGCCTCTATGGTTCTATGATGAGTTAAATTTGGTGTGTTTTACTCAACCTCACTTTCAGCTTGTCAGAGCTGCAAGCTGACTTGTTGGAAAGAGCTCCACGCCCAGTTCATTTCAAAAGATTGATTGGTTTCAGCCATATTCACTTTGGCCAAATCTAAACAGCCCAGTACCAACACTAACTTAAAGTCCAAGCTACATGCTTTCTGCTGAATGAAATCCCTTTAGCGTTTGACTCTCATGATGCATCTTAAAGCTATCTTTACATTTCCTGTTTTCACGACAACTCCATTAGCTCTCTCTTTGTATGAGAGGAAACCAGAGAAACACACATGTATTATACAGCTCTAAAACCTGGAACTAAAGTGAAACTTTAAAATTCTTTTCTGAGTACATTTTTTTTCCACAAATTCTTCATCTGCAGGTCAAAAAAAGTGGACTGTCTGACCGGATAAGCCAGGAGGAGCGCAAGAGACAGGAGGTAGGAGTACTATTTTACGTGCTTGTGTTTCAGTTAGTGTTTTGAGCACGCACTTACACCAAAAATTAAGAGATGTAAAACACGAGGTAAAACGTGGTACTGTGACAGATCCAGACCAATAGAAAAACTGTTTAAGGAGCACAACAGGAAACATGCCTCATGTGCTGTTAGAAAGCCGATGCACTGCAAAGAGGATGCGAGGTATGATGTTTCAACAAATAACCCAGATGAATCTGTGTCATATAAAGAATGACATGAGTCATGATTAGAAACAATAAGGTGATTGACACACTAATGGAAGTGTTAAGGTGTGTGTGGTATTGTTTTAAAACATTCCTAACATGATTGTAGAGTACAGGAGTGTCAAGCTCGCTCATGACAGTGACTGTCTCATAAAGCAGAGCAAAGCACGCAGAGCGCTGAATTGATGCAATAATGAGAATAATATTCAAAGTGATCGAGCACTCTTCTTCTTCTTTGTTCCTCACACATTTCCCTTCCTCAGGCCATATTTGAGGTGATTTCGTCCGAGCACTCCTACCTCCACAGTCTAGAGATCCTGATCCGTATGTTCAAGAACTCAGCGGAGCTCAGCGATGCCATGACCAAGACCGAACACCACCACCTCTTCTCCAACATCACAGACGTCTGTGAGGCGAGCAAAAAGTAGGTGTGCTGTAGTGTGTGACAGAGCTTTAATCCCATGCATTGCTTTGTGTTTTCATGATTTTGCAGCGGAATTGACAAGACTCTAAGAGTCAGGCGCAGTATTTTTAGACTGCACTAATTCATTCTTGAGATGTTAAGCAATGTTGTGGTTTGTGGTTTTGGCTAATGAGTCGGATAATTTTCTCATTTAGCGGCACTTGGAAGTTGGTTCTTTGGCTCTTTGTCTGTAAAAACTGTTTACTGTACGATGGTCTCATTCTTTCAGCCTGAAGTTGTAGCTACTGTCAGAGTTGTTTTCAATGTGTGGGGGATTGTGGGTAAGCAGCACTGAGCTGTTTACTATGCGTCTGTGAGATTGCATGCCAACAGAAAACAGATGGAAAACAATGTTTGAGGAGAAGTGAGTGGCAGAATAAATAAACAGGGAAGAACTAAAGTACAATTTTGCGCAGTTAAAGAAGAGGTATAGTGCTTTCCCATATTTTTGACGTGGATAAAGAGTAACAATGCTGGATACGAAATGTGTGAGGATTTTCAAAACACTTCGTTTCCATATGTTGCAGAAATCCCTGAATCTGTCTGTAAACTGCTTTAAACGGTCTGTTCTAACAATAATACATTTTGTGTGATCCTAATTGGTTCATGGTATGTTGGAGGGGTGCTCAAACACAAAGGTCCCCCAAAGGTCACCTCAGACAGGCCTCTAGAGGGCTGGCCAATCAGAGTGTAGGGGGCTGTAGAGCAGGAAGCCTTAAAGAGACAACAGGTAAAAGAAAGCATTTCAGACAGAGAATGAAAAAAAGATTTTTCTAAAACACCACCAAATGGGATAAGAAGCTACTAACAGGGGTACCAGTGCTATAAAGGCTTAACAAACCACAATACCCCTTCTTTGAATATTAAGTTCCTCATTACTTGAGTGAGCTCAAAAGCAGTGCATAGTTTTTTTTTTGGTCGTCCACATTTATTCATGAATGATTGTAGAAATAATCCACAAGTCATATGAGCTGACAGCTCAAAGTTTACCAATCCATCATGCTGTAGAGTGCATGTGTGTTCTCTAATGATGGCTAGGTGACCATGTGTTTCTCAGAAACCAATAAAATGGTGGAAACCCTTGTGCATGGAGGCCATGAAAGTTTAGACTGATGAAAATGGTGCTGCCTCAGCGACTGCTGCACTGAACTCCATCGTCTCTAAAAATGATTGACAGGAGAATTTCTGACCCCATATGTTCTTTGTTAAATTTAACCAAGTTTTAAGGGTTGATAATGAAATATACCACCATTGAGCTCACACCACACTGCAAAAACTGAAATCCATGCAAGTGGTCATGTCTTGTTTTTCATATAGCTGTCTCATTAGACTTAAAATTAGCCACAGTCACCGGACAAGTCCAGCTATTAAAAGACAAAAAGGATTGCCTGAATTACTTATAAAGAGAAAAAAAAATCTGCCAGTGGGGTGACAAAACAGTCAAAATTGAGCATAATTTATTTATCAGTTTCTAGATGTAGTTAAGGTTGTCATTTCCTGGGGCTGTATGTGAGAAAAAAAACTAACTGCAGTTGTTTTCTGTGTTGGTAAAGTCAAAACCTGACTTTCTCATCTAAGTAGAACATCTCCTTAAACCCATGCTTCAGGCAAATTTTATCTCATGAGCTGCCGCCCCATGTCTCCCTGACTGTCATTTGCTTTCCTGTCTAAATATTTAGGTGGGTCGGGTAAAGTGTTGCATTAGCGTGTGTGGCCTACGTATAGGAATGAGAAAGATGGGCTGCAGCATGTCTGAACACACAAAGGAAGATGTGGAGGAATTTGCTCATGCTTTTATTGGTGCAAATTGGAATGAGGTGAATACTGTCCACATGATGGCCAGTGTATGAAAAAAGAGTTGCACTAGGGGAGTATTTCAGTATTCAGAAGCAGATTTTTATTTGTGCTTACAGATTAGTTAAATGAAGTCAGTAGAACATGGTATGCAATGTTGGGCTGCAGTCTTGGCATGACACCCCTGAGCAAATGTCTCGAACAGTTGCACAAAAGAAGCAGTAAAAGCTCTGCACGTGCTTTAACAAGACAGTTACGATGAGCTAAAACTTACCAAATGGTCTTTGAAAGGCTCTTTACACTTCCATAGTTCGTCCCTCAGGATGTACTTGTCATGGACAGGCTACTTCATTTCACACTTCCTGCAAGAAACTGGTTAACACCTTATCAGGCAGTATTTTTTCCAGTTGCTGGTTTTATCCAGGAAACTAGTTTTGGCCCATTTCTCTGTTATTCATTTTCCTTATTTAACTGCCCTTCCTTGACCTCTTCCCTTGTGACAACACACTGCAATTGGGGTCAGCAGGATTTTGCCTCAGGAGGTGGTGCAGCCTGAACTTGTGCAGCCTTGACCTGTGCACCCCTGTGTGCACCTTTGGGACACAGACCACTGAAAAGGTCAACATGTGTGCATTCTGTCAGACTCTTGTTAGAAAGGTTAGAGTTTAAAAAGTGCAGGGTCAGGCACCAGCACACGGCAACAGCGAGCATTGTTTTCCGTAGATAGACATAACACCTTGTTTGGTAGGGATGAGGGCATTAGAGGGGCTTTTGCAGACAAGCTCCATCTCAGGCAACCGGTCAAGGTCAATGTCCTGTGACTGTGACAGCGTCCTGTTTGTCACCTTGGATCCTGCCTGTAGAAACACTTATCTCTTGATGCCGGCGATGTGGCGTGCTGTTGCAGCGGCCATCTGCTGGTAATCAGGAAGAGGAAAAGCCTCTGTGTTTTGGTTAATGGAAGGCTAGCTCTATTTTAGGAGGCAGGGAGTTCCTCTATTGTGGTCGTCCTGCGGGGTTTTAGACGAAAGGTGTTGCCGTCCCTTCCTTCCTTCCTTCCTGACTTTGCATCCTATATTTTCCCCAGGTGGGATGACTCATGCTTTTTATGCCACTGACTGAAGCTGTTTCCATGTAAGGATTGAATCCCTGACACACTAACCTTAATTTAATCATCCTGTGTACAGATTCTTCAAGGAGCTGGAGGAAAGACATCAACAAAACATTGTGATCGATGACATCAGTGACATTGTTTGCAAGCATGCTCAGTCCAACTTTGATCCGTATGTCACGTACTGCTCCAACGAGGTCTATCAGCAGAGAACCCTGCAGAGGCTGGTGTGAGTGACCGTGCAAACATGCACAAACAGATTCTCTTATCATATCACTCATGGATTTAATCCAACATTTCTGTCCTTACACTTTGACACAGAGAATTTACTCTTTCTACCTTATTTTTCCAGATCATTCTTCATCTGAACTCAGCTGTTCTGTATCTTCTCTTCCAGGTCCAAGAATCCAGCTTTTAAGGAGGTGCTGACCAGGATTGAAGGCCACCCAGACTGCAGGAACCTCCCGATGATCTCCTTCCTCATCCTGCCCATGCAGAGGATCACCCGTCTGCCTCTGCTCATGGATGTGAGTCACTTGAAGACATACAGTAGCATAAGCTTTGGAATTACAAGGCTTTGACTCTTATGCAACAGCATGTTTACACGTCCTGACCTGACTAAGTCTCCATGAGACACTTTCTAACCTCAAAGATGTTTGGCTGACCCTTAACGGATTTACCCTCTCCTCTTTCCTCCTTTAATGTTTTTCTTCTTCTTCAATTTCATGCTTCCTTTGGCAACACGTTATTATATCCCTTCTGTGCTTCTCTCCTTCTCCTTTCCTCTCTTTTGCTCTACTTACAACTCCCCTCTTTCCCGTCTTCCTCCGTTGTCTCCCAAGGGACTCTTGGGTTTATGCTCGTACACTCGGAGGCTTTTGGATCCTGAGAAAGTTTGGCCTCAAATCTTTCCCTTCCCACAGCTTCACTCATTGATTTTTATGGCTTTTGCTTGGATGCAGTGTGTACGGATGCAATATGTTCTTTATTTTTTTTGTACTTGAAAACTTGTGTAACTGCTCTGTTTCTTGGTTCTTTGTGTTGCAGACAATCTGTCAGAAAACACCAAAAGACTCGGCACAATATGAAGAGTGTAAGAGGGCTTTACAAGGAGTCAGCAAGGTGTGTGGACCACTCATTCTCTACATTTGTGATTCATAAATGTGCCTTTGACATAAGAGACATGGATCCAGACCTTTATGTGATAACTTTACGTGCCCATTACAGGTGGTGAGAAAATGCAATGAAGGAGCTCGCACCATGGAGAGAACAGAGATGATGTACACCATCAACTCTCAGCTGGAGTTCAAAATCAAGGTTTGTACACACCCACGAGTAGGATAACTTGTTTCATATTTGATGAAGTACAGATTATCCAGAAAGAAGAAGCTGATAAAAACGATCGACTTGTACTTCAGTGACTTCACACTAAAGCCACCAGCCAGTTGGATTAAGGAGGATGGGGTCATTGCTTGTAAAAACAGACCTGGTCTCATTGACATCACCAGTTAGTTTCAGGAGAATCTCAACAATGACAGTCGCCATATCAGGAATACTGACTCCAACTGACTTTTGGACGAACAGGCAAAGAGGTGGAGCTGAGAACAGTTGCCAAACTGTCAGTCAAATCAGCCACACCAAAAGTCAAGTAATCAGTCTTTATATCATCAAAAGAAATGGGTCATAAGTCAACCTTTGTGTAGTTGATATGAATAAAACAATGACCCATTGAGAGCTAAGAGTAGGCCTATAGTAATATTTTGTATTTGTTGAGTCAGCTAGAGAAAGACACGAAATGTGGGGAGAGAATAAGGAAAAAACATGTCTGCAGCTTGATCCTTTAGCATGTGCAACAAAGGCTAAAGCCTCCTCTGCTTAAAGTGACCATTTCAACATGGCCATTGATGCAGCTTCCTTAGTTTTTAGAAGCAGTCTCAAGTGGACACTTGAGGAACTGCAGTTATTTTGCATTTATGCTTTGGCCTTAGCCCCGCTGGGTGCAAGTGTGGGGAAGTGTATGCAGCTTATGAACTTTGCCTTTCAAAACAAAGAGTAGGAGTATACAAGTGCTAATGCTTGTAACATGCTAGTATGTGGATGGAAGAAGAAACCACTATAGCGATATGTAAACTGGATTTAAACATAACTTTTGTTTGACTTAAAGAAAAAAACACTTGCATCATGTAGCTACATATCATAGATCTTCAAAAAAAATCAGTTATGTTTTTAGTGAGAGGATGTTTACAGTGTTTCTCGACTTGGAATTCTAAAAATTCAAGAGAAACTTTCAGTTTTGTGACTTCTGTAACTGAAGATCTTATTCCCTTGTTTCTGGTCTTAATGCTAAAGCTTTAGCCAAGCTAACCAGCTACAGGCAGTTTAAGATCTTATCCAGTGCTCTGCATAGAAAAAACACATTATATAACAACTTGATCAGTTATTATTTATCTTTGAATCATAGGCAGTGTCCTTTTCAGTCATGGACTAACATGCACACACATGTAGCTACCTACTGTCATCCAAAGCGGACACATAACGTCATTCAATGGGCAATTATCAACACATAATGAACACTAGGCTTGGCAGGATCAAGTGTGTCTAAGTAGTGTGGGAAATAGCTGTTGGCACATTTGGGATTCGCAGATGTCTCGGGATGCCTCGATGTCAGTCTGCATAGCCAGCTGCCGTCACATGCACACAAACTTTATCACAGTATTACTTAGCAATGCATGGATTTTAAAACACAACCCTCTGTCCTCTCTTCCTCCAGCCGTTCCCGCTGGTCTCATCCTCCAGGTGGATGGTAAAAAGAGGAGAGCTGACAGCTTTCGTGGAGGACAACGGCATCTTCATGAAGCGCACGGCACGACAGCAGGTCTACTTCCTCCTCTTCAATGACGTCTTCATCGTCACCAGGAAGAAGAGGTGAGTTTGCGGAGCACCCTTGGGACTTCACATGCAGGTTCTGTGTTTGATTTTGCTGGTGAGAATGTGGCCTTGGCGTGCAGGCTAGGCTCATAGCTCACCTGTTCTGACATGCTGAAGGTGAGAGTGTAACCTAAAGCCCTTGGTTTTTACAGGGTGTGGGTGTATTATCAGTTATGACTGGATGCAGGTTGTGTCGTAACTCTTCTTGGGTAGCTTGTCACTAAACACTGAAATGAAAGTGAAACAACTGGGGACAGACAGTCGAGGTTAATATAAAGTTGAGGAGAAGGAAGTGGAAGACATTTAATTGTGAAGACTTTTAAAAAGTTAAATCTCAGTGATTGTCCAAGCTGCTTCACTCATGATTGTTCAACCAGACAGGTGCACTTACCTGAACCTGCTCCAACTTGGCAGTAGGAACCCAGTTTTGTTGTTCTCAATGTTGTCAAGGTCAAAACATTTCCCAGCGCCATGAATTCTCTGGAACAGGTCGACCTGTTCCTTGTCAGCCTTTTCTGTCTCTGCTTTCTCTTACTCTAGCCTCTCTCTGTTTCCTCTAGTTTCAGGCACAGCCATGAAGTAAGCCATAAAGAGGACTTCCTCAAAATGATGTGGTTTTCATTTGCGTGTGTAGTTTGGGTGTGCACTCACAATAGTGTTTATTTTTGCCAAAAAGTTAAAAAAAAAAATCCCTTCCCTTTTTCTTCCCTCTGCGCCTGGATCTGATTTTACCGCCACTCGCAGACTTAAGAATTCCTGAGAAGCATAGAAAAAAAGTACAGAAACATTCCTCGTGATATTTTTCCGGGAATCTGATCCAGGGCAGCAGACTCCAGCGGTGTGATTGGAAGTAGGATTTGGGAAAAGGGAGTGCTCCGGAATCAAAGTGTGTATTTGTGCGTGTGTGTGTGTGTGTGTGAGCTTGAATGGGAGAAGCTGTTATAATATTGGTCTGTTCTGCAGGGAGTACTGGAGCCCTGCTGTGGCACGCTACTCTACGACACTCCATCTGCAGAAATCAAAACAAAAACACACCAGGGCTGCACGGGGGCTCGCCAGGCCCGGTTTGGCCACAAACCCAGACGTGTGTGTGTGTCTGTGTGAGTGTGTGTGTGTGTGTGTACTTTCTTGCATAATGCAGTGATGTACTTGGATCCTATCATTCGCTTACATTTCTACGAACACCAGAAAGAAGGAGTGAAACAGTCAAAGGTGTAATCCATAGATATTACACAGCTGAGAGAAAACATTCCTGTGACTTTTGCATGTTTTCACACTCCTAGGACTGTATTTCCAAACGTATGGGAATAAAAAAAAGCATGTGTAGTAGTATCTGTTGATCCTAAAAGATTAGAGTGTAGTAGCTGGCTAAAAATCTTTGCTAGATCAAGTTTTCCTTTTATACGGCTACATTCTGGCTGTTTTCACACCTCTATTCAGACAGACCTGACTGTTGATAGAGGAGGATACCAAGGAAAAGTGAACTAAGGAATGACATGCGGGAAAGGGCAGCAGCTTGATTTGAACACAGGTCGTCGCTTCACAAACTATCATCTCTGCACATGAGGTGTGGTGAACTATTAAACTAGACCAAACAGTAAACAGTACACAAATGTGGATCAAAGACTGTTGTTGGTAGCTAACTCTGATTTACCCATGAACACTTTGACACCATGAGTCCTTTCCACTGATCAGTTAGTCAGCTTTTTTTTCCACCAATGAGAAAATTAGTCATTTCACAGTATCCGTATTATTAATCATTTGATAACCACACTTAGTCAACTCAGTGGTTTCTGTCTCCACGGGTGATTTGTTTTTGTTTTGGCATGACAAAGACCAAAACGTTGTGCTGATGATTTTTTTTTCTTTTTTTGTGATGGAGTGAGTGTCCAGGCTTGTTTTCTTGTTCTTTTACAATTTTATCACATAGATGATAGATTTGAAACAAAGATATGAGGGTGAAGAATGGCCATCCCGAGGCTGCCGCTTTGATGACTGTACTCTCTGTTCATGTGGAGCTGGAGCTTCTTTTCACTGGCCCTTGTTCACCCTGATAATGATCATGTACAAACACAACAATCTAGGTAAGATCTTTCAAGCTTTAGCTAAACATTTGGTTAGTATCATCTTGTGAATTCTGCTTATTAGAGATGAAAAGATTTTTAATATAGGTACTGAAAGCAAACCAGGTCTGCTTTTTTAATCAACTTGGAGCTGGAACCAGAACAGAAGTGTTAGAAACCATCTTTGTGTCAGATGGGGGTATTATCACGCAGTGGGGAAAATGCTGATCTATTGCACTCTGGCTCGCAGGAACACTTACATAACACTGAGTCCAAACCAGCTGGCTCCTCTCTCAAACTCACTTCCCGCCTTTTTCCTTTGTGATGCGGGGCATCATCTAAACATTAGGTTTTGTTAAAGTTTCCAGTACTCTTTGTTCTCTTGATTTTCTCCTTCAGTCCTTTTGCTTTCTTTCTTTTTAATGCCATGACCTTATTATTTCTGTTCACTCATCTTTTCATTTGTGCTTGAGTGCAAGAATATTAGCTCACACGTTCTACTTGAGTATTTACATCTCTTTGTTTGTTTAACTTTGCCATCGTCTCAACAATCCTACATTCACCAAAATAAAAACAAAGCTCTGTATGTGTTTGTGTCTGTGTGCGTGCTCATCCCCATGCTCTCACTCAGAATCTTATCTCCACATCTCTCAGGGGATTTGTGTTATTCTGTGTGTTGAAGAACTGGTTGTACACTGGAAGACGGCAGCTGGCATGGTTGCAATGACGCGTGGAAGATGCCTGTGCTATCTCTAACAGCACAGTAATTTTCATTCCAGCAGGCCTCTGTGTAAGAGAGCTGTGTAAGCTCCACAGCAGGCAAATCTCCAGATTGGATTTATTTCAGTCATTTACATCTTACCACATCACGACATAGAGTATGATGAAAATTTACCACCTTCGTTTTTGTGTTTTATATTATCCGACCAAATCCCACACATGAGAAAACGAAGCCCACAAACATCCCATGACACACCCATACCACCATACCATTCCCCGGCGTCATGAACATGGAATTTAAAGCATTTCACCTGAAGGGCTGTCAGGAGTCAAACTGCTGACGACCTTAGAGTCATGTAACCAATAAGATTCTCATTTTATGAATGAAAACAAAAGATTATTAATAGATTTAAATAATAAGATTGTGGTCATTTGGAATATTTTGTGGTCACACTTGAACTTTTTAGCATATTCCAATTGTTCACAAATCAATTTGAGGTTAATTAGTAAATGAATAGACTATAGATGAATTCTAAGAGCTAAATCCATTGTTCAAGGGGTTTTAAACCTTTAAAGAATTGATTAAAATGACTGTTTTCCTCTTTATTCTTGTATTTCTTGTATATCTGTGTAATTTAAGTCTTTTCTCAGTAGAAAAAGGGATATTGTCATGTATTTGAGCATTAATGTGGGCGTCCCTCAGAGCCTATTCAGCCTACAAATTCCACTATAATATTGTTTTCTACAGCCTGTTCACACAAACAAAATATATTTGAAGAAATCAACTGAGTGCTTAAAAAAATAATGTTTTTGTAACATAATGCATCATGGTCAAGTTGAAAAGATGAATGAATGAATTTAGATTTTTCCAGATTTTTTTGGATGGAAGTTTTCAGTTTTTAATGAAAACAGAAGCAAAATTTAATGTTTTGATGTTTCAGTGAATAGTTATTTTATTGTGGAGAGATAAATACAAAGATACGCACATGGCTGTGTTTTCAAGCTAGGGCTTGCAAAAAATGTTAGCAAGCTTAGCAGGAGACTTATGATAACACTACACTGCTAGCTTGGCTCAAAATTTTGCCCATTTTTAAAGCAGTAATTTGCATGTTTTGTTTTATTTAGTTTTGTTTCTTTTTGCATTTGTTTAATTTGAACAAAAAACCAAGCTGTGAAGACCAAAATGTAAAGTCTTGGTTTATTATTACTCCAAGCTACACTAGCTTACCCTCTGTTCTCTGTTTTTATGCTAACAAAAGCTAACCATCTCCTGGCCCCTCAGCTTTATCATTTTCATATTGAACAAAAATGTGGTATGAAGCTTGTCATGAAGCTATGAAAAAGATAAACATCTTTGTGTTATTGACCTTTTCTGTTAAGCTTGTGGTCAGTCTGGTCAAAATGGCATGGAAAGTAGCTTGTGGTCATCGCTGGCTGTAGCAGCTGCGGTTAGATCTTTAATTCATTTCCTACCCACACCCTTATTGGATCTCTCCTTTTATTTTCTCTCTTTTTCTCAGAGGTCGAAGTGGTTGTTGGCCAAAGCCTTTAACCTGAATGATTGGTGGACAATAGGGGCCAATGGTTAACAGTTGAATCTTGTTGGGAGCCTCCCAACCGTGACTGCAGATTCTCCAACAAGTCATGACCCCTGAGCTCAGAGCTTGTGTGTGGAAATGAAAGAGAGAGACAGATACTCCAACGGCTGTATGTTCTTCTGTTACCTTTGTCCCTGCGTGTGTGTGTGTGTGTGTGTGTGTGTGTGTGTGTGTGTGTGTGTGTGTGTGTGTGTGTGTGTGTGTGTGTGTGTTTGTGTTTGTGTTTGTTTGATTAATTCAAATACTTGTGGACATGCTGGAGTTAGCTCCTGTCTAGCAGCTTCTCAGCTTGGCTGCTGTTTCAGTCTTAGGTTGATAAAACACATGTGGTTTGGACTAAAGCTCCTGTTTTTCAGAGCACTGTGAAAACACACACACGCACACATTTTTTTCTTCTTCTGCAGGTTCAGCACTGCATTAGGGGTGCCATGTTACATAATAAACTCCAGATGTTTTAAACTTACTCTGTGCTACGCAGGGTCGTGCTCAGGTAAAGGCACACATGGGAAATGTGGACCTGCATTGACTGTAGAAACCAAAGGTTAGCTGATTTAGTGTAGGCGTATTGTAGACAGCTGAATGTGTGGACTTTTGACTGGCACATAATCTGAGGCTTAATGTGACATCTGATTTATTAATCCAGGTGAGGTTTATTAACTACGCTGTCTGCGGCCTCCCAAGGGTGGAAAAACTGAAGTACCATGAAACATGTGCCCCATGAAAACAATGAGCTGGGATTTGATGTGGGAGGGGATGTTTGGGTGGAGTGGTGGTTACACAACTATCAGTATATAATACAAGGCTTTTTTTCTAATAAAGTAGAAACAACATAGTATTTATAAATTAAAGCTCCAGCGTTGTGTGGATTTTCTTCCCCCCTCAAGAGTATCTGGATGTCAGGATATGAACTTCACATCAGCAAAATCTTAGTTAACCTCCTGCCTCCTGCTTCTTTCAGTGATGAGAGTTACACTGTGATCGACTACGCTCTGAGGGACCAGATCTGGGTGGGCTCCTGTCAGCCGGAGGATCTCAACCTTTCACCAGTTCGAAGCACCGCCAGCATGCTGAGCTCACGCCAACCTGGCGCCACCCACCTTTTCCGTTTGTGTTTCCGAAGCAACCACTCTGGTGAAAAAGTCCCCATGATCCTCGGGACGGAGTTGATGTAAGTGCTGTCTTTTGTAACCTTTGTCCCTCTTTATTAAAGTGCATTTTGTTTTTGGTTTCACTTGTGTTTTAGTTACAGATTTACTGTCGTCAAAGTGAATCATTTGTCTCAGACGTAGCATCGACCTCTGCATGTGTTTACCTGTGCAGAGGTGGGTCAGAGTACACATGAGGTTTAAATTTGGGTCTTCAGTTGAGAAAGAATAGTTTTTGTTTTCCTTTTTTATATTCTATTTGCAGTTTTGTTATGAAACGAAGTGATCTCTTCTCTTCCATCTTTCCCTTATGTGCCTTTTCCCTTGAAGTCAGGGAATCTCAGGCATCTTTCTTCTCAGCTCTTATTTCTTTGTCTTTTTTCAGGACCACTACAGCTCACAGGGATATTTAGTTACACACACACTGACTGAGCCTTGCTGCTCCTTTTTTATTTCATTAGTCTGTTTTGCAGCTATAATCACTGCTGCAGTTGCACTGTAACACAAACCGGCTGCACCAGATGATTGTTTTGTTGACTGATCGTCTTCCGACCCAGCGATCTATTCTGGGGAGAGCGAATGTCTTTGTTGAGAGTCTCCTGGTTGCATATGCAGCTTCAATGATTATTCACACTGACCCAGAAATAATGTCAAATGGCACAAGGCTTCTTTAAACTCATGCTTGATAGTACAATTCAAACTAACCCTCCCTTTCCATTCCCTGAATTCCATCACTCTTTGTACAGCAAACAGAAAATGAAGTTGTTTATATGGATTATATAACTTGAGCAAACAAAGGAGATCTGTCATTTACTGGGATCACATGGGGTATATTTGTTCTAGTTAACATTGAGAGCTGTGATCCATGTGAGCACATGTACACAGATGCACAGGCGTGCTTGCATGCATGGTCAGATTTCACTGTAATTACTTGCTGTGGTTCAAGGCTTTGTTGAGGAGTGTTTTTATATGCAGAGCCTGTTCCTCTTCATTCCTGTCCACTCAGAGAGTCTCGCTCTATATTCTCATTACAGAAGGTGTGGTTGTCAACCACACTTCACAAACACTCCCAGACTTTTAAAACTCTTTTTGTTTGCATCAGCAGTAGCTTCTGTGTGTACTTAGGTACAACTTAAAAATGTCAACTGTTGAAAAAAATAATGTAGGCGGTATCAAATAGTGAACAGGTTGGTAATGTAAATCAGAATTCTGATAAGGTAAGCAGAACCAAATATCATGTGAAAGAATGTTTCGCCACAGGTGCAAAGGTGAAATGGGCTGGACTCCTTTCAGCTGATTAATTTTGTATGTGTGATTAGATTGTCCATTGTGTCTCTTTTAATGTTGATTCACAAATTACTGTTTTTGTGTTTTTTGACCAATCAGAATCAAGTATCTCAACTTGGCTTTCAGGGCTGTACATTTTTTTTCTTACATCAGCTATTTTTACAGGACTTGGACTGATAAAATCTTAAAACAACTTTAACCTAAAGGGATAATGTTTTGACCAGATATAGTATTTTAATCCAGCAGCAGCTTCCACAAGTATTTACTTTTGTTTTTTGTTAGGCTGCATTCAAGCGGGGTATTGATAAGATTATATTGATACCAATGCCCTTATTGACTCCTAATTGATTCCCTTGTCAATTCCTGTCGAATCCTCCTTTGAATTTTCTGTGTACAAAAGTAGGGTGTACAAGTTTTCTGACAACATTTTATTTTTAGGCTTTTATGCTTTTATTTTGAAAGGGCAGGGCAGTGGATAGAGGAGGAAACAGGGTGAAAATGGGGAGTGACATACAGGAAAGTCATCACAGGTCAGACTTGAACCCAGGCTGTCTGCTCAAGGGCTTTTTGCCCATACGGACCGCAACTTTAACCACTAGGCCATCTGTGCTCCAGATTGAACCATTTCTAATCGATTTTTGACATAAACCGATTATTGATGCCCATCCTTAGGTTTCATTTAGATTAAAATCCCTCTACTACTCTAACTAGTGAGTTGTTTAAGGTAATATGTCAGATATGAATTGGGGTTGTGCAAAACTCTGGTTTCCTTTTCTGGATAGAATCCAGAAAAGGAAACAGAATCATTTACTCTCATTATGATGTTTTGAACAGCCAGAATCAAGTATTTTAGCTTCAGTCAGGTAATTAACCCAGGTAATTAGACCTGATGCAACATTTACACGTTTTTACCTTTCAGGCCGGAGGTGACGTGTAGGTCATTTCAGATGGTGGCATCATTTTCAAGGTTCATGAGCCATAAAATCTGCTGTGATTTGCTGAACTACACATGGGGGAAATAATGTGCTGGTTTTGGGATTTTTTTTCTGAACTCACATGGAGGGCGTGGAACGTTTGTGTTGATTTTTAATTCTTTTTACAACCAGCTATTTGACAGCTAAGATGGATGACACCAACTGAAACGACCTACACATCACACATCGCATCAAGTCTGAAAAGGGATAAACACTCAGCCTCTGATTATACCAAAAATGGAGAAGGATTTCTGGGCCAATGCCAGTCAATTCAGTGTTACCTGTACTTATGAACCCTACAATAACTGTCCTTTGTCAGAAAAGTCATGTGGCTATAACTTGTAAGGACACAAAGGTGACAGTAGAGGAATATTATTAGTAGTAAATCTCAATAACTAGCATATTTCTCATCAATATGCTTATATTACTATTGGAATGGTACTTATTACCTGCCAATTTCGAAGTCTAAGAGTCAGGATTAAAAAGCAATTGTATTGGTAAGACAGTTTTGAGGGTTTTTTCAACTGAAATCAATTTAAAGCTCTATAGATGGTGCAAAAGTTACATAACTATTCAGTAACATCTTAAGTTCATTATGTGATGTGATGTATGTGTTCTTCTATTGCTGCTCACTTTCATACTGTATTGTGTGGCGTTTGCATCCTGAATGAAAGCTGGGTCATTGCCCCCAGCTCTCAGTGAGTAAAATAGTCAACAAAGCAGCTTCAGTAATAGAGTTTAGTGTGACTGCTGTGGGTCTCTGTAGAAGGTAATCTTTTTGAAGTGACTTTTTATGTGGTTCCACTCTGTCCATGCATACATGAAGGGTTCTCCTCTTCTAACTGTCCCCTCTGTCTCATGTGCATGTTGTGGAAAGCTCCCAGTCGCCCCCCTTTGATGACTGGGATTTGGGGCCCCATGGCTTAGTTGTAACATTGTGAGTGTGTGTGTGTGGGGGGGGATGCAGCGCTCCACTCACTGTAGGACTGAATGAGCTGACAAGAGGAGACCCTGGCAGCTTTCCATTGTTACAGTGGTTGCTAAGCATTGTTTCAGCTGTTGCCTAGCAGCAATCCATTGCTAAGCGGACTGTTTCCCACGACTGTCCCTCCCTCTCACATGTTATTTCACTCCCACTGGCTCGTCCTCACCGTGCCGCGTCTCATCTTTTTGACAGCGGCCAGTGTTTGCTATTTGTTTTTGGTGACCGGGGAGTAACTTCCTCTTCCTCCGGTCGCCCAAAACAATTAAGTGATGTAACCTAACATGACACATGGAAGTGGTGTTACAACTACAATACCCATGCTACTTGGGTTCTTGTCAGATTTATATGAAGTACAAAGGACAACACAACTTGTCCAGCCTTTGTACTAAAGCTAAGGAAGTTTTGGCTGCTTGGACATTGACACCAACGCAACTAGGAGCATTATAACTGATCATTTAAATGCCGAACTTTTTGTGCTGCCGAGTGATAGGTGTATGACAAAGTGAGCTGCTGCCTAATAACAAGGTTTTGTTAAAAAATTGTTGCAAAAATAAAATGATAGAGAAACAAGATTAAAGACATAAAAGCACGAGAATAAAAGTCATTGTGTAATTAGCAATAAGTGAACATTTTACAAAATTTAAGCCGTAAAATTTCCATCCATCCATCCATTTTCTAACCACTTAACCTGTTCAGGGTTGCAGGTGGCTGGAGCCTATCCCAGCTATCTTAGGGCAGAGGTGGGGTACACCCTGGACTGGTTGCCAGTCAGTCACAGGGCTGACACATAGAGACAGACAACCATTCACGCACACACTCACTTCTATGAGCAATTTAGAATCACCAGTTAACCTGATGAGCATGTTTTTGGACTGTGGGAGGAAGCCGGAGTTCAAGGAGAGAACCTACGCATGCACGTGGAAAACATGCAAACTCCACACAGAAGGGCACACCTTGAACTGGTGACCTTGCTGTGAGGTCATTTGAGAATATAACATTAATTATATATTAATTAGACCTTTAATTCATTCCACAAGAGAAAATTTACAGAATTACAGCAGCAATACAGTATATAAATATTATAAATAACAGTAACATACAAGTTAATTCACATTTATAAGATGTAGAATTTCAGCATTAACAGGACTATAAAAAATAATTATTTTAATATCATAGTTACAGGCTGTGGCTAATCTATGATCTGAGCTGAAATAGCTGAAATATGATAAAGTAGGAAATTAAAACATAAATTTCTTCTTGTGGCCCTAAATGTCGTTATATTTTATGAAAAAAAAAAAAAAGTAGAGTGCAACTTTGTTCATCAGAAAACATTACCTACACATGTACAGGACTAATCAGCAAAGAGATGAGAAATAGTGGTTTTTCGACAGGGACAGCAATGTTAATATAAACATTCACTTTAAAGAGAAATGCAGAGATTAAAAAAAAGAAAAGAAAAAAATCAATGACTATTTTATGTTTACATTGTAAGTTGAAGGGGGAATATTTTTTATCATAAGTTACCCATAAGTTATCTATTCACAAATAATGAGTTTGTGTTTGATTTGGTGAACAAGACAAAGCAGAAAAGTCTGAGTGACAGCTCAAAAGTCAGCTTCCAGTGTGAAATACCTCACATTCTGACCCGGGGCGGGTCCATGTTTTTAGCTCTGAATTTTGTTTAAAAGAAACTTTAGAACAGTTTTTTTTTCCAGGTCAATCAGTGCAGGTGTTTCTGCTTTCCATTCTCCTTTACTTTCCTTCTAGCTGATGCCTTTTCTATCACTGTGTGAGGTCTCACGCTACATACATATAGTGGACGTGTCTTTGAAAACAGAGGTGACATAACACATGAGGAATCCATCCAGACAGCTGGAATCAAAGATGGCACAAGGACATCTGTGTGTCTTTGTCTGACAGTCTCTCTGGCATCCTTTGCTGCTCCTCTGTCTGTGTCCTCTTCCTTTCCTCAGTATGCTTTCTGTGTAGTGTTTGCATGCCAGTGCATTTTCCCCATGACCCTGGTGTTCAGTCCAGAGTCAGATAATAGCGCCTCTCTATTCGAGGAACAGAGGAGCTACAGAGGTCTGCAGCAAAACAGTTCTGTTCAGCAGATACTCTGCTGTAACACAAAGCAGCACCGGTTACATAACAGACTCGACCCAAGAAGGGTGTCCGTTCCTCTGGTGTACACTTTGGCTGTGTTTTTTATTATTCTTTTTACTCTGTCTGCTTTGCTCTATCCATTTATTTTTTCTCTGTTTGCTTTCATTTATAAGATGACGTGCAAAACTTAAAGAGTTATTCCCTCTGTTTGGGGAGTTTGGAGTTTCCCTGGCTGGTTAAGATGTTGTGCACTGTACCCCAGAACCTCTCTGACCTGTGGTTTAGTGGGAAAAAGAGGATGGACTCAGAGGAGAGTAAACAGTGATAAGAGTTGGCAAAGAGGGTTCAGGGGTGAGAGAAAAATCATCTGAAAAGGTTGAAAAACAGTGCTCTGGTGAGGATTTGAAGTCGGCAGAGGAAAGGAGGTTAGAGCAAGGCTGTCATCGCTCTTTATCTACTTGTGTGGAAGAGGCTCTGCAGTGCAGCAGTGTGGCCGCTCTGCTTTTTATTTGTGAAACCAGAACCTCTGACAGCAGATTTATGCTTCTTGAAATTCTCTTTCACATTGGAGATGAATGGGTAGTGGCTGAAAGAAAGAGCTTTACTGCCATGAACTGATCCTGCACAGATCTGCAGTCATGCAGAGAGGAGGAAGGTGAGCACCTGCTGTTTGTACATATGCAGTTTTCACATGCCTGCATGTACGTAAAAACATACACACCCTCATAGTTTGAAGGGTTTTTTCACCTGATTTTTTTTTCTTTTTTTTTTGGTGGGGGGGGGGGGGGTTCCTTGCATTCCTGAGTTAACCATTAAGTGCTTTTCAAACATGTGAGCTTGCCTGTTTCGACCTTGTTGGAGGTGTTGAATGTGTCCAGCTTTTAGTCACGGTTAAGTATTTCAGCTGTTACAGCATAAAGAAGGCGATCTGTCGTAGTGGTGTGTCCTATACATGTGGACATGTATCCGTTTGTCAGCATGTGTGCCCAGCTGTCAGAAGCGGCGACTATCAGCTGCCTTTCTCACACAGTCACTTAACAGCCACCAATAACAAAGTCCAGAGTTGGCACTTTGGCCATCCTCATATTAATTTAAGAGTGAGTACGTTTCTGGAGTTGTGGTTGTGAGGTGTCAGTTACACAAAGAATAACCCTAAATGAGCAGAGTTACATGAAAAAGGACCATAAACTCATTGGTAAAAATGTCAGGTGATAAATAGTCAGTTTTTCATCTGGTTCAACACAATTTGACGTATTTTGCAACTACTGGGGTTGCAGATTTTCTTCTGTATCAGCTACACTTTTTTAGGGACTATTAAGCATTAGTGTCATCTTACGGTGTAAAAGTTGTCCTTAAATATGTGCTGTTCCAAGATAATAAAGGATAAAAATGACTACCATTTCTTATATTAAGAAATTGTTCTTGTGCACGTTTGGCAGCAGAGCTTGTGTTGCTTCTGTACACATCCTGCCTCTTTTGCCTCTGCTGCTCCATGACGTTACATACAGCAGTACAGCTGTGTTGTTTGGGTCTGTTTAAAGCTACAAAGGCAGGGTAGGGACTGTGCTATGTCATGGTGCTGTTATGAAATCTTCACATACAAAGGCTTTTCAATGAGGTCACTTTCTATTATCAAAGGAGGATCTGTGGCAACATTTCCACTCATAAGACACTTATTAAAATCTTCAACTGACTCTTAATTTGACCAAAAACATGCGTAAACATTCACTACATGTATCACCACAGATTAAAAAAAATCAGAGATCTGTTGAGCTTTACTTGAAACCAATGACTGTATTTAATATTGATAGAATAGCCGTCTAAAATATGAGGCAATGCAGATAAAATCTGCTGTTTGTCAAATGTCAGCTTGAGGCTCGCTTCAGAAGAAAAAAAAACATTTTGCAGCAAAAATGAAAATGTTTTTTCTTTTTTAAAATTTTATTTTATTCATTTATTTTGTTATCCTCGTTTCTCTTTTCTCCTTCCTCCTCCCCCTCGCTCAGTGCTTGACATCCTCAGACCCGAAGGATTAAGCTAAAGCTACGATGCAAGCTGGTCTCCAAAACTCCCCCAACGGGAAAAAAAGAGAAATAAGGGGAAAAAGCGTGATGCAACAAATGACTTCCACCTAAATAGCTAATTTTGCTGATGGCACACAACTGTACAGGGGTGAATTTTTTTTTCTAACTCGTCTGTTTTTGTAAGATTTTAAGATCATGCGTTTGCCCAATCAGAGGCGCAGCTCAGCTGATTGACAGCCTGCCGCTCTATGGATGTTCATGGAGGTTTTAAAGGCTGCCACATTTCCAAGTGGCTCCAACCGACAAACTGCTTCAAAACCTGAGTATCATCACCAATGCCTGCTCTCCCTGCTTCAGCTTTTCATGTATGACAGAAATTGGAGGTGTGCTCTCCCCACCTCAGGCTTTGGCGGGTCACATAGGACCATGGAAGGGCAGGGAGCTCCCAGAACTGAGCCATACTGAGATTTAACTCATACCATTCAAATAACTCATCCTTTTGAAGCGAGTGGTCCTGACTGAAATACATTTGAGATTTATTGTTTTGTAGTTTGAGCTACTTCATCTGTTATAATACAGGATTTGACCTCTAAGTTTTTGGCTTCACTTTTTGAGAGCTATTGTGCCATCTGTCTTGTTATGTAGTCTAAAATAAACAAAAAAGGATCCTTTAAAGATTAATTTAAACAAGGATTATGATTCCACACTGTTTTTAAAACGGTTTCAAAAAGAAAAATTGTTAATGCAAAATAGGGATCAAATGTCATATCTTCCAACTTGAGACAACCTTCTCTCCCTCTCTTCAGTCAGCGAGGGCACAGATTGGTCTGGTTAGTTTCTACTGAGACTGTAAAACCTCTCATTAAACTCCAAAGGTCACACCCTGTCAGTTGTAATGTCGTCGGTTTGGTGAGATTTAATAGACTCTGGGTGAATTATTTTATTTAAAGTTTATAAAAGTTTATGATAAGCTGACACAGTCCAATTAGTCGTCTAAGGATGACGTGACCGCCTGTTAAACGGCCTATGTGTCCTGAAAGGGATCAAAACGGCTGGTGCACAATGGGGACACTATAATGAGGTCTGACTCATGGGACTTGCCTGTTTGAAACCAAAAGAAAGAACGTTCACATGGTCGTCGTCGGTTCATGTTGTACTCATCTGCATGAAGCTGAGTCACAGCACAGAGGGGCCTCAGAAAACCCCTCTGCTTCATTTCCTGAACCCCTTTATCTCTTACTCCCCCTAAAGCCTCGCCCCGCCTCTCTTCAGTCGCAGATGAGAACAGGTGAAATGAGAGATAGAGTTTCTTGGAATCTGACCTCTTTGACTCCACCTGTTGTTTTTTTTTTCCTCCCTCATGAATCAGAGAGAAAGAAGGCAAATCAGGTCTGTGCTCTCTGGAGAATCAGGCTTTGTGCCTTTTCTCCTCATCTCTCTCACACTGACAACACATCTCTGTTCTCGTGCTGACGGCGAAAAATGCAGGGAAAGGTGAAACCTAACGGGCAACGAAAATCATCCCAATCCTAACCTCAGTGGCTGTGTTAACGGAGGCACAGCAGCTCTAGTTGTGTTGTAGAAAAAAGCTTTAACTGAGCACTTTTCATGTCTATAAATTCCCCAAAAGTTGAACAGCTAAACTCCTTTAACTAAATTTTAAGGGTGAGCACACCCAAGTTGTATCACTCACTTTATCTGACATCTACCGCCTAGCAAGAGTTCCAAAACATCCAAAATATCAATAAACAAGAAGCCAGTCTTCATGCTTATGATTTTGTTTGCTTTTGAAAGACATGAGGAGACATAAATATTGATTTCTTGGTCTGATACAGACCATCAATCATCATAAATTGTGTGTGCTTTCAGGAATGAGCGTGCCCGATGGATCAGTGCTCTGGGCCAGAACATCAACAAAGAAAAGAGTCAAGACAGAACCAGTAAGTCTCCTCTGCCTCTTTCAAGCATATTGCACCACCTTGTGGTCATAATATGGAAGTGTTTTTTTTCTCTGAGATCGACTTTTAAACTTTTTTTTTTTTTTAATTCGGACAAGACAGCTGTGAGTTGTCTGAAGTGATTTATTCCACTCGTATGTGTTGTTTTAGATGCCATGCAGGTGGAGGTGATCAGGACTTACACAGCCAAGCAGCCAGACGAGCTTTCCCTGCAGGTGGCTGATGTGGTGCTTGTTTCTCAGACTGTGGAAGACGGTACGTCAGCTCTTAAATGTCTTGATTTTCTAGTCACTTACCTTGTTTAGTATTCCTCTTGTTTTTCTGACCTGCATCCTTTCATCATCCTCTTTTATATAAACGCCTCCCTGTCTTTGATTCGTCAGATAACGGTGCTTTTAAGCTGTTTGAAGATGTGCTTTTAAATCCAGACAAATCCTGCGAGGTCAAAGGCTGTTTACCCGTTTCATATCAAAGAACGAACAGCACAGAGACGAAAATAGCACAAAACGGTGCACAACACACCTCACTTTTCTTGTCTTCTCTGTCACAGGCTGGTATGAAGGTGAGCGACTGCGTGACGGAGAGAGGGGTTGGTTCCTCGCCGAGTGTGCAGAAGCCATTACGTGCCAAGCCACCATCGAACGCAACATGCAGAGGATGGACCGCCTACAGGGGCTGGAGACTAACGTGTGAGCAGGATGAACGAGAGAGGGTGCAAACACCAGGGAGGTCTCTTCTTGGAATCCCTGACACCCAAGTGACCTTTTCAGCAGCGAAGCCGGGCAAATAAATTCAGTGGCGGCATTAGTGACCTGCCAACAAGGACAGAGAGGAGCCGCGTGAAGCTGAGTTTCAAAGCAAACACTGTTCAGAACAAATACAGTGGAAGAACAGAGACTTCCCTAATTACTGATCGGTCCTGGTGTGGGTGAGCTGACTCGACTCTGGGATTTGTCACATTCATTAATTCCCCGGTCGGTTGGCAAACTTCACACCCACAGCCACAGCTTTCAGATCCCTGCTGCATAAAAACCAGCCGTGCGAAATTTGTGAATTTTAACTTCCAGACGTATTTTTTTTTGAGTGGAAGTGTAATGTGAAAACCCCGGTTCTTCTACTAAAAAGTAGACCAAACGCTGTTAAAACAACAGCAGCCTGATGCGTGCTCTGTTAATAAGGTTCAAGCCATGTGATGAGAAGCCTTGCCAGAACAATGAAACTGAAGATGTTAATTGGGAAAGTGATAATAAGGCTGGAGCGTGGGTTTGGCAGCTGATTCTCTCCAGTGTGTGGGTTCATGTGGAAACTTTCTGTAGCATCTGCTTGCAAATGAAACTATTAGTGACATTTACAAGACAACTCAAATGGATGTTACTCTGTACATGAAAAGAATGCTTTTCTGAAGCCTGTAGCACTTTGTGTAAATAAGTTAAGTGGTAATTATTTAGATAGTGTGGAGTTATCGTATCGAACGTCATCAAAGTGTTAAGCAGGAGGGTCAAGTCTCTGTCTGGCTGTTAAAATGTCAACACCATGAATCAAACTCCACCTTTCTGCCATTTTTCTCTCCATCCACTCCGTGATTTTCACAGTTTGAAATATTGTACAGGAGTGTAATCTAAAAATCCCTCCAAGGATTTATATCTGTGATGGTACGGAGGGAAGCTAAAATTAATTTTTGTGCGAGCTGACGGCTCAGCCCTGCTTTTAATGTGATTGTCCAGTGTGAGTCATCTTTTCAGCTCAGCCTTAGGAAATGAATGGCTTGGTCAGAGCATGGCCATCACACCATCTATCAAGCTTACACAGCTCTGGCACTTACTCAAGTGTCACAACCACAACTGTTGAGCTACATGAAGCGAAGGATGACGGTTAGCAGGCAGAGCAGCCGGCAGGAAGGACACCAGACGAAGCTTTGCGTTTGCACTCAGGGAAAATTAGCTGCAAGCATGAACTGACCTTTACTTCAATCACTTTCTGTAACTTTGGTGCACATGTAAATATGTAAAACAGCTTGAACAGTACTGTGTTTATTTTCCAAAATACAGATTTAAATTGAAGGAACCTGTGTAGTCAACCTTATATTTTCATCTGCCTCCTTGAATAAAAGCTTTATCCCTTAAATCTTGTCATGTTCTTTTGAGTCATTTTTAGAACTGAATCCTGAATCTCTAACGGTATTTACTTTATTTATCGTGCAGTCTATTATATAACATGTCTGAACTAAAACCAACAAACTACTGAGTGTTTGAGAACGTGGTCCTTGCAAAAGAACGAAAGAAAGAACTAAATAGGAAAAATACAAACTACATCGTGAGTCTTTCAGGTGCAAATGTTCTCGAGTTCTTGCATCTGGGTTGCAAGAGTACCAGGGGAAACATAACATCTAAACCAAGCAGCACCATTAAGGAGGCTAACTGCGTCCAAGCTAACCACCCTGTATCCAAGGATGCGTTCAGTCTTTTTCTGAGCTCCTAAAAACCCCACACTGGCTTTAATCATCATCATCGTCATCATCATTGAAGAAAGAGTGCTGTCCTCTGGGAGCAGACGCCCACGGTCTGTCGTAGCCTTCAGTGCTGCCTGATGGCTTCTCCTGTGTGGTGATGAGGTCAATGATGGCTGTGATGACAGCACAGTCTTTGGATTGTCGGTTTTGCCAGTCTACCGGTGCAGGGCGGCGAATTTTCTCCTCCAGAAGAGTGTCCAGCTCTTTCTTTAGGCTCTGTAAAGACGACAGGGATCAGAGCGAAGTAGAAGTTGTTTAATCCTAATCTCGGAACCCTTCATGTGATGATAGCTAGCGCTCATAACGAAACTTAACCACGTGTAAAGCCAAACTTGATCCTCAAGATGCATCTGCAAAACTGCTGTCATTCCTCATTCGATTGGTCGATCGTTTCTTTCTCTTGAGTCCTGATTTCAGTGGTACAAACCTGATATGAAACTTTTCTGATGTCATATTAAATTTTTTTCAGTAATAAGCTAGTTTCGAGGAGAATACAACTTTAAAAGCTCATTTCTTGATTAAAGCAGGGTTTCTCATTTTAAAGAGTTTGGAAATCAGCTTTTGAAACACAAATATCTCGCCATGGCTGAATTTCTTCATCACAGATTATCAGCTGTGCTTACAAATGGATTTCTATTAATGGAGATCAATAAATCATCTTCAGATCGCTGTCAATACAAGCTGGTAAGTCGCTCTTGCCCCCCCTGTTTTTTCTGCACACACCAAAACCTAAAAAATACTTCTCAGACAGCAAATGTGCTGCAATCAGAAACGTCACGCTCCTCATAGGCTCACAGGCTCCATCCTGCATAAGCTTCTTTGGCATTTTCTGGGAGCGTACCTTGACGAGGTGAGCGATGCGTGCCGGTGACCTGAAGACGATCCACTGGTCCACTGCCACCGTCTCCTGGTCCCCGTCTTTCTGGATCGTGATGTCTCCTCCGAAGAACAGCAGGGAGAACGGGGACACCTCAGTGCAATCGTACAGGAAGATCTGAGGACACAGAGGAGAGATGTCGCTAACGCACTAACACACCACGACATGAGTATAACAAACAAAACACACCGACTCCCGCGCTGACAGGGAGCAGCATCATTATGACACACGGCGCCCTGACAGCTACTCTGTGGTGTGGGCTGAAAGTGTCCCATTAGTGAAGATGGGCTGAAATGCATTTTAGTGCCTACAGTGATAAGAGAAATGTCATCTTGCCCCGTCTGTGTACCTCACAAATGTGTTACACTCTCATCTATCAACTTTGCTTTGTGTTGAACCGACAGCTGCTCACGCAAAGTGGTTCGACGGAAAAATGAGATGAAGTTTTACATTAATGACACTTAGTGGAAAAATAACAGAACAGTCAGACAGCAAAAATAAAAGTTATAGAGATGGAATTTAATGTGCTAATCTGTATGCATACAGTCACAAAAGCTGCTCCACTCTGAGGTCAAAAGCCACAGAGAACACATTAACAGCAGACTCAAGTGGTGAAAATTGGAGGAAGAGAAAGGTGAAGGTGGGTAGAAGACAGAGACGAAATGAAGCAAGAAGAGAGCAGGGACATTTGCATGTGTCCCATGAATGTGAAATATCACAGACCATCAGGGGTGAGTGCGTCAGCGGAGATAAACTTTCACATCATCTCTTTCTTTCTTTCTTTACTTTTTTTTTCTCCTTTTTTATTTCTACAGCCCTGGTCTTTCACTTCCTGCTCAAGCTCGGCGAACAAACGACCTTGATGATCTTCCCACTCCTGAAATACTTTGCTTTATGAGCCAGACAAATGCACAGCCTTGTCTTCAAAACCGTCGTCACTGCTCGGGAAAAATAGAAATCATGATGACGAAATCCGGCGGACGTCTTTCTTTTTAAAAAAGATGACGGCAACATGAAAGGTGTTTCTCCTGCAGAACATTCACAAGCAGGGAGAGGATAGAAAGAACAATGACGGAGGGATGAAAAGGAGGAGGTGAAAGAATAAAACAGGGCGGCAGTCAGGGAGCCACATCGACCGTTTTACCCCCCCATGACTGCCTCTTACATTGTGTTTGGATGCTTTGAAGCACAAGAGCCTTTGAATGAGAGTTGAAAGGCAGCCTTTTAATCAAATATTCATTTGGTGTAAAGCTGCTTTGGCACCACTCTCAACCTTTAACCACTAGTCCTTTCCTCTCACATGCTAAATCAAAAGAATATGAAAACCAACACTCAATGGTTAAAAACACAACATTCATCTATACAGCCGTGTGTTAAAACACGTAATAATACGTCTCCCCGTCCCCTCGACCACTCACACTGCTCGTCCTCATCTTCAGGTGGTAGATGAGCCACGTGAAGTTGAACTCTTTCTCCTCTGCATTGACAGATTTTGGGTGGATACACACCTTCCCATCAGCCTGGGTGTACACCTTAACCCTAAGAGAGACGAGACGCGAGTGGGGTGTTAATTGCAGATTTACAGATAAAAGCTGAGCTGTAACACTCAATTTAAAAAAAAAAAAAAAACAGATACCAACTACATCAGGAAAACTTTTGTCACCTAAAGGGAGGAAAAACAGAGGTTTCAAATCAAAATATATTTTGACAGAGCGGGGAAAGATATTTCATCATTTATGTAGATCAGCCACAGCCTGTGATACAAACTTTTTTCCAATTAAATTACAACTAAAATCTCATAATATTATGATTTTATATCCCAACTTTACTCTTTACAATATAGCTTTTCCTAGAAAACTTAACTCTCATAACATTGCGACTATTATCTCATGACATCATAATTTAATCTTGCGACTTTACGACTTTTTCTGGTAATGTTATGGCTTTTATTCTGAAACATTTTTATTTTATAACACTGACTTTTATCTTTTAATGTATCTATTTTTTTACTGCAGCGCTAATCCTTGTAGTTCACATAAAAATTGTTACATGATTTTTTTTTTCTATATGACAACTGTGAGGGATGTGTGGCTTACGTGAATTTTGGCGCCCCCTGTGGACAAAGTAATACCCTCCATCTCATCTGATTTTGTCTTATACAAGGTGTGTTGAATGATCGGTTTGTCACAGGTTTCCTTCGACAGTTCAAATGCATCACTTTTCAGATAGGAAACTTTTAAAAAAGAGAGTTTTGGCAGCATGCTGTTGATCACTCTGTCTGATACCAACCCTGAGGCTGCTATTTCAGGTACTAACAATACCTGTTGATGCTGATGACGCTATTTGCACAACAGTAAAAGGCATCATTGTGGATTTCACTCTGTTTCAGCTTTAAACCACATACAGGAGTCGTGACTCCAATCCTAACGATAACCTTTCTTCTGTTAGCCACACAAACAAAGATCTTTATAGCAGATCTATTTAGATCTCATGTTATTTTTATAACGGACCATTTGGAGCAGCTTCAGGGGTTCCTTAAATATATGAGCGTAACAAGGTTTGAAAATCTGTACGTTTGGTATGGACATCCATGGACTTGTTTCAAGGCAGGAAAAATCTCAAGAAGCAGTAAAAGTTGAGAATTCTTGAGTAACCACAGCTAGAAATGATTACCAACAACTGCCTGCCTGTGAAGAGCGAGCTGCTTGTTTCAGGCAGTACTTTGAATTGGTAGCAAAACAAGCAAAAATAACAGGACATAAAGCAATGACTTACTGAAACAGTCCAGAGCTGTGGTGCAGACATGTGAAAACGTACAATTTGCTCAGCATCAGGGCTGTTAAGAATCACACACAGGGTAAATGACCCAGAACATGAGGTGTGCATCTGAACTGAAAGCTGTCAGTGACACAAAGAAAAGTGACAGCTGTACTGTGAGTGTTTGTCTGCCTCTCTGTTGCACACAGTTGCCTCCGACAGCTGCCTGCAGGCATGTTTTTTTTTTTAAATGCATTGATTTGTGGTAGTTTTAGACGATGTTCCCTATAAGGCTGCCGCACAGCCTCAGGTTATTGTCCCGGCGTCCTTGCAGAACTCTTATCTGTGAGGTCTGATGAGATATTTGAGTGTGAAAGCCATTTTCCACATCTAAAGATCAATAAGTGTGATCCATTGTCTGCATTGTGCTGTGTGGCCCTTTCATGACTCTTTGTTCATCTTTTTGAATCTCCAGACTCACCCTGGCCTCTTCTTGCTGTGTGATGGTCTTATCATGGCCACCTTGGGGTACAGACCAGCAACGATCACCGCCTTGATTAATTTCTCATTATCTGACAGAATAACAAAAAAAAGGGGGAAAAGGGGAAAGAGACAATATTTTATAACTGCTCCTCAACTTTAAATGTGACATAAAAATCCTCCTCAGTTACCTGAGTTGACGTTGGATTTGGGGTCTTTGGGATCCTTGCTGCTGACAAAGCCTGTCCGCATCAAATGCTCGGCAAACTGACCCTTCATGTTGTGAAGCATCTGAATGATAAAAAAAGGAAAATAATTTCTTTAAAAGCTGAACCTTCTAGTCTGCCGAGGCAGAAATCAATCTTCAAATGTTATCATCACACCCCATGTTTGTGAGTGTCGATCTTAGTGTAGCTGTTCTGATCGGCCTCACTCACCTGGAGTGTATTGGCAGACAAGAAGTTGTCCCAGCAGTAGTCCCTCTCACACCTGGCACCATGCCGCTTTGCTTCTTCCCATCCCTGAACGATCAATGAATTATGGATTGTTTCAAGTCAAACTCACACAGCAGAAAGATCATTTAAAGGTGAAAGATGAGGGCTTTATACCTGGAAGGCGTTGACGATAGCGAGGTGGTCACTCTTTGAGTTCCTGGACAGGTGCCTCCTCCTCATGTCTGCCAACTTCTCTTTACCCTGAGACACAACGATGACACAACAGAGCTTTTACTTTGCAATGGAAAAAAAGAAGAGTTAGCAGCAGAGTGCAGGAGTATGTCGAAATGTTCCTGTGTGTCACTGTCCACAAACTGTAAGCTTTTCATGTTGGGGTGAACTCAGTGCCCTACCAGCGGTATGAAGAAAGGGTCTTTGAAGCTGAGTGAAGCAGCGATGGTGAGTACGGGGTCGAGGCAGCCCAGCAAAGCACCGAACAGGATGAGTTTGCCGATGTGAGGCTCCACAGGTAGACGAGCCAGGTGGAAACCCAGCGCTGTGAGGTTCTCTTCATGGTCCAGGGCGTTCTAACAAACAACAGGTGTCGTTTTTTTCTTTAGAACATGGACAAATTACCCCCAAATTAAATGCACATGACTTGGTTGTGGTGCTAAGATTTATGTGACCATTTAGCAAGCGGTAAATCAGATTGACAGTTCTCTGCTTTGATTTATCTGCTACTAAAGAACTTCCATCTTGTTATAAATAGGGCTGCTCGATACGGCCGAAAACCAGCATCTCAGTATTTTTAGGCCAAACTGCGACACATGATATATATCTTGATATTCTGATTTCTCTTTTAAATCATTATATAAATGTTAAATTCAACCCTCTGATGCATAAAATGACACCAGTGTAATGATTTAAGCAGATCCTTCAGTTGGATTATTTTTTAAATTTACATGCAAAAAGGGGGAAACTACAATCAGGTTAAATTAGCAAACTTTTAATTTCAAACCAAACTTTATGTAGTTACATATTTTCAGTTCCAGTGAACCAATTCATTCAGATTCATTCAACTGGCTGAATGTATCATATGAGTGTCTTAAAGTCCATGTAAAGTAAAATCAGCCATTTTCTTCGAAATGCATTGCATCCTTAAAACTTCTAAAAGCCATTCAACCATTTAGGGTTTAATTGTGGTGCTCGGCTTTACAAACTGTGTTTCAAATATCTGTGTTCAGGATTTAATCTATCATTAGCAAAACCCTCGCCCCTGCTGCCTGCGGCGTCGGTCAGCCTTATAGTTGTAAGGCAACCGGAAACCGTCATAGCAACACCCACAGGTTTCTGAAGAAACAGATGGATTGATAGCCAAACTGTATTTGTGTAGGCTATAACGTTACTATTCAGTAATCCATGTAGCTAAATTGTATAAATAGGAAAAATAAATGATCATTCTGATGGAGACTGTGAGGAACGAGGCTGAGCTCTATCAGTGTCTGACTCAGAGTCAGTTTCTGGATCTGATGGTTCAAACAGGTGGGACTGGCTCCGTCTGATGACACTGCTAGCGTTAGCTTCCATTGTTATTGTAGGTAACGTCCTTGTACAGTACACGGAGGCGGCTCCCCTCCTGTGTGTGGGCGTGGCTCCAGCACCTCTGACACGCCTCCAGTGTTCCACAGCAGAGAGAAATGATTTTTGTTCCATGATTTGGAGAACTAATTTTATATATCTTGGTAATTTATTTAATTTTTTGAATTTGATTCAGGGATCAGTGACACCTGTTTCTGTGTTGTGACAAATTTATCTCTGCTTTACGTGGACTTTAACAGTTTTCTAGAATTACAACCGTGAAGACCAATTACAGTTTGAAAATAAGATGAACTAAATTCGGAGCTGACTTTATCTTACTTTCATTCCCATAAATCAGCTCCCTGGATATTGTTGGTCATGCTGAAAGGACTCTGCTCCTGACTCCTGTCTCTGTGACTGAGGTCTGGTTGTAGTTTGGGGATTCTCCTCTTCCCTCTGTTTACTTTGCAGCTCAGAGTTCTCTTTTTGGTGTGTTTTTAGATGTTTGTATATATTTGTAGTGTCGCCACAGAACCTGATTTTTTTTTTTTCTGATAATGTTACAGCTTTCAGTACTTTGGTATTCAGCTGTAATCACGAAACGAAGCTCCTCTCTGCCATTACACAGCGAGGAGCACACAGCTGATTGCCGTGGCTGAGCAGCATCACTCAAAGTGGAGCGAGGGGCACATGAGCAGAGTATAGGAGTGAGAGAGGAGTGAGGAAAACTGAAACTAAAGTTTGCATTGTTGCGTTTGTTTCTTGTTGTTGAGAGCTGGGAGGGAATCAGGTGGGGATCGTACAGGCTGCAACGTGAGCCCAAATAAGTAACCACATGGTTAAGACGTAAAACTCCAAAAAGAAATACATACCAACGTCTTAAAATATTACCGATGATCGCAACATAGTCATTTCATAAACCTCACATGCAACAACCCGCGATATGTCGCCCACCTCTAATTATAAATACTAACTTTTCTATCCTTTGTCCTCTCTGCGTCATTTTTTCTTGGTAGAGAAAGCGTAAAGGAAGAATCCTCTAAACAAGCAGGCACGAACAAAATGCCCCCAGACAGAAGACCCTAAGTGTCCATTGTGTCCGTGCTGCATTAAATACTGCTGTATTCTACACTTCATCAAGCCTTACTGTTGCCAGATGACTAGATGATAAAAGCTGTGAAACATCAATTCATCTTTTGGAGTTACTATTCAGCCCAATCTAAAACGCTTCATGTAAAAATGCTTTTATAAAATCTTCATATTTGAAATCAAAAAACAGTTGAAAAAAAAACGTGTTGCAGCATGTTTGGTCAGACAGTAACCCCTTTGTAACTCTCACAGGCATCCGACAATCTGATGTGAAAATGAAAAACATCTTAAACTGGGTTTGTTTGAAAAGTAACACCACAACAGCTTTTGACAACCTGATCCTCATCAACCAATAAACGTGCATAGATCTTCACTTTGTCTTACCAGGTCTACGAGGTTCTTAATGGCGAGGTTGACGGCCTTCTCCGTTGGAGGGTCCAGGGCTTTTGCCAGGAATCGAGCGATGGACCCAAGCTTCAATATCTACACACATCACATTACATCACACATTAATCTACAACAGCATGTGATATTTTTACTTTGCATGTCTCTTTCTTGCGACAAAAGTCACTGCAGTTTTCTCTGGTACCAAATCTCACAGAACCACACCAACTTTACAGGAACCTGACTCTCTTCTTCTTCTTCTTCTTCTGTTTAAATGTTAGTTAGCAAACAGTTCTCAGAGGGGTTACAGTCACTGTGTGCCAGCTGTTCTGCCAGGTTCTGATAAAAATAAAGAAAGAAATATTCTGAAGGCAGGAAAATAACCACATGAACCATCTGATTCTTCATAAATTCACAGTTATTTGAAAATCTGGAGTCACGACTTGAATAATAAATTCCTAATTCAGGATCGAGAAGTACTTTTCATTGTGCTCATTTGATTCCCAAATGAAGACACTGGTAAGATTTACTTTAATTATGGACTTCAAAGCTGTTATGAAATGCCAAATAATGGGATTTTCACCGTATGAAAAAAAAAAGTGAATAACCATGAAAATTCTGCAAAAATAATTGTTTGATACCCTCAGTGTGTTCTGTTATTTTCCCCGCGTATTGTTGATGAGATGAAAGAGAACAGAATTAACTTTATAAGCAGGCTTTTGTCACCGGTGGGCTGAGTTAGTGTTTGGATAAAACCTGAAATCATGATAGTTTTCGTGTTCAAATCAAACAGAGATTTAAAAACACGCTAAGCATCCCCCTGTGACACAGTTAAGAGAGTGTCTGAATAAAAGCGTAGCACTCGAGCGTTAGTGCATTAGAGAGTCGGCCCAGGGTTAGCATGTTGTCGGTGTTTCTCTCACTTTAAGGACAGGCTGATGCATTAGTCCGCCTCTCACCAACGCGCTTCAAACACCACATCTCACACACACACACACACACACACATGCTCAAACTCAAACTAGAGGAAAACACACTCTCAAATGCATATCCAATAAAGCCAGTGGAGAGAACAATCACTGCAAACACTACATCTGAGTGAACTCTGGCTTTCTGTTCCATTAGCATGAGTTGAAATATGTCTGAGTGCTGGAGGAGGATTTTAAAGCGAGAAAGCAAAAAGAGGAAAAGGAGATGAAAAATAGTAAGTAAGCCAAAGAAGAGAGCGAGTGTTCATATAAGAGGACGAGGCTCAGAAGCGGAGAGATTAAGCTGTCGGAGGAAAGGGAGAAAAGGGGCTGGAGAGCAAGGGGCATGAGTCAGCTCCAACGCTCTGCGCTCTCTCTCATTAGGCAGAGGAGAGAGTGGAACTCAATGCAAGACTGAAAAAAAAGAGAAAAACAGCAGCACTGCTCCTCCTCCACTCTCCTCCTCCACTCACAAACCTCATTCAGGACAAATGTGTCCTGATCTCAACTCTCGATCAAACACTCCTCTCTCTCTCTCTCTCTGCATCTCTTTCTCTGCACATACACAACCTTGATCTGCAGACACAGCTCCTCCAGTGGCGTCCTCATGATTTCAGGTAGCTGATAAGCATCCAGCAGGCTGGCTCTGAGACCGTTATACAGATGAAAGCACTTCCCCGGACACACTCTGGAAGACAACAGAAGCTTTCATTAGTCCGGTGACAGGAACTTCATTTCAAGTCTGTGGGATGAAACTCCCCTCAGGTAGAAGCCTGGACTAATTGGCCTCCACTTTGGTGTCAGAGCTCATGAACAGAAAGTTCGACAGCGACTGTGTTTTGACTTTCTCAGCGTTGACAAACTGGAAGACACCAAGTTTTAATTTTTAATTGACTTGTTTAAAAAGGAGAACAAAAGGTGTTTGCCTTCACAAATACACGTGTAGGAGCCTAAACAGGGAATTTATGTTAGTAGTTGGTTTTTAACCATAAAGGAGTGCATCTGTTATATTATTAGAGAGAGAGGTGTTTTATAACTGATTTTGATTTCTATATCCTGTTTTGTACTTTTATTTTGAAAGGCAATAGGAAGTACTTGTGTATTTTGGCCTAACGAGCAGAACCTTGCAGAGTGGAGCAATACAGTTTTTTGACCTCTCTCGTGTACCTTTTGTTTACTTTTCTTATTTTTCGTATCTTTTCTTGCAATTAACAAAAGTGGAAGTTGTATTTTTGTAATTCTTTTTTTGCTTCAAGTAAACGGTCAAACGTACGGAACTCTCCTGTAGACTTATTTCATTATGGATGTGGAGGTGGAAGCTGAAGGTACGCAGCGTCACACTGTTAGCTTCACAACACGTGTGCACTGTGCAGACCAATAAACACACCTGCCAGCACGCCCTTTCCTCTGTTTGGCGTTAGCAAGGCTGACCCACTCTGCCATCATAGTGGTGATGTTGTTGTTGGCGTCAAAGTTGGTCTCTTTAATCTTTCCACCGTCTATCACGAAGACAACGTCATCGATGGTGATGCTGTGAGAGAGAGGAATAAAAAAAGTATGACGAATCAGACAAAAACTCTTCAAAGGAGTCTGTCAAGAGTGCTGTGTAAAGACTCACACACACACACACACACACACACACACACACACACACACTCGATCAGAGGTAAAAATAATATTTAGCCCTTTGGTAAGTTTGGAGTCTATATTTAGTGGAGTGATGTGACAGGAGAGCAGGCAGCTTCCTAATTTGCTCAGTTTGTGCATGAGTGCGTGTGAGTGTGCAGAAGTTTGTGAATGCATTAACAAATTGCCTGTCAGAAACTAAGCTGGTTCCATCAAAGCCAATATGACAGTACGCATATCAGTCCAAGAAATGTATGCTAATTAGCACCCAACACTGCTTGAATTAATAACTGGGACACACTTACATCAGAACTGAACACACACACACACACACAGCCTAAAGCATCACCAGTTTTTCTTTTCCAGAAACTCACTAGAAAGCAAAAAGCCAAGAATACAATTTCAAAGGCAGGAAACCTGGACCAACATGCCCCCACACACACACACACACACACACACACACACACACACACACACACACACACACACACACACACACACACACTCACACACACATACACACATACCTGGTCTCAGCTATATTGGTAGCAATCACGATCTTTCTGACTCCTGCAGGAGGCCTTTTGAACACCTGAGATGAGTGAGAGAGACGGATGAGATTGAATGTTTCTGGTACTGAAAGAGGAATGAAGCAGACAGCGGTCAGGGACGAAGACAGCCGGAGAAACGGACAAAGAGGGGGAGAGGAGAATGCTGACCTGCGTCTGATTAACGGTGGGCATTAGAGAATGCAAGGGGATGATAACGAACCGGTCTGCAACACAACAGGACACAAAAAGACAGTCAAACAAAGCACTGAAAGACGACATGAGATACTGTCAACTGTTTCCTGAGGCTGCTTGATGACAGCTAAAGTACTACCCTGGAAAAAAATGTGATAATTCATCATCATCTTTTATTTCTTCTACTTTGACAAGAAAATAAAATCCCATTACATCACTATTCATAAACTAGACAAAAAAAACCACAAAATAAAGACAAAGATTTCACCCCCATTACATGAAATCATGTTTTATAAGATTTTATTATGTTCTAATTAAGTTTTATGATGTTTGCAAAAATTCTTTTTGAAATTAAAAAAAGTTTTAAGACATCTTTTAAGCAAGAATTTGAGTTTCTTCTGTTAAAAAACTGTATTAGTCAAACCCATAAATAAAGGAAAAGTTCAGATTAAAAATAAAAAACTTGTAAATAAAAATCAAAACACTCAAACCAATAAACACAACACGTCTTCTACTTATCTGTAATTTTCACATCACACTTTCAGGCTGACAGCTTTGAAAAACTTTCATTATCAGCTTAATCTAAAATATTTCTTTGACATCTGACTCATTTATTTTTAAAGGTGCACTAACCACAGAGCTCAGAGAAGAGGGAGAACGAAGAGAGTTTAAAGTTGAATCAACCAGAACTGCAAATCAGAATCCATTACAGAGGAAGGTTAACTGCCATGGAGCTGCTGGAACAGGTTTTAAAAACTGCATTTATAAATCAGTTTAAATCCATAAAATAATATTTTAGTTAGTGCTTTTTGCCAACCTGTTTATATCTTAAGTTAGAACTCGGGTGATAAGCATCAGGGTCTTGTCACACTCTTTCCAATAGAAAATGTACGCTAAAGTGCCCGCTTCAGCGGTGAGAACGTGCTGTATGTGCCCTTTTTTGTTCACGCCTCCCTTTCAAAAAGTCTGTGCGTGCCACTGCATGCTAACCATACATTATCCTTTAATTAATGACAAATGACTGATCTTTTCCCTCTATTTTTAATTTCTGTTCATTTATGAGTTGATGGTGGAAATATAAAGCCTTGCTTCACTATTCTTTTCCCTTTGTTGTTCAAATAAGTTTGGAAAAAAAAAAAAATACCGTCCGCGTTGGAAACAAAACATTTATCTGATTGTCAAAAAGAAAAGGTGAAATCATTTATAATGTGACAGAATCATAGTTGGATCTGATATGAGCCATGTTATCTGGTCGTCTATGGTGTTGCTCTTGCCATTTTGAATCAATGACCCTTGTTGTGATATTTTGGCCAATCAGAATCAATCAAAACCTGGCTCACACTGCAGGACTTTAAAAATCTTGAAAGATTCGTAGAATCAGGTTGTATCACACACATAAGGAGAATCTTCAACCTTAAACATGCACACAGTACAAGATTTAAAAATAATGACCAGCACACACTACAGGATTTCATCAAGATTATCAGACCAGAGAGAGCGATGCACCACGTGAACTACGTCGTCTCTCAAGGAAGCAAATGTAAACAAAAGCACAAAAAAGGAGACGAGTGCGAAGCTGCTGGCTGTAGACATTAATACTTTGACATGAAACATAACCTCAGGTATCATACTGTATCTGCCTGCTCTGCTCTTTATTAACATAATACAATGCGCGCACACAGCACAATGATGTAACACCCGTACATAGAGTGCAACCTTTTCAGAACCATACAAGACATTGAGTAGGGGCGCCATCTTTTAACTACATTTAACAGAAGACTAAACACATCTGAATGAAGAAGTGCTTAGGGAGACACTGGTTGTGTCTGAAATCACTCTCATTCCAACATTTCTTACAACATTTAGTCTCTGATAACTCCCGATCATTTCCGGATCCTCATAGGCGTCTCTCTCTGATTGGCTGTTGTCATCCTCAGCAAGAATGAGTGGCGTAATCATCCCGGTAAATATCAAACATGTTTTAAAATTATTGGGGCGTCTCCAATGAATCTATGACCCGATCATGGGTCTTAAGATTGATCCGCCACCCACTCATGCTAGAAGACAATCAGGGCCGGACTCTGTGGCCGACCTTGGTCCTGGACCAGATTTCTCTGCTGATCGGTCTGAGAATCCTGTAGTGTGAGCCAGACTTAACACAGCTAGGTAACGGGTAAGAAAACTCAATGGTTCCATGTACCTGATCGGAACATCTGCTGAGCCATGAGCAGGTCGTGCAGACTGCTGATGTTGTCCCAGCCGGGCAGGAAAACCAGAATTGCTCCTTCCTGTCAGACAAACATGATGAAAAAATGAGCCAGGCTAAATGAAAGGGAAAAAAAACACTGGAACAAAATGCTCACTGAAAGAAACGACCATTAGCCAGGGAATCTTAGCTCCAGCTGAGCCAAGAGAGCAGGGTGCTCATGCCCTCGGAGGAGCCGGCCTGAGGCAGATGGAAATGACTGCCCTCAGCTTCCAGCCTCCACCATCAGCCACACAAAGCAACCAAAACTGCCTGCCAACCTCATTATGGCAACAACAGCTTAACTACTACAAGACTGCCTCTGCTCCCCTTTAGCAAAAGGATAAACCCGATTCTTTCAGAGCTGCAAAAAGTGTACCAATTAGTCACCTGGAAAACAGGGACACAAATGAAAGCAGGGAAAACATCTGCAGGACAACAGATGATGGTGATTAAAGAGTTGGAGGTCTTCCAGTGCGAGGAAATCTGTCATCTGGAAACAAACTGTTGTCAAACCTCCAAACTAAAAGAAAACAAAATAACAAAACAATAGAATGGTTAAAAAAAAAAAAGAAAACGTTAAAGCTAATGCTGGAAAAGGAAACATTATGATATAAGAGTAAATGGGAAGAGAGTTGAAACACTGAAGTTGAAGCTGGATTAACACATGCAGGATCTCTCTCCATTTACTGAGTTGACTTAACGAGACATTCGCAATCCTGATAAGCGGTACTACCAAGCTGGATATCAACTCCCTCAGTGAATCCAGGGTTTTCCAGTCTTGATCAGTGTGCTCACATTAAAGGGGTGGAGTTTGCAGCATCTGACCAATCACTGATCGCTCAGTTGAACTTAATCACGGTACAGACGTTTGAAACAGAGCTCTTCCTCAGTGCCCTTTCTTTGGTTTATATTTTCCATTGAGTTTTGAGGCTCAGCACCCCGTCTGAGCAGGTTTTGTGTTGGAATATTAATAAATAACATTAATATTAATTCCTTAACTCCCACGTAGTTGTGCGTTCCATATATTCCTGTTTCTGCAGTTCTGCCATGTGTGACCATTATTATTAACATCATTATCTAAGATGCAAACAGTGGAGCTAAATGGACTTGGAAACAAGTACAAAAACACACTTCAAAGCAGTCTGTGACGAGGCTTTATTTCTTCACTCGGTCTCTGATGTTTGGATGAAATCAACAGAATTTATTTATTTATGGATCCATCAGCTGATAAATGTAGTTCAGTCCATTTGATGAAAATCTGTATCTTTGATACAGGATGTCATCATGGACATCAAAAGGATTGCATCTCTCCCTAAAAACTCTCTCCTCAAACAATTTGCAAACCAACATCGACAGGATCTTCTAAGAATGGGCAGGGTTTATTCCAAGAGAGCTGATTGGTCAGAAGGTGGTGCTTTTATACTTGTTGATCTCTTATCCAGATCTTAAACTTACCACAGTGATTTATACCCGTAAGAAGTGAACCAGCTTTGTAAAACGGAATATCCAAGGTTAAACCAGAAGTTACCTCACTAAGAGAAAATCCAGCTCCATAGTACAGACCTCAGGTCTTCAAAGTAAAGCCAAAACTTTGATATTGAGTTCACACCAGACACAAATTAAACTATTCTCATGAGTGAATCACATTTTTGAACTCTGGCAAAAAAAAAGCCATTTTACTTGCAAAAGTTGAAAAATGTGATCTTCAGGGTATTTTTTTTTCTTAATTGGATCGGAGCAGAAATGAAAAGGAGCTCACTTGAAGCAAGAGGGGAGGTCGGGTACTTTGATAAGTTAGGGGAAGCTTTTCTGTTGCTTTATTTAAGATTTAATTTTTGAAGAAGTTTAGTTTTATTTGGTTGTTCGACTTCATAACAGACAGCTCTGTTGATAAACTCTGTCTCCTTTACTGCACGAGCAGAGATAGAACAGCCAGAGAAAACAAGAACTTTCTGTTTTTCATTTAAGAATCTGTTCTGCTGTCGACTTCACCAGCCTGAGGGATCCATGACCTTTTAACAGGAAGTTAAATGTGTGTTCTGGTCAGTGGATGGAGGTGTGACATTGATCCTGTGGCTCCACCAGCCAGCTCAATTCTGTGCACGTCTAAGCTCCAAAATTCGTCACCAGTGCTCAAAGTCAGCTTCGTGGATAAAGTTTTCTTATTCTGTGAGTATTTTTAACATCAAATTCTGCAGACAAAGTGAGTACTCAATCAGTCAGTGCCAGCCAGACCTCAAAGAAGTCATGAAGTCTGGCTCTGGAATCAGCAACTACTCACTTCATCAGAAGTAAAAACAAAAGCAACAAGGCACAAGGAAAGGTGCTGAGAGATAAGTCACCAATCTTTGACAGAAATGTGAAGGCTGCAAGGTAGAACACCCGCACTCACTCTTATAAAAACATAATGATACAATTTAATAACTAATATGGCTGATATAATTTTGACGACTATAAACTTTTGTTACCTGAGCAGAGTCAAATTAAAGATTCATGGGAGCAAGTGTGTGGGAACATTATTTGCCACATCAAAGACCTAAATTTAAACCAGAATTACTCTCATGACAACAATTAACTGGGGTAAAATAACCAGCTCTTTAAAAATGACTCTGATAGCTTTTCATTTCCTTAGAAGAATAAGAGGGGGATGAGAAAAGACTCTAAAAAGTAGCTCCAGGGTTTTTGAGAACCTCTACCTTTTAATTAAAGCTAATTATTGTTACCAGTCCTTCAACCACTTGCTCCCACATGGCACTGTTTAACGTGTATATTAATATCTGTGTATGTGTGTGTGTGTGGGAGACAAAAAACAAGCAGAGGAGGAGGAGGCGGAGGAGAGATTCAGAGAAACACATGTTCACACCCATGCAGTGCTGAAAAAGGCTTGAAATAATTCCAACTAAAGATCAAGAAACAGTGTGGTAGGCTTGGTGATGTTGGCTTACTATTTAGCAAGCAAACAGATCAACACACACACATCATCACACAATTGCACCCCAGCAGGCATTCATTAATGCAGCCCCCAAGGTGTCTAATCACAGAGCCCTGAAACATAATTAACTAATCATCACAGTCGAAAGTCTGGCAGGCGGCCACATCCTCTGTTCACAACAACGTCACACACAATCAGCCGGTTCCCTCTCAGCTGCTTGACAATGCCACGAGGAATCAGCTGGTTGACTGGCTCAGGGTGGCCGTGACTGATAGAGATATGACTCCATGGAGGACGGAGTAATTATTCTGTCCGTCTGCGTAAGTCACTCCTCGTTCTGGGCCCGTCTCTTTCTTCACTTCCTCTCTCATCTACAGCTTTCACAGGCAAGGCAGCAAACTAACAAGTAACTCACACAAAAAAAGTGAGATCAAAGTGTCTCATTTATATCCTTGGCTGTTCTCACATTCGTTATTCCTCTTTAAATAGGATACGCTGAATTGTAATGATGGTGAAACCGATTTGTATTGTGCAGCTCTGTTTTCACATCGTGAAAAAAAAAAAAAATTGAAAATGCACGCATCATGCTGCAAACAGAACTTCAAAGAAGTCATTTAGCAAACTTTCTGCTCTCCACAAACAACTCGTACATGGAATAACTGAAAAGTTAAACAATTAAAGACAAGAAAAAGAGTTTGATCTGACTGATCTGGCGACAAAGTAAACAACGGAAGACTAAATTGAGCCCTAAACCGATGCTGGCATAAAACAAGGAAATTAAACAAGAACTGGAAAGAGAAAAATGAGATTGGACGTGTGTTGGGAGAGCATCTGTTCGATCACTCATTAGCACAGAGCCTCTGCCAGGATCAGCGTTACTTCCTCTGATCTAATGTCGCTCAGAGCTTGGAAGCCAGCCCTCCTGTTCCTTCCATCTGCTCTACCTAAGACTGTACTCCCCTGGTCCACTTTTGTCAGCTTCCATGTCTGCGTCAACTGTCAACTTTTATATGATCTGAAATCTTCTTCAGCAGGGACCCCACGCTCTACTGGGATATCAATGATCAAAAAGACGAGTTTCAACCCCAAGAACAAGATATGTTGCAGTGACTCTCTGGAATCTTATTTACATCCAAGTAGAATGAACTCCTTTACAAACTGATTTAAGACAACAGAAGTTTGCTGCCCTGAAACCAAACACAGAACTCACCTCATCGCTAAGCACAATGTAGCGAATGAGCGCCAGGATCAGCTCCAAGTCAATCCTTTCATCATCGTTTAACCTTTCCAGTGCATAAATGGTGTCGTCAGAGTACCTAGAAACAGACAGAACATTTAGAAGGTAATAAAACTATTCCAAACCTTTCCTGTTAAAGTTGCTTCTTCTCTGATTGCTATTTGTTGACGTCTTTCCCGACTGAAGCATTTTCTCTTGAGTTTGAATTAATGATCTTTTGTCAGATCTGCATTTTGTTTGATTTAATCTTGGGACCATTGCCTTATCACTGTCTGACGTCTCAATGGGATGTACGTCTCAAGGCCCATTTATGCTTAACGTTAAACACAGATACGAATACAGACGGAGCCTTCAGGCCATGTACTGCGTTTATCTCGTCTGTATTTCTGTACGTTTCCATAAAGCTTACAGATACCGGCCAAACGAAGCAGTACCACCGGAAACCATGGAGGCAGTGTTGCTGTTACTACCCGATGCATAGCTCTAGTGAAACATGAAGAAGAATAACAATTGAGGAACTTTTTGAAGAAAAAATTAGCGTTACGGTGACGAACTGGCTTCTCCATTTTTCTTTTATGCAAGAGCTACATTAGCAATACCTCCCCCACAGTCAGCATGTTTGTTTTTGAGTTTGTTGTTGTCATAAACTTTTAACTCTCTTTGACAGTTGACAGCTTCTGTTTTCCAAATTCCGACAATGACCAAGTGTGAAGAGAACAGCAACTATTGGTCGATTTTGAAATATTTAACAACAAGGAAAAATTCCAACAATGTTCCCCTGAAAAATTCAAGGAATCTCAAAATGCTCAAAACTGCTATTTGCAAGCTGCAGGCACTTCAGAAAGAATCCAAACAAAAGAGTGTTTTCTGTTCACCTATTTTGGCGCATGTGAAGCCAAGGGTGTAAAGATTTTCAGTTTATGTTCGGCACAAACAAACTTTCAACTTATTCATGCTGGGTTGAATTTATCAAACTTTATTAAAGTTTCTTTTTTCAAAAGTTAGCAAACATGTCAATACTGTTGACAGCACACTGCTTCTAGATGTAGAAAGCAGAAAACAAAGAAAGAAATTATAATTTCATATGTATTTCCAAGTTTTCAGGTTCTTTGTAGAGCACCCAGAGGGTTCATTAAATGAGGGAACGCTTTGAAATTCTAGTAAGTGGCTTTCAAAGTTTCCAAGGTAGACAAATTAGGTGCATATGGGTTCCAATGTTTTAGTTATTTATTATAAAACTCTCTTTCTGCTGCTAACCTCCCCCCCACAGCTCAGCAAGGAGAGGCTATCAAAGGAGGCGGAAATTATGAGACAAAGTGACACCTACTTAATCTGTGTCACTCAAACAGCTGAAACTTCTATATCGACTGTAAATGTGATCGCAGGAGGAACAAGCTGTTTAAGTGCAGATTGCACCAGAGTGTCTGAGTTACCAACCAACAGGCAGGACAGATTTTTCAGACCCACTCTGTTCAGATTTTAAACTTTTGCTCCCTCGCGTCTAAACTTCAATTTCAAATTTGTAAATATTAATTAATCTGTATAAATGCAACAAAGCCAAACCCTCACATTACCCCAGCAAAAGAACACATCTTTCAACCTGGCAGCTGTTCAGCTGTTCAAATCATTCTCACAAACTCACCTGCCCTGCAGGGTGCGTTGGAAAGTAGGCCAGCTCTCACGGTATTCATGCTCCTTCTCCTCCTTCTCAGGTCTGGAGTTTTGCCCCTGCCAAAATCGTTTCTTCCATGCAGGGCGGCGGTCCTGACTCTGAGGCTGATAACTGAAAGACACACGAATCAATATGTACAAGACCCTATTAAAGAAAACACGATTCAGTAGCTTGATTTGTTTGATCTTTGTCTAGTTATGCATGTGGTTGATGTTCTTTTCTGTTTGTTCAACCTGGTCATCTCCAAAATGTCCTCAAGTAGGAACTCTTGCACCGGGAACGTCAATCCAGGGATATGGATCATTGGGCAGTTGTCTAAGAGAGATGAAGGGATGGAAATGAAAAGGAGTGAATATTTATGCTAAACAGAATAAAAAAGATCCCTTAGTGGGTGATGCATACTGAAATATCTCGAGAATTTCTCTGCGTTGAGCGTGGCACTCATAAGGATCACTTTCAGGTCTTCTCGGAGGCTGAGGATGTCCTTCACGATGATGAGCAAAACATCAGAATGCAGGTTTCTTTCATGGATCTCGTCCAACACGAGGTGGCTGACACTTGACAATAATCTAAAAAAAAAGCAGTGAATGGCGTTAATCTGAGGTTTGGTCAAGTGGTTATATTTTCCTCAACTACACTTAAAACCAGTATTTCTGTCTCCAGTATGGCTACATGCTAAAGATGGGCTTTTCAAGTCAAATTACTACTCAACTGTCACAGGCATCTAATCAGCAACACAGACCAGGGCTTATCAATATTGAATAGAGCTATATTCTTTTTTTCATTTAATATATTCTGATATAAATATGGAGATATTTTGTATATCAACTGAGAATTCAGTCGTGCCATCAGAATGCTAATGATCTGTCTATGAAGGGTCCAGCCCTCTGACAGCTGGAATGAAAGGAGAGGCAGAGGCAACAGCGACTCACACAACATTTCACCGTGTACACTACAAATGTGGATAATGAAAGTGAACACTGGATGGGACACCAGTGTTGTGGTGGTCTGTAAACCGGCACCAGGAGAAGGTGCTGCAGGTAGCGGGCACCGACAGCACCTGTCAGATGCTGTGACGCAGCAGTGTCTATACCAGCCTACAATGAGCCGATATTTCCAGCAAATGTCGCAAATCTTTCCTTCATTTGCTATTTAATGCGGTTAGAATTCTTCTTTTTCTTCTTCTATGATTCTTTTGTTGGTGGGATTATCAAATTCATTACAAGAAGGCAGCGGTAAATTTTTTTTTAAAAGTATACTTTTTGAATGAGTATTAAGTTTTGTTATTTCAATATGTTAATATTTTGGTATTCAGAAATCTCTCATTTGTCAGGTTGTTAGTCTTATTTTCACATTTTGCACGATTCTAAGAAGACACACCTCATTCTACTAAAACAGGTTGAGCACTTTTCACGCTATGTTCATATTAAATAGTTTACAGGATCTTTAAGTCCATGTAAAGCAAAATCAGACATTTTCTCCAAAATATTAATTCACAAATGTATTTCCTTTAAACATGTAAAAGTCATTCACCCATTCAGGATTTAATTGTGGAGCTCAGCTTCACAAACTGTCAAATTTCTGTGTCCAGGATTTAATGGGCGGGTCCGAAATCATAGCCATGTTATGTCACAAAGCCATCATTAGCATAACCCCCGCCCCTGCTACCGCCAGCAGAAGTAGTTATCCGTCATAGCAACAACCACAGGCCTCTGAAAAATGGTTGGCTTGATAGCCTAACTGTATTTGTCTATAACGTCAGTAATCCATGTTGCTAAATGTCATAAATGGGAGACATAAATGATCATTCTGATGGAGACTGTGAGGAACGAGGCTGAGCTCTATCAGTGTCTGACTCAGAGTCAGTTTCAGGCTCTGATGACTCAGGTAGGGCTTGGTCTATCCCGTGGCGCTGCTAGCGCTAGCTTCCATTGTTACTGTAGGTAACCTCCTTGTACAGTACACGGAGGCGGCTGTGTTTCCGTGTGTGGGCGTGGCTAAGCACCTCTAACTGACACGCCCCCAGCGTTCCACGGCAGAGAGAAGTGCTTATTTTTCTATGATTTTGAGACCTAATTTTATATACTTGGCAATTTATTTAATCTTTCTAATTTGGTTCAGTGATCAATGACACATGTTTCTGTGGTGTGTTTAAAACCTATGAAACCTAGTCTGCCAAACTCATAACACAAATTCATTTCTGCTTTACACGGACTTTAAATACTGTGTGCAAAGTGTTTCTGTACAGCACTGGTCTGTGGTGATTAGTTTTAAGAGTCAGTGAAACAAAAAACACTAATGCATCACTAATCATGTGGCTGAAGACAAATAGCTATCCCCAGAACTGATGAGTGGAAACATAGCTGCAGTCCATACAGTCAGCTTATAAGCTTTGTTTGCTTGTAAGCTGAAGCATTTTGTCAGACAACTGTAGTCCTTAAATGACTCCGAGTTGTCATTGCCAATTCTCACACAGCATGAAGCAGGAAAAGAAGAAAAGCTGGCACTCTAGCTCAGTCTCTGTGGTTTTTCTAAGGACTCTCAGAATGCAAGGATGAGCGCGCAAGGATGAGTCAACAGAAGCTGTGTGTGTTTCGGTGTGTGTCTTTCTTTGTATCCCAGACTATATGAATGGGGACCCATACTGATGCCTCTTCTACAGTCAGTAGAGTCAACCTCAAATCAATGAGGCAATAAGAGTGGAGGCAGGAGAGCTTGAGCATACACACACAGCCAAAAGCACAGAAGAAGAAAAGCTGGGTAGACATAGGATGAGGTCAAGGAAGCCGGGGGTGGGGGACTCACCGGTCTGACCGAAGCCACTGAAGAATAATTCCTGTGGTACAGTACAGGACTGAACCTTGTCTCCGTGGTAACCGGCTGAGAAGTGAGAGATGAAAAAAAAAAAAAGAAACGCTTTACATTTCTGGTATCACACAAACCAAAAACAAATACACAGTGCATCTCTGGGTTGTCTTTTATATATGGCGGCTCATTTAGAGGTTCCAAACAAACTATACAAGTGACTTTACAGCTGATTGCTTAATGATTGTCATAGAGGCTTCACAGTGCTTATCCTGTACACAGTGTTGCACATAAAGCTGAGATCGATGCTGCTATAAAATGTTGCTGATACAGAGATTTCTATTTAACAAGTAATAAACCTGGTCATAACAAGTGATTGTGTTCACACTTTTTGTATTAGTCATGTTTTCCAAAAGCAACTGTCAGAGAGGATAATTTTATAGCAATCATGAGAAGATGTCAAATTCATATTAATCCCCCCGCAAAGCAGAACCGATTCTGACCCCTAAATATTGGTGCTGGAGACCTTGGGGTTCTTTGGCAACAAAGACATGTGGAAAACATATCAAGCATTTTCTGTTTACATGGTTTTATAAAAAAAAAATATACTCCTATTTTTTAATATTTTTGCAACAAATGAGTAAATATCCAATAATGAATAATTAATTCCACAACCCTCCGCTCTGGGAATTCCTGACATCAGTGCACGACAGGCAGGAGAACTCATTAGTGTTGTGACCAAGAACTGTGCAAAATGACTAATCTTTCTCAAAGAAAAGCAAAGTGTTGGACATTTTTTGAATAGTGTTTTGGTTCAGTTTCAACAAGATGTGGTAGCCTTGATTCTGTTCTTCTGCTCTGGCCAGTTTCTCAACAAAGGAGCTTGGCCAACCTGCATCCCCTCTGACTAATACACTTACTATTGACAAGTACCTCATATAACCCCACTTTAAAAAGGGAAAACAACAACAAAAGATCCCTTTCATCTCTCAACCTGAAACCTAGTCTGCCAGATGCCTCAAGCTGAAGGTATTAAGCAGTCGTCACCTTGAGGTTCTCATCAAGTTGTCTCTAAATGACCTTTAATTGGACAAACTGCCAGAAAAGCTTCGATTTAATTAGGAACCACCTGTTGGATCAAATAAAAATAAAAACTGAGCTTTCATGGCTAAATAACAGCCGCCTGCTGACAACCTTGCACATTTTAAGAAAGTCTAGTCACGATTCTTCTTTAAGTAACTGATTGAAAACATCAACGGTAGTTCAACTAATCTTCAAGAACAATTTAACAGACTGCTGTTCATACAGATAGAGAGACACCCTCGGACACCATGAGCAGTAAAGATGTCTCTCTACAGCGTCTAAGTTTTACTTTTACTCCCTCAAAGAGAGTTTAAATCAAAGCTGCAGTGACTGGCAACTCAAGAAAATGAAAAGTCGCATGAAAACTGAAAAGAATTCCAAAATGCTCTTTAATTTATGGTCTAGCACCTCGTTGTTTGTCTCATTCCTGAGACAGTCAATAATAACTTTTTCATCTTTTATCGCTCATTCCCTGTATCTCTCTCCCTTGGTATCACAAAAGAGTTGCCTATATCTATCTCATCTTCCATACCCTACTGTGTAAAATTTCTTATTCGATTCTGGCTTCGACCAAGTATCTTTCTCCTCAGCACTGTTCATAAATTCTCAAGTGCATGGTCTCAAGCAGTAAATCTCTAACTACTACCTGCTGGTCCTAATATCTCACATCCTGTGGTCTTATTCACACAGATCATTCCACTGTGGTTTAACCCACCCATTAAGAAATTATTGAAAGCTTCTAATTCTTTGCAGAGCTTGACCGTTACATAAGAAAGTAGTTTCAAACACAAAAATCTTATCCTTCTTTCCTTTCACTGTCAAGGGTATCATCATTTAAGTATCTTAGCCATTAAAAAATACTTTTTGCAGGATTTTTGAGCTTCACCTCATCCAACACCAGCTGCCAGTGAAGTTTCAGACATCAAACATCAACTTTTATTCCAATAATCTGGTTTATTTTTGTGGGTCAGAAAGAGGCATCAAAGTTGATTTGAATCTGTTTCATAACTGTCTAAAACTGCTCACTGGGGCTCTTCATTGCAAAAATTACAATCCAATCAAGTGTTTTTGTCTTTGTTCTAGCGAAAAATGTCTTTAAGTTCAATTCAACTGGCAAGTACAGAAAAATATCTCATTTTAAATATCACAGGTCAAAGATAAAGCCTGGAATGCTAGTAATAAGAAAAAATTGGCCAGTGGAATCAGAAAACTTTACTTGCATCAGTAAGTTCATTGAATTGTGATAATATCCCTATCTCAAGAAACTCGATGTGTCAATATTTCTTATTCCATTGGCAGATTAAGTGTTACTTATTACAGGCAACCCAAGCTTTGTTTTTGGCTTAGACAAAACTCTCACCTAGTTTTGAGTCTTTGTGATGTAAAAGAAAATAACACTTCAAAACAGTTCTGCTTTTAAACTCAGATTTTTAACTATTTTACCCCAGAATTCTGAGATTCAAGTCAGAAATCTAATGTGAAGTCAGATTTTTTTGTCAGAAAAAATACTTTTTTTTTCACTGGCCTAACCTTTGAAAAATTTCAGTTTAAGTTTACAACTACCCTTTTTTATTTTGTTTGTGGAATTTCCTATTAGCACTTGCAGGAGGGTTCTTCTATTCTCTGATTTGATTGGAAAAAATGTGTGCAGTGATATCCATACATTATCAGCTGATTTAACACAACTTAATGTCATTTTTTAAAAAGATTTTCTGACCTCTGCAGACGGATTTGGTATCCACAAGAGTTTCCGTTGCCTACACTTTCTCCTCTCTCTGCAGCTACACGCTCTGCCACCTGAAAGGAACAGGTGTGAATAAAGACATGTCATGTTGGCATAAGTGATTCAGAAACATCACATTAAACATCCATGCAAACCCATCTTTATTCAACTCGGACCCACAAAGCTCACCACAGTCGGACTTGAAAAGTAGAAGAGAACATACCGAGATGGCACTGATGCGACGAGGCTGTGTGCAGACCACACGACACATCGAGCCCATGCCTCTGTTTATGTGATCATCAAGGATGAACTGGGTGACCTGAGTTGTCTTTCCACACCCAGTTTCTCCACTCACAACCAGGACACGGTTTGAGTTAATCAGCTCCACCAGCTCCTGAGGGCAGCAGAGAAGATGGAAGCAGGTCAGATAAAGTGGAAGGATATTGAAAAAGTAAATTAAACCTTAGAATTGATGTAATTTATGATAAGAAGGAGCCTGTATGAAATCAAAATCGTACCTCTTTTTTCCCATATGACGGTAGTTTCTCTCTGAATTTCTAAGGAACATAAATACAAGTCAGCAAAAACATAATAAATTAAGGAAATGTATATCAGACTCTTTTCATTCATTCTGCATCCATAACTCAACCAATGAATCTTTCAATTGTTTTGCTTATTTATTTTCATAAAGTTTATGTGCTGTTGTCTACATTTTCATTCCTTAACCTTCACTGATGTCATAGTATGACATCAAAATGTTGTGATTTTGTGACTAATCTGCTCTGCAAATTTTTTTTTAAACATCTTTTTTATGAGTTAAACTTTTATAAGACTCCTCTGACTACTTAGAAACCTAATCAAGGTCTTGCTTAGCCTTGTGCTATTTCAGAGTTTTGTGGATAACTATTCAGAACACAAAACATGAACAACATTTTACCAAAAAATCCTTGCCAATAGCACATTAGCTAAAATAGAGAGCACAAAAAAGTGAGCAAGTAAGAGTTCCAAAGTCAACACTGATCATCATACTCACCAACATCTCCTTGTACTTTGGATCTGATTTCTTGTTCTGTAAATCTTTCATGAGGGAGTCGTCTAGTAAACCATCTCTGACCATATCGTGGAATAAGAACTCCAGATCCTTGTCTTGCCTTCTCAGGCTCTCCTTCTCCTCCTGCTCCTCCAGCTGCTGCTGCTGCTGTTCATCATCATCCCAGCTGTCTGGAGTCTCGTCTTTAATGACTGCATGTGAGAAGTCTTCCTTGTCTTCAGATTTGATCTCAATCTTTGGCTTGTCCTCTTCAGGTGGATCCCCATCAAAGTAACTGCATACACAGCACAGATACATGTTGAATTGAGTCAGGGTTTGATCTGCAGTCTTAAGTCTAAAAATAATTATCCTGGCATAAATTTCAACATTTGTTTTTTTCATTTTCTCTGTTGAAATTTCTGTTCTTACCAATGACCGCTATTACTAGGAGTCATGTTCCAGTTACTGGAAGTAGAGGCTCTCGCATCTCTTCCGTTTCCTCCCGGGCCATGTGGATCATTTTGGACGGAGTTTAGCAGCTTGGTGATATGCTGCTCCCTGGCTTCATCCATCTGGACAACCGCCCGCTGCACATAGACAAATCAAGGGAAAAGTTCAGACCAATCCAACTGGGCCATGAAAACTTTGCCTCAAACCAGTATTTTCAAAATTGTGATGACTGTGTAAGAATTACTCCTAATCTAAACAACCGGAAGGTAATTTTGTATGTATTTTAGGCCATAGTCTGTAGAGCCTGTAGTCTGTAGTCTATCATCTACGCCTTTACAGTGCATCTGGAAAGTATTCACTTTTCCCCACATTTTGTTGTGTTACAGCCTCATTCCAACATAGAACAGATTCATCACCCCATACAGACAATGTGAAAAGTAGGGCTGCAACTAATTATTAATTTCTTGATCGATTAATCTCTTGATAATCGAGTAGTTGTTTGGTCCATAAAACGTCAGAAAATGGTGAAAAATCTCAGTGTTTCTCTGAGTCCAAGATGACATCATTAATATATCTTGTTTTATCCACAAACCAAAGATATTCAGGAGCAAACAATGCGGAAAATACACAAGATATGTATTTACAGATGATTCATGTAATAATCGATTAATTATTGATTATTCAATTAACTGTTGCAGCTCTAGTGAAAAAGGTTGTTTTACATAAACATTCCCAGTCTTTGCCACAGAGCTAAAAATTTGAGCTCAGCTACATCCTGTTTCCACTGATCATCCTTGAGAGGTTTCTACAGCTTAACCAGAGTCCATCTGTGGTAAATTCATGGACATGGTTTGGAAAGATACACACCTGTCTATATAAGGTCCCACAGGCGACAGTGCATGTCAGAGCTCAAACCAAGCATGAAGTCAAAGGAATTGTCTGTAGACCTCTGAGACAGGATTTTATCAAGGCAACAGTTCTGGAGAAGGGTGCAGAAACATTTCTGCTGTATTGAAGGTCCCAATGAGCACAGTAGACTCCATCATCTGTAAATGGAAGAAGTTCAGAACCACCAGGACTCCTCCTAGAGCTGGCTGCCCATCTAAACTGAGTGATCAGGGGAGAAGAGCCTTAGTCAGGGAGGTGAACAAGAACCCGATGGTCACTCTGTCAGAGCTCCAGCAGTCCTCAGTGGAGAGACCACCCGAAGGACTCTCAGACCATGAGAAAGAAAATTCTCTGGTCTGATGAGACAAAGATTGAACTCTTTGGCATGAATTTGGAGGAAACCAGGCTACACTCATCATCTGGACAATACTATCCCTGCAGTGAAGCATGGTGGTGGCAGCATCACGCTGTGGGGATGAATGCAGAAATGTACAGAGACATCCTGGATGAAAACCTGCTCCAGAGCGCTTCTGACCTCAGACTGGGGTGACGGTTCATCTTTCAGCAGGACAACAACCCTAAGCACACAGCCAAGAAGAAAGGAGCGGCTTCAGAACAACTCTGTGAAGGTCCTTGAGTGGCCCATCCAGAGCCCAGACTTGAACCCGATTGAACATCTCTGGAGAGATGTTAAAATGGCTGTGTACAGACATTCCCTACCCAGCCTGATGGAGCTTGTAAGGTGCTGCAAAGAAGAATGGACCAAACTGCCCAAAGAAAGGTGTGCCCAGCTTGTGGCTTCATATTCAAAAAGACTTGTAACTGCTGCCAAAGGTGCATCAACAAAGTACTTAGGGAAAAGGCTTTAAATACTTATGTACATGTGATGGCTTAGTTTTTACTTAAGATACATTTGAGAAAAGAAAAAAAAAGTTTTTTTTTTCACATTGTCATGATGGGGTCATCAATGTGGACAGTGCTGCATATAATGTAAAACCTTTTTGTTGTAATGAATTTCCATATTGCATATTGCATATAAAATGTGCAGAAACGTGTGTGTGTGTGTGTGTGTGTGTGTGTGTGTGTGTGTGTGTGTGTGTGTGTGTGTGTGTTATTAAACTAAAAACTTACACAACTTCAGTTTCTGGAAATATGTCAGTTTTCTCTAAACCAACTATCTGGAGACATCCTGTCATGCTCAACATTACAAGCAGGAAACATGCATCCATTTAAAGTCCTTACCGATCTCCTGTCAGCCTGTTTCCTCCTTACAGCTCCGTATCTTGCGTACCACAGACCTATCTCACGGCCCTTCAAGTGCGGAGGTGGACGGTCCCGTTGTCCACCACCACCTCCTCGGTCTGAGGCAGAGTCGGAGCTGTGCCCTCTTGAGCCCCCTCCACCTCCTCTGTCCCATCTTTCTCTACTTCCATCTCTGTATCCTCGCCCTCCTCTTCTGCCTCTTCTTCCACCTCCACCACCGTATCCGTAACTCATTCCGGAGTCAGAAAACTAGCAGTTGATAGCGAGTTGAAGCACCAAAACCTTGTCTGTGAGAATATGCGACTGAATTTAACATGCGAGGCTACACTTAAGTGACCCGTTACACTTCATGTCTTCATATTTTTAAACGCAGTAAACTAAAACATAAAGAGTTTCAAACACAGATAGACTGAGCTCTCAAAATAATGCTAATTCTACTTCCTAGCTTCATCCATTCGGCGTGTCGCACAGTGGAGACGTCAGGATATCAAGTCGCAGAATATTGTTTTGGCGCGTTTTGGTTGGTTGTTTGCTCTGGCCACGTGCCTTTTGTCAGCCAAAGCGTTGTGACAGATTGGAAGTAGATAAAGATGGGACAGAGGAGGTTGAGGGGACTCAAGAGGGAACGGAACCAACTTAACTATAAACCAAGAAGGAGCTGCAGGGCGGGAGGAGGACAACGGGATTCAAACTCTCTCTCTCTCTCTCTCTCTCTCTCTCTCTCTCTCTCTCTCTCTCTCTCTATCTCTCTCTCCCTCTCTCTCTCAAACTCAAATTCACATTCAAAATAAGCGTCTGGGGTTTAATTTTTTAAAAACATGTCGCCAAAGGTAATGTACTATCAAAATAGACATTTAAAAATAAAAACAAACAATATCAATGGTAATAAAAAGTCTCTATTAAGTGATAATCTTTTTTTCTTCTTTTTTTCAGGGATCTTTAATTACTAGAAAATAGTCTGCCAATTTGAATTCTCTTTTTAATCATTTATAAAATTCTAATTTGTTGATTGATAAAGTTTCCAACTTCCACTGGTGGTAATAGTTTCCTCCTTATTTTGGTGTATATTTTCTGTAATTGGGAGTTAGTGATAATTTGTTGGTTATTTTTTTTGAAAAACAGATCTTTTTCTTGTAATGTGGTATTTTCATCAGGGTAGAGAGTGTTACAGTTCTAGATAAGCTCTGTGTTTGTACATGTCGGGGTCAGACTCCATCAGGTGGTTGGTAAATTAAATCCTTCTCTTTTTAATTTGAGTCAGGAGAGGGAATTAGCCAAGCTCTGCTTAGCAGCCATGGTTGGGACAATTTCTGTATATGGATCTTAGCTGTTCCTAGGAGTGTGCACTTCTGGACGGAGATCTCAGATGTTGTTCCCGGTATGTGCCCTCACACCCCACAGGTTGAAACGATCTTCTCTCTCAGGTCAGCTGCCCTTGTGTTGAGCTGTCCTATTGAGGCTTGGTACCCAGTCTCATCTATCCTCTCTCACTGGGGTTGCTAGTGTAGTAGCACTCCATAGTGAAACAAAATGCACAAATAGTTTGGGTGATAGGAGTTCAGAGCTGAACTAAAAGAGACAGCTTCAATGAGCAAGACGTGTAAAAATTAATCCTGCAAAGAAAGACAACATTCATGGACTATAGAATGGGGACTTACCTGTCAAAGCATTGAACTGACCCAAAGCTTGAAGGAGCAAAATAATGAAAAAAAAAGACAAATACCTAATTTTAGCTGAAACTAGACAATCAAGGTGGAAATATTGTGTTCCCAAGATTAATTATATTTTCTGTTTATATTGTTTCATATAAAATTAACCCCTTTTGTTTTATATCTTTACAGTAATGGATTAAAAAATGCTATTAAAAATTGTTTTTACTTTTGTGAAATCCCCTTTTTAGTGTATTGCAACCCCCCAGGGAGTCCTGACCCCCACTATGGGAACCACTGCATTAAAGGTTTGCTTCAAAGTTTCTAATAAAGAAAAGATGGTGATAATACATATTATTTCCACAAATGCATGCTCTGAAATTGGTGACAAATACTTTTTGTTTTGAGAAACGATATATAAAAAAACCCTCCAGTTTCAGCATCATTAATATCAATCGTTTTTTAATGATATATGAATTATCTAAAGGTTAATTTTAAGATGATTTAATATCAATGACTGTCTTTTTAAATCATCTTAAAAATTGAAGCCATCTTTTTTTTGTTTTGTTTTTAAATTGAATCAGTGTCTGTTTTAAGTTAGTAGATGCTCTTATACCCTTTAAACTTTAGTCAGTATAATAATTCCAAAAGGTTTTTTGTTGCTATGATACATATCATCTTGCAGCTTGCCCAGTCATTTTAAACATTTTATTGGACTATTTATGTAACCTTTCTGCATTCTCAGTTTTTTCATGTATAGTTTCAATGCATGCAGTATGCATTTCTGAAGAAAATGCTTCTTTCTTTGTCATTTTTATATTGCATTTTTTAAAAAAATGTTTACACTTACACTGAATAATTAAACTGCACTCAACAGTCTCTTCATTTAAATGAAATATTAGATGTGTTTATTTCTTCTCTCCATATATTTCTCTCTCCTGAGTCCCCATTTTCTCTTTCTCTACCTTTGTCATAATAAGTACACGCGAAACACAATCAATTAGTGCTATGAAGTCAGAGACAAGGGACCAGAGAGACGTATATAAGGTGAGAGGGAGTCGTTCATTAGATTTATGTATGATCCTCAAGAGGATGCCGAAGAGATACCACCCTCAGGCTGCATTATGCCGACATGCAGTGCTGCACATCATTACTTTTAAATCAAGTTCTCCTCACTACACTCTTCTTTTCTTTTCTATCAACATCATACCAATGGTTTATCTTTTGCTGTGATACTTTTTATACAATGTGAAATGAAATTTTTGTAGTGTGTCCACAGTCATCTGTCGTCAACCATTTTTTTAAGGAGAAGACCCAGATGTCAACAGAAACAACCTGATACCATGGAAGATAAAAAGAGGAGAATAAGAGTCACTCGTCTTGATGAACTACATTATTTTTACTAGGTGTGAAAGACAGACTTAGTTTATTTTTACCTGTTGTTTAGCATAAGACAGCTTAAGGGGGAGACAGAACATGTTGGGAAAAAGGGAAGAAAAACATTTAAAGCTTTACCGCTTGAAAATAAAATCCATTCTTTCTCACTCTAGAGTCTTAGATAGCCTGCCCCTCCAACATGTCATGAACCAGATCCTTATACAATGGCCTCATTAGTTCAGCAAGTCTTGAAGAGATCTTGTGAGTATCTTCTGCTAATTTTAGAATAGACTGAGCAGTTTACAGACAAATTCAGGGATTTCTACAAGATGTGAATATGTAGCGTTTGAAATCTGCAGACATTTAGTATGGACAGCCAGCATTGTTACTTTCTATGTTTGAAACATTGGAAAAGCATAATACACCCCTTTTTAAGTCAACATTGCAGTATGACAATTACCATCATAGATACAGTCAGCATCCCATAAAGACATCAAGTCTGTTGTTGTTTTTTTTACTACTCAATAGTTTAGAAGATATCAAGATGATGAGTTTCCCAATCAGAGGTACAGCTGACCAGATAGACAGGTGGACACAATGTTCCTTAAAGCGAAGGGGCTCAAAGTCCATCTCTTTACTTTACACTGACTCAACCAAAGTTAGGTTGAGTTCAGAATTTCACTGTGGCCCTTGTTGACAATTGGCTTCAAAATCTACACCAGAAACAGATGGGTGACATCCCAGAGACTATGTCCATGTATATAAAGTCCATGGCTTCAAAGGTCTTTGTCAGAAGCTGGATGACATCATGACTAGGACCACAATTCATACAGTCTATGATTGGGGTGCTTGATCTACCCCCAAAATATAAAATATTCAGATTTGGCAGAAATATTAAAAATTGTGTCTCTGAGCACAGCCAAGGATGAAAAATAGGAAATTACCTGTGATCATTTCTATTTTCTTGTAGTGGTGCCTTGCAGGATTTCTGCACAGTTCCCAATATTTCAAATGGGATCATTTTGAAAAAAGTGAGTGCCATCACTTTCTCAGTCAGTTGCCTTGGGGGAACAAATAAAGAACTAAAATGAGTAATGGAGTATGCAAAAAGGAAATAGTATGAAACTAGAGAAGCAGAGTAGAGAGAACATGCTAAATATTACTATGAGAGTGTGCGAGGAGAAGAGGAGAGTTAGTACAAGGAAGCCAATTGATCAATAATGTCATAAAAACAAAAAGATATGGAAGGAAGGACTTCCCTTTATTCTCGGTGTTTCTTCTTTCCCTCTCAGCACTGTTTTCCAGCACACCTTGTTTTCACCTCAGGGCTACTCTTGATGAATACAAATGATCTG
>CM061154.1:13749857-13882357 GCA_030710495.1 Labroides dimidiatus
ATTGGTTCAGAATGCCTTCATATCACCTCGGGTGGGGTTTGCTTCGATAGGAGATCGATATTAGTGAGAATTTCAGCCGAAAACCGAAAGTTGAATTTTGGACCAAAACGTCAGGTCCGGACCTGTCGTTTCGGCCAGAAACTTGGAAATCCCAAAACAGAGGTTTCAGCCCTCACAATTGGTTCAGAATGCCTTCATATCACCTCGGGTGGGGTTTGCTTCGATAGGAGATGGATATTTGCGAGAATTTCAGCCGAAAACCGAAAGTTGAATTTTGGACCAAAACGTCAGGTCCGGACCTGTCGTTTCGGCCAGAAACTTGGAAATCCCAAAACAGAGGTTTCAGCCCTCACAATTGGTTCAGAATGCCTTCATATCACCTCGGGTGGGGTTTGCTTCGATAGGAGATCGATATTTGCGAGAATTTCAGCCGAAAAGGGAATGTCGAATTTTGGACCAAAACGTCAGGTCCGGACCTGTCGTTTCGGCCAGAAACTTGGAAATCCCAAAACAGAGGTTTCAGCCCTCACAATTGGTTCAGAATGCCTTCATATCACCTCGGGTGGGGTTTGCTTCGATAGGAGATCGATATTAGTGAGAATTTCAGCCGAAAAAGGAAAGTCGAAATTTGGACCAAAACGTCAGGTCCGGACCTGTCGTTTCGGCCAGAAACTTGGAAATCCCAAAACAGAGGTTTCAGCCCTCACAATTGGTTCAGAATGCCTTCATATCACCTCGGGTGGGGTTTGCTTCGATAGGAGATCGATATTTGCGAGAATTTCAGCCGAAAACCGAAAGTTGAATTTTGGACCAAAACGTCAGGTCCGGACCTGTCGTTTCGGCCAGAAACTTGGAAATCCCAAAACAGAGGTTTCAGCCCTCACAATTGGTTCAGAATGCCTTCATATCACCTCGGGTGGGTTTTGCTTCGATAGGAGATGGATATTTGCGAGAATTCAAGCTGAAAAGGGAAAGTCGAATTTTGGACCAAAACGTCAGGTCCGGACCTGTCGTTTCGGCCAGAAACTTGGAAATCCCAAAACAGAGGTTTCAGCCCTCACAATTGGTTCAGAATGCCTTCATATCACCTCGGGTGGGGTTTGCTTCGATAGGAGATGGATATTTGCGAGAATTTCAGCCGAAAACCGAAAGTTGAATTTTGGACCAAAACGTCAGGTCCGGACCTGTCGTTTCAGCCAGAAACTTGGAAATCCCAAAACAGAGGTTTCAGCCCTCACAATTGGTTCAGAATGCCTTCATATCACCTCGGGTGGGGTTTGCTTCGATAGGAGATCGATATTTGCGAGAATTTCAGCCGAAAAGGGAAAGTCGAATTTTGGACCAAAACGTCAGGTCCGGACCTGTCGTTTCTGCCAGAAACTTGGAAATCCCAAAACAGAGGTTTCAGCCCTCACAATTGGTTCAGAATGCCTTCATATCACCTCGGGTGGGGTTTGCTTCGATAGGAGATCGATATTAGTGAGAATTTCAGCCGAAAAAGGAAAGTCGAAATTTGGACCAAAACGTCAGGTCCGGACCTGTCGTTTCGGCCAGAAACTTGGAAATCCCAAAACAGAGGTTTCAGCCCTCACAATTGGTTCAGAATGCCTTCATATCACCTCGGGTGGGGTTTGCTTCGATAGGAGATCGATATTAGTGAGAATTTCAGCCGAAAACCGAAAGTTGAATTTTGGACCAAAACGTCAGGTCCGGACCTGTCGTTTCGGCCAGAAACTTGGAAATCCCAAAACAGAGGTTTCAGCCCTCACAATTGGTTCAGAATGCCTTCATATCACCTCGGGTGGGGTTTGCTTCGATAGGAGATGGATATTTGCGAGAATTTCAGCCGAAAACCGAAAGTTGAATTTTGGACCAAAACGTCAGGTCCGGACCTGTCGTTTCGGCCAGAAACTTGGAAATCCCAAAACAGAGGTTTCAGCCCTCACAATTGGTTCAGAATGCCTTCATATCACCTCGGGTGGGGTTTGCTTCGATAGGAGATCGATATTTGCGAGAATTTCAGCCGAAAAGGGAATGTCGAATTTTGGACCAAAACGTCAGGTCCGGACCTGTCGTTTCGGCCAGAAACTTGGAAATCCCAAAACAGAGGTTTCAGCCCTCACAATTGGTTCAGAATGCCTTCATATCACCTCGGGTGGGGTTTGCTTCGATAGGAGATCGATATTAGTGAGAATTTCAGCCGAAAAAGGAAAGTCGAAATTTGGACCAAAACGTCAGGTCCGGACCTGTCGTTTCGGCCAGAAACTTGGAAATCCCAAAACAGAGGTTTCAGCCCTCACAATTGGTTCAGAATGCCTTCATATCACCTCGGGTGGGGTTTGCTTCGATAGGAGATCGATATTTGCGAGAATTTCAGCCGAAAACCGAAAGTTGAATTTTGGACCAAAACGTCAGGTCCGGACCTGTCGTTTCGGCCAGAAACTTGGAAATCCCAAAACAGAGGTTTCAGCCCTCACAATTGGTTCAGAATGCCTTCATATCACCTCGGGTGGGTTTTGCTTCGATAGGAGATGGATATTTGCGAGAATTCAAGCCGAAAAGGGAAAGTCGAATTTTGGACCAAAACGTCAGGTCCGGACCTGTCGTTTCGGCCAGAAACTTGGAAATCCCAAAACAGAGGTTTCAGCCCTCACAATTGGTTCAGAATGCCTTCATATCACCTCGGGTGGGGTTTGCTTCGATAGGAGATGGATATTTGCGAGAATTTCAGCCGAAAACCGAAAGTTGAATTTTGGACCAAAACGTCAGGTCCGGACCTGTCGTTTCAGCCAGAAACTTGGAAATCCCAAAACAGAGGTTTCAGCCCTCACAATTGGTTCAGAATGCCTTCATATCACCTCGGGTGGGGTTTGCTTCGATAGGAGATCGATATTTGCGAGAATTTCAGCCGAAAAGGGAAAGTCGAATTTTGGACCAAAACGTCAGGTCCGGACCTGTCGTTTCTGCCAGAAACTTGGAAATCCCAAAACAGAGGTTTCAGCCCTCACAATTGGTTCAGAATGCCTTCATATCACCTCGGGTGGGGTTTGCTTCGATAGGAGATCGATATTAGTGAGAATTTCAGCCGAAAAAGGAAAGTCGAAATTTGGACCAAAACGTCAGGTCCGGACCTGTCGTTTCGGCCAGAAACTTGGAAATCCCAAAACAGAGGTTTCAGCCCTCACAACGGGTTCAGAATGCCTTCATATCACCTCGGGTGGGGTTTGCTTCGATAGGAGATCGATATTAGTGAGAATTTCAGCCGAAAACCGAAAGTTGAATTTTGGACCAAAACGTCAGGTCCGGACCTGTCGTTTCGGCCAGAAACTTGGAAATCCCAAAACAGAGGTTTCAGCCCTCACAATTGGTTCAGAATGCCTTCATATCACCTCGGGTGGGGTTTGCTTCGATAGGAGATCGATATTTGCGAGAATTTCAGCCGAAAAGGGAAAGTCGAATTTTGGACCAAAACGTCAGGTCCGGACCTGTCGTTTCGGCCAGAAACTTGGAAATCCCAAAACAGAGGTTTCAGCCCTCACAATTGGTTCAGAATGCCTTCATATCACCTCGGGTGGGGTTTGCTTCGATAGGAGATCGATATTAGTGAGAATTTCAGCCGAAAAAGGAAAGTCGAAATTTGGACCAAAACGTCAGGTCCGGACCTGTCGTTTCGGCCAGAAACTTGGAAATCCCAAAACAGAGGTTTCAGCCCTCACAATTGGTTCAGAATGCCTTCATATCACCTCGGGTGGGGTTTGCTTCGATAGGAGATCGATATTTGCGAGAATTTCAGCCGAAAAGGGAATGTCGAATTTTGGACCAAAACGTCAGGTCTGGACCTGTCGTTTCGGCCAGAAACTTGGAAATCCCAAAACAGAGGTTTCAGCCCTCACAATTGGTTCAGAATGCCTTCATATCACCTCGGGTTGGGTTTGCTCCGATAGGAGATCAATATTTGCGAGAATTTCAGCCGAAAAGGGAAAGTCGAATTTTGGACCAAAACGTCAGGTCCGGACCTGTCGTTTCGGCCAGAAACTTGGAAATCCCAAAACAGAGGTTTCAGCCCTCACAATTGGTTCAGAATGCCTTCATATCACCTCGGGTGGGGTTTGCTTCGATAGGAGATCGATATTTGCGAGAATTTCAGCCGAAAAGGGAAAGTCGAACTTTGGACCAAAACGTCAGGTCCGGACCTGTCGTTTCGGCCAGAAACTTGGAAATCCCAAAACAGAGGTTTCAGCCCTCACAATTGGTTCAGAATGCCTTCATATCACCTCGGGTGGGGTTTGCTTCGATAGGAGATCGATATTAGTGAGAATTTCAGCCGAAAAAGGAAAGTCGAAATTTGGACCAAAACGTCAGGTCCGGACCTGTCGTTTCGGCCAGAAACTTGGAAATCCCAAAACAGAGGTTTCAGCCCTCACAATTGGTTCAGAATGCCTTCATATCACCTCGGGTGGGGTTTGCTTCGATAGGAGATCGATATTTGCGAGAATTTCAGCCGAAAAGGGAAAGTCGAATTTTGGACCAAAACGTCAGGTCCGGACCTGTCGTTTCGGCCAGAAACTTTGAAATCCCAAAACAGAGGTTTCAGCCCTCACAATTGGTTCAGAATGCCTTCATATCACCTCGGGTGGGGTTTGCTTCGATAGGAGATCGATATTAGTGAGAATTTCAGCCGAAAAAGGAAAGTCGAAATTTGGACCAAAACGTCAGGTCCGGACCTGTCGTTTCGGCCAGAAACTTGGAAATCCCAAAACAGAGGTTTCAGCCCTCACAATTGGTTCAGAATGCCTTCATATCACCTCGGGTGGGGTTTGCTTCGATAGGAGATCGATATTTGCGAGAATTTCAGCCGAAAAGGGAATGTCGAATTTTGGACCAAAACGTCAGGTCCGGACCTGTCGTTTCGGCCAGAAACTTGGAAATCCCAAAACAGAGGTTTCAGCCCTCACAATTGGTTCAGAATGCCTTCATATCACCTCGGGTGGGGTTTGCTTCGATAGGAGATCGATATTTGCGAGAATTTCAGCCGAAAAGGGAATGTCGAATTTTGGACCAAAACGTCAGGTCCGGACCTGTCGTTTCGGCCAGAAACTTGGAAATCCCAAAACAGAGGTTTCAGCCCTCACAATTGGTTCAGAATGCCTTCATATCACCTCGGGTGGGGTTTGCTTCGATAGGAGATCGATATTAGTGAGAATTTCAGCCGAAAAAGGAAAGTCGAAATTTGGACCAAAACGTCAGGTCCGGACCTGTCGTTTCGGCCAGAAACTTGGAAATCCCAAAACAGAGGTTTCAGCCCTCACAATTGGTTCAGAATGCCTTCATATCACCTCGGGTGGGGTTTGCTTCGATAGGAGATCGATATTTGCGAGAATTTCAGCCGAAAACCGAAAGTTGAATTTTGGACCAAAACGTCAGGTCCGGACCTGTCGTTTCGGCCAGAAACTTGGAAATCCCAAAACAGAGGTTTCAGCCCTCACAATTGGTTCAGAATGCCTTCATATCACCTCGGGTGGGTTTTGCTTCGATAGGAGATGGATATTTGCGAGAATTCAAGCCGAAAAGGGAAAGTCGAATTTTGGACCAAAACGTCAGGTCCGGACCTGTCGTTTCGGCCAGAAACTTGGAAATCCCAAAACAGAGGTTTCAGCCCTCACAATTGGTTCAGAATGCCTTCATATCACCTCGGGTGGGGTTTGCTTCGATAGGAGATGGATATTTGCGAGAATTTCAGCCGAAAACCGAAAGTTGAATTTTGGACCAAAACGTCAGGTCCGGACCTGTCGTTTCAGCCAGAAACTTGGAAATCCCAAAACAGAGGTTTCAGCCCTCACAATTGGTTCAGAATGCCTTCATATCACCTCGGGTGGGGTTTGCTTCGATAGGAGATCGATATTTGCGAGAATTTCAGCCGAAAAGGGAAAGTCGAATTTTGGACCAAAACGTCAGGTCCGGACCTGTCGTTTCGGCCAGAAACTTGGAAATCCCAAAACAGAGGTTTCAGCCCTCACAATTGGTTCAGAATGCCTTTATATCACCTCGGGTGGGGTTTGCTTCGATAGGAGATCGATATTAGTGAGAATTTCAGCCGAAAAAGGAAAGTCGAAATTTGGACCAAAACGTCAGGTCCGGACCTGTCGTTTCGGCCAGAAACTTGGAAATCCCAAAACAGAGGTTTCAGCCCTCACAACGGGTTCAGAATGCCTTCATATCACCTCGGGTGGGGTTTGCTTCGATAGGAGATCGATATTAGTGAGAATTTCAGCCGAAAACCGAAAGTTGAATTTTGGACCAAAACGTCAGGTCCGGACCTGTCGTTTCGGCCAGAAACTTGGAAATCCCAAAACAGAGGTTTCAGCCCTCACAATTGGTTCAGAATGCCTTCATATCACCTCGGGTGGGGTTTGCTTCGATAGGAGATCGATATTTGCGAGAATTTCAGCCGAAAACGGAAAGTCGAATTTTGGACCAAAACGTCAGGTCCGGACCTGTCGTTTCGGCCAGAAACTTGGAAATCCCAAAACAGAGGTTTCAGCCCTCACAATTGGTTCAGAATGCCTTCATATCACCTCGGGTGGGTTTTGCTTCGATAGGAGATCGATATTTGCGAGAATTCAAGCCGAAAAAGGAAAGTCGAAATTTGGACCAAAACGTCAGGTCCGGACCTGTCGTTTCGGCCAGAAACTTGGAAATCCCAAAACAGAGGTTTCAGCCCTCACAATTGGTTCAGAATGCCTTCATATCACCTCGGGTTGGGTTTGCTCCGATAGGAGATCAATATTTGCGAGAATTTCAGCCCAAAAGGGAAAGTCGAATTTTGGACCAAAACGTCAGGTCCGGACCTGTCGTTTCGGCCAGAAACTTGGAAATCCCAAAACAGAGGTTTCAGCCCTCACAATTGGTTCAGAATGCCTTCATATCACCTCGGGTGGGGTTTGCTTCGATAGGAGATCGATATTTGCGAGAATTTCAGCCGAAAAGGGAAAGTCGAATTTTGGACCAAAACGTCAGGTCCGGACCTGTCGTTTCGGCCAGAAACTTGGAAATCCCAAAACAGAGGTTTCAGCCCTCACAATTGGTTCAGAATGCCTTCATATCACCTCGGGTGGGTTTTGCTTCGATAGGAGATCGATATTTGCGAGAATTCAAGCCGAAAAGGGAAAGTCGAATTTTGGACCAAAACGTCAGGTCCGGACCTGTCGTTTCGGCCAGAAACTTGGAAATCCCAAAACAGAGGTTTCAGCCCTCACAATTGGTTCAGAATGCCTTCATATCACCTCGGGTGGGGTTTGCTTCGATAGGAGATCGATATTAGTGAGAATTTCAGCCGAAAAAGGAAAGTCGAAATTTGGACCAAAACGTCAGGTCCGGACCTGTCGTTTCGGCCAGAAACTTGGAAATCCCAAAACAGAGGTTTCAGCCCTCACAATTGGTTCAGAATGCCTTCATATCACCTCGGGTGGGGTTTGCTTCGATAGGAGATCGATATTTGCGAGAATTTCAGCCGAAAAGGGAATGTCGAATTTTGGACCAAAACGTCAGGTCCGGACCTGTCGTTTCGGCCAGAAACTTGGAAATCCCAAAACAGAGGTTTCAGCCCTCACAATTGGTTCAGAATGCCTTCATATCACCTCGGGTGGGGTTTGCTTCGATAGGAGATCGATATTTGCGAGAATTTCAGCCGAAAAGGGAATGTCGAATTTTGGACCAAAACGTCAGGTCCGGACCTGTCGTTTCGGCCAGAAACTTGGAAATCCCAAAACAGAGGTTTCAGCCCTCACAATTGGTTCAGAATGCCTTCATATCACCTCGGGTGGGGTTTGCTTCGATAGGAGATGGATATTTGCGAGAATTCAAGCCGAAAAGGCAAAGTCAAATTTTGGACCAAAACGTCAGGTCCGGACCTGTCGTTTCGGCCAGAAACTTGGAAATCCCAAAACAGAGGTTTCAGCCCTCACAATTGGTTCAGAATGCCTTCATATCACCTCGGGTGGGGTTTGCTTCGATAGGAGATCGATATTAGTGAGAATTTCAGCCGAAAAAGGAAAGTCGAAATTTGGACCAAAACGTCAGGTCCGGACCTGTCGTTTCGGCCAGAAACTTGGAAATCCCAAAACAGAGGTTTCAGCCCTCACAATTGGTTCAGAATGCCTTCATATCACCTCGGGTGGGGTTTGCTTCGATAGGAGATCGATATTTGCGAGAATTTCAGCCGAAAACCGAAAGTTGAATTTTGGACCAAAACGTCAGGTCCGGACCTGTCGTTTCGGCCAGAAACTTGGAAATCCCAAAACAGAGGTTTCAGCCCTCACAATTGGTTCAGAATGCCTTCATATCACCTCGGGTGGGGTTTGCTTCGATAGGAGATGGATATTTGCGAGAATTTCAGCCGAAAACCGAAAGTTGAATTTTGGACCAAAACGTCAGGTCCGGACCTGTCGTTTCGGCCAGAAACTTGGAAATCCCAAAACAGAGGTTTCAGCCCTCACAATTGGTTCAGAATTCCTTCATATCACCTCGGGTGGGGTTTGCTTCGATAGGAGATCGATATTTGCGAGAATTTCAGCCCAAAAGGGAAAGTCGAATTTTGGACCAAAACGTCAGGTCCGGACCTGTCGTTTCGGCCAGAAACTTGGAAATCCCAAAACAGAGGTTTCAGCCCTCACAATTGGTTCAGAATGCCTTCATATCACCTCGGGTGGGGTTTGCTTCGATAGGAGATCGATATTTGCGAGAATTTCAGCCGAAAAGGGAAAGTCGAATTTTGGACCAAAACGTCAGGTCCGGACCTGTCGTTTCGGCCAGAAACTTGGAAATCCCAAAACAGAGGTTTCAGCCCTCACAATTGGTTCAGAATGCCTTCATATCACCTCGGGTGGGTTTTGCTTCGATAGGAGATCGATATTTGCGAGAATTCAAGCCGAAAAGGGAAAGTCGAATTTTGGACCAAAACGTCAGGTCCGGACCTGTCGTTTCGGCCAGAAACTTGGAAATCCCAAAACAGAGGTTTCAGCCCTCACAATTGGTTCAGAATGCCTTCATATCACCTCGGGTGGGGTTTGCTTCGATAGGAGATCGATATTAGTGAGAATTTCAGCCGAAAAAGGAAAGTCGAAATTTGGACCAAAACGTCAGGTCCGGACCTGTCGTTTCGGCCAGAAACTTGGAAATCCCAAAACAGAGGTTTCAGCCCTCACAATTGGTTCAGAATGCCTTCATATCACCTCGGGTGGGGTTTGCTTCGATAGGAGATGGATATTTGCGAGAATTTCAGCCGAAAAGGGAATGTCGAATTTTGGACCAAAACGTCAGGTCCGGACCTGTCGTTTCGGCCAGAAACTTGGAAATCCCAAAACAGAGGTTTCAGCCCTCACAATTGGTTCAGAATGCCTTCATATCACCTCGGGTTGGGTTTGCTCCGATAGGAGATCGATATTTGCGAGAATTTCAGCCCAAAAGGGAAAGTCGAATTTTGGACCAAAACGTCAGGTCCGGACCTGTCGTTTCGGCCAGAAACTTGGAAATCCCAAAACAGAGGTTTCAGCCCTCACAATTGGTTCAGAATGCCTTCATATCACCTCGGGTGGGGTTTGCTTCGATAGGAGATCGATATTTGCGAGAATTTCAGCCGAAAAGGGAAAGTCGAATTTTGGACCAAAACGTCAGGTCCGGACCTGTCGTTTCGGCCAGAAACTTGGAAATCCCAAAACAGAGGTTTCAGCCCTCACAATTGGTTCAGAATGCCTTCATATCACCTCGGGTGGGTTTTGCTTCGATAGGAGATCGATATTTGCGAGAATTCAAGCCGAAAAGGGAAAGTCGAATTTTGGACCAAAACGTCAGGTCCGGACCTGTCGTTTCGGCCAGAAACTTGGAAATCCCAAAACAGAGGTTTCAGCCCTCACAATTGATTCAGAATGCCTTCATATCACCTCGGGTGGGGTTTGCTTCGATAGGAGATGGATATTTGCGAGAATTTCAGCCGAAAACCGAAAGTTGAATTTTGGACCAAAACGTCAGGTCCGGACCTGTCGTTTCGGCCAGAAACTTGGAAATCCCAAAACAGAGGTTTCAGCCCTCACAATTGGTTCAGAATGCCTTCATATCACCTCGGGTGGGGTTTGCTTCGATAGGAGATGGATATTTGCGAGAATTCAAGCCGAAAAGGCAAAGTCAAATTTCGGACCAAAACGTCAGGTCCGGACCTGTCGTTTCGGCCAGAAACTTGGAAATCCCAAAACAGAGGTTTCAGCCCTCACAATTGGTTCAGAATGCCTTCATATCACCTCGGGTGGGGTTGGCTTCGATAGGAGATCGATATTAGTGAGAATTTCAGCCGAAAAAGGAAAGTCGAAATTTGGACCAAAACGTCAGGTCCGGACCTGTCGTTTCGGCCAGAAACTTGGAAATCCCAAAACAGAGGTTTCAGCCCTCACAATTGGTTCAGAATGCCTTCATATCACCTCGGGTGGGGTTTGCTTCGATAGGAGATCGATATTTGCGAGAATTCAAGCCGAAAAGGGAAAGTCGAATTTTGGACCAAAACGTCAGGTCCGGACCTGTCGTTTCGGCCAGAAACTTGGAAATCCCAAAACAGAGGTTTCAGCCCTCACAATTGATTCAGAATGCCTTCATATCACCTCGGGTGGGGTTTGCTTCGATAGGAGATGGATATTTGCGAGAATTTCAGCCGAAAAGGGAAAGTTGAATTTTGGACCAAAACGTCAGGTCCGGACCTGTCGTTTCGGCCAGAAACTTGGAAATCCCAAAACAGAGGTTTCAGCCCTCACAATTGGTTCAGAATGCCTTCATATCACCTCGGGTGGGGTTTGCTTCGATAGGAGATCGATATTTGCGAGAATTCAAGCCGAAAAGGCAAAGTCAAATTTTGGACCAAAACGTCAGGTCCGGACCTGTCGTTTCGGCCAGAAACTTGGAAATCCCAAAACAGAGGTTTCAGCCCTCACAATTGGTTCAGAATGCCTTCATATCACCTCGGTTGGGGTTGGCTTCGATAGGAGATCGATATTAGTGAGAATTTCAGCCGAAAAAGGAAAGTCGAAATTTGGACCAAAACGTCAGGTCCGGACCTGTCGTTTCGGCCAGAAATTTGGAAATCCCAAAACAGAGGTTTCAGCCCTCACAATTGGTTCAGAATGCCTTCATATCACCTCGGGTGGGGTTTGCTTCGATAGGAGATCGATATTTGCGAGAATTTCAGCCGAAAAGGGAAAGTCGAATTTTGGACCAAAACGTCAGGTCCGGACCTGTCGTTTCGGCCAGAAACTTGGAAATCCCAAAACAGAGGTTTCAGCCCTCACAATTGGTTCAGAATGCCTTCATATCACCTCGGGTGGGGTTTGCTTCGATAGGAGATGGATATTTGCGAGAATTTCAGCCGAAAACCAAAAGTTGAATTTTGGACCAAAACGTCAGGTCCGGACCTGTCGTTTCGGCCAGAAACTTGGAAATCCCAAAACAGAGGTTTCAGCCCTCACAATTGGTTCAGAATGCCTTCATATCACCTCGGGTGGGGTTTGCTTCGATAGGAGATGGATATTTGCGAGAATTTCAGCCGAAAACCGAAAGTTGAATTTTGGACCAAAACGTCAGGTCCGGACCTGTCGTTTCGGCCAGAAACTTGGAAATCCCAAAACAGAGGTTTCAGCCCTCACAATTGGTTCAGAATGCCTTCATATCACCTCGGGTGGGGTTTGCTTCGATAGGAGATGGATATTTGCGAGAATTCAAGCCGAAAAGGCAAAGTCAAATTTTGGACCAAAACGTCAGGTCCGGACCTGTCGTTTCGGCCAGAAACTTGGAAATCCCAAAACAGAGGTTTCAGCCCTCACAATTGGTTCAGAATGCCTTCATATCACCTCGGGTGGGGTTTGCTTCGATAGGAGATCGATATTAGTGAGAATTTCAGCCGAAAAAGGAAAGTCGAAATTTGGACCAAAACGTCAGGTCCGGACCTGTCGTTTCGGCCAGAAACTTGGAAATCCCAAAACAGAGGTTTCAGCCCTCACAATTGGTTCAGAATGCCTTCATATCACCTCGGGTGGGGTTTGCTTCGATAGGAGATCGATATTTGCGAGAATTTCAGCCGAAAACCGAAAGTTGAATTTTGGACCAAAACGTCAGGTCCGGACCTGTCGTTTCGGCCAGAAACTTGGAAATCCCAAAACAGAGGTTTCAGCCCTCACAATTGGTTCAGAATGCCTTCATATCACCTCGGGTGGGGTTTGCTTCGATAGGAGATGGATATTTGCGAGAATTTCAGCCGAAAACCGAAAGTTGAATTTTGGACCAAAACGTCAGGTCCGGACCTGTCGTTTCGGCCAGAAACTTGGAAATCCCAAAACAGAGGTTTCAGCCCTCACAATTGGTTCAGAATTCCTTCATATCACCTCGGGTGGGGTTTGCTTCGATAGGAGATCGATATTTGCGAGAATTTCAGCCGAAAAAGGAAAAGTCGAATTTTGGACCAAAACGTTTCGGCCAGAAACTTGGAAATCCCAAAACAGAGGTTTCAGCCCTCACAATTGGTTCAGAATGCCTTCATATCACCTCGGGTGGGGTTTGCTTCGATAGGAGATGGATATTTGCGAGAATTCAAGCCGAAAAGGCAAAGTCAAATTTTGGACCAAAACGTCAGGTCCGGACCTGTCGTTTCGGCCAGAAACTTGGAAATCCCAAAACAGAGGTTTCAGCCCTCACAATTGGTTCAGAATGCCTTCATATCACCTCAGGTGGGGTTTGCTTCGATAGGAGATCGATATTTGCGAGAATTTCAGCCGAAAAGGGAAAGTCGAATTTTGGACCAAAACGTCAGGTCCGGACCTGTCGTTTCGGCCAGAAACTTGGAAATCCCAAAACAGAGGTTTCAGCCCTCACAATTGGTTCAGAATGCCTTCATATCACCTCGGGTGGGGTTTGCTTCGATAGGAAATCGATATTTGCGAGAATTCAAGCTGAAAAGGCAAAGTCAAATTTTGGACCAAAACGTCAGGTCCGGACCTGTTGTTTCGGCCAGAAACTTGGAAATCCCAAAACAGAGGTTTCAGCCCTCACAATTGGTTCAGAATGCCTTCATATCACCTCGGGTGGGGTTTGCTTCAATAGGAGATCGATATTAGTGAGAATTTCAGCCGAAAAAGGAAAGTCGAAATTTGGACCAAAACGTCAGGTCCGGACCTGTCGTTTCGGCCAGAAACTTGGAAATCCCAAAACAGAGGTTTCAGCCCTCACAATTGGTTCAGAATGCCTTCATATCACCTCGGGTTGGGTTTGCTCCGATAGGAGATCAATATTTGCGAGAATTTCAGCTGAAAACGGAAAGTCGAAATTTGGACCAAAACGTCAGGTCCGGACCTGTCGTTTCGGCCAGAAACTTGGAAATCCCAAAACAGAGGTTTCAGCCCTCACAATTGGTTCAGAATGCCTTCATATCACCTCGGGTTGGGTTTGCTCCGATAGGAGATCAATATTTGCGAGAATTTCAGCTGAAAACGGAAAGTCGAATTTTGGACCAAAACGTCAGGTCCGGACCTGTCGTTTCGGCCAGAAACTTGGAAATCCCAAAACAGAGGTTTCAGCCCTCACAATTGGTTCAGAATGCCTTCATATCACCTCGGGTGGGGTTTGCTTCAATAGGAGATCGATATTAGTGAGAATTTCAGCCGAAAAAGGAAAGTCGAAATTTGGACCAAAACGTCAGGTCCGGACCTGTCGTTTCGGCCAGAAACTTGGAAATCCCAAAACAGAGGTTTCAGCCCTCACAATTGGTTCAGAATGCCTTCATATCACCTCGGGTGGGGTTTGCTTCGATAGGAGATCGATATTAGTGAGAATTTCAGCCGAAAAAGGAAAGTCGAAATTTGGACCAAAACGTCAGGTCCGGACCTGTCGTTTCGGCCAGAAACTTGGAAATCCCAAAACAGAGGTTTCAGCCCTCACAATTGGTTCAGAATGCCTTCATATCACCTCGGGTGGGGTTTGCTTCGATAGGAGATCGATATTTGCGAGAATTTCAGCCGAAAACCGAAAGTTGAATTTTGGACCAAAACGTCAGGTCCGGACCTGTCGTTTCGGCCAGAAACTTGGAAATCCCAAAACAGAGGTTTCAGCCCTCACAATTGGTTCAGGCCTTCATATCACCTCGGGTGGGGTTTGCTTCGATAGGAGATCGATATTTGCGAGAATTTCAGCCGAAAAGGGAAAGTCGAATTTTGGACCAAAACGATAGGTCCGGACCTGTCGTTTCGGCCAGAAACTTGGAAATCCCAAAACAGAGGTTTCAGCCCTCACAATTGGTTCAGAATGCCTTCATATCACCTCGGGTGGGTTTTGCTTAGATAGGAGATCGATATTTGCGAGAATTCAAGCCGAAAGGGAAAGTCGAATTTTGGACCAAAACGTCAGGTCCGGACCTGTCGTTTCGGCCAGAAACTTGGAAATCCCAAAACAGAGGTTTCAGCCCTCACAATTGATTCAGAATGCCTTCATATCACCTCGGGTGGGGTTTGCTTCGATAGGAGATGGATATTTGCGAGAATTTCAGCCGAAAACCGAAAGTTGAATTTTGGACCAAAACGTCAGGTCCGGACCTGTCGTTTCGGCCAGAAACTTGGAAATCCCAAAACAGAGGTTTCAGCCCTCAAAATTGGTTCAGAATGCCTTCATATCACCTCGGGTGGGGTTTGCTTCGATAGGAGATCGATATTTGCGAGAATTTCAGCCGAAAAGGGAAAGTCGAATTTTGGACCAAAACGATAGGTCCGGACCTGTCGTTTCGGCCAGAAACTTGGAAATCCCAAAACAGAGGTTTCAGCCCTCACAATTGGTTCAGAATGCCTTCATATCTCCTCGGGTGGGTTTTGCTTAGATAGGAGATCGATATTTGCGAGAATTCAAGCCGAAAAGGGAAAGTCGAATTTTGGACCAAAACGTCAGGTCCGGACCTGTCGTTTCGGCCAGAAACTTGGAAATCCCAAAACAGAGGTTTCAGCCCTCACAAATTGATTCAGAATGCCTTCATATCACCTCGGGTGGGGTTTGCTTCGATAGGAGATGGATATTTGCGAGAATTTCAGCCGAAAACCGAAAGTTGAATTTTGGACCAAAACGTCAGGTCCGGACCTGTCGTTTCGGCCAGAAACTTGGAAATCCCAAAACAGAGGTTTCAGCCCTCACAATTGGTTCAGAATGCCTTCATATCACCTCGGGTGGGGTTTGCTTCGATAGGAGATGGATATTTGCGAGAATTCAAGCCGAAAAGGCACAGTCGAAATTTGGACAAAAAACGTCAGGTCCGGACCTGTCGTTTCGGCCAGAAACTTGGAAATCCCAAAACAGAGGTTTCAGCCCTCACAATTGGTTCCAGAATGCCTTCATATCACCTCGGGTGGGGTTTGCTTCGATAGGAGATCGATATTAGTGAGAATTTCAGCCGAAAAAGGAAAGTCGAAATTTGGACCAAAACGTCAGGTCCGGACCTGTCGTTTCGGCCAGAAACTTGGAAATCCCAAAACAGAGGTTTCAGCCCTCACAATTGGTTCAGAATGCCTTCATATCACCTCGGGTGGGGTTTGCTTCGATAGGAGATCGATATTTGCGAGAATTTCAGCCGAAAAGGGAAAGTCGAATTTTGGACCAAAACGTCAGGTCCGGACCTGTCGTTTCGGCCAGAAACTTGGAAATCCCAAAACAGAGGTTTCAGCCCTCACAATAGGTTCAGAATGCCTTCATATCACCTCGGGTGGGGTTTGCTTCGATAGGAGATCGATATTTGCGAGAATTTCAGCCGAAAACCGAAAGTTGAATTTTGGACCAAAACGTCAGGTCCGGACCTGTCGTTTCGGCCAGAAAACTTGGAAATCCCAAAACAGAGGTTTCAGCCCTCACAATAGGTTCAGAATGCCTTCATATCACCTCGGGTGGGGTTTGCTTCGATAGGAGATGGATATTTGCGAGAATTTCAGCCGAAAACCGAAAGTTGAATTTTGGACCAAAAACGTCAGGTCCGGACCTGTCGTTTCAGCCAGAAACTTGGAAATCCCAAAACAGAGGTTTCAGCCCTCACAATTGGTTCAGAATGCCTTCATATCACCTCGGGTGGGGTTTGCTTCGATAGGAGATCCATATTTGCGAGAATTTCAGCCGAAAAGGGAAAGTCGAATTTTGGACCAAAACGTCAGGTCCGGACCTGTCGTTTCGGCCAGAAACTTGGAAATCCCAAAACAGAGGTTTCAGCCCTCACCAATTGGTTCAGAATGCCTTCATATCACCTCGGGTGGGGGTTTGCTTCGATAGGAGATCGATATTTGCGAGAATTTCAGCCGAAAAGGGAAAGTCGAATTTTGGACCAAAACGTCAGGTCCGGACCTGTCGTTTCGGCCAGAAACTTGGAAATCCCAAAACAGAGGTTTCAGCCCTCTCAATTGGTTCAGAATGCCTTCATATCACCTCGGGTGGGTTTTGCTTCGATAGGAGATCGATATTTGCGAGAATTCAAGCCGAAAAGGGAAAGTCGAATTTTGGACCAAAACGTCAGGTCCGGACCTGTCGTTTCGGCCAGAAACTTGGAAATCCCAAAACAGAGGTTTCAGCCCTCAACAATTGATTCAGAATGCCTTCATATCACCTCGGGTGGGGTTTGCTTCGATAGGAGATGGATATTTGCGAGAATTTTCAGCCGAAAACCGAAAGTTGAATTTTGGACCAAAACGTCAGGTCCGGACCTGTCGTTTCGGCCAGAAACTTGGAAATCCCAAAACAGAGGTTTCAGCCCTCAACAATTGGTTCAGAATGCCTTCATATCACCTCGGGTGGGGTTTGCTTCGATAGGAGATGGATATTTGCGAGAATTCAAGCCGAAAAGGCAAAGTCAAATTTTGGACCAAAACGTCAGGTCCGGACCTGTCGTTTCGGCCAGAAACTTGGAAATCCCAAAACAGAGGTTTCAGCCCTCACAATTGGTTCAGAATGCCTTCATATCACCTCGGGTGGGGTTGGCTTCGATAGGAGATCGATATTAGTGAGAATTTCAGCCGAAAAAGGAAAGTCGAAATTTGGACCAAAACGTCAGGTCCGGACCTGTCGTTTCGGCCAGAAACTTGGAAATCCCAAAACAGAGGTTTCAGCCCTCACAATTGGTTCAGAATGCCTTCATATCACCTCGGGTGGGGTTTGCTTCGATAGGAGATGGATATTTGCGAGAATTTCAGCCGAAAACCGAAAGTTGAATTTTGGACCAAAACGTCAGGTCCGGACCTGTCGTTTCGGCCAGAAACTTGGAAATCCCAAAACAGAGGTTTCAGCCCTCACAATTGGTTCAGAATGCCTTCATATCACCTCGGGTGGGGTTTGCTTCGATAGGAGATGGATATTTGCGAGAATTTCAGCCGAAAACCGAAAGTTGAATTTTGGACCAAAACGTCAGGTCCGGACCTGTCGTTTCGGCCAGAAACTTGGAAATCCCAAAACAGAGGTTTCAGCCCTCACAATTGGTTCAGAATGCCTTCATATCACCTCGGGTGGGGTTTGCTTCGATAGGAGATCGATATTTGCGAGAATTTCAGCCGAAAAAGGAAAAGTCGAATTTTGGACCAAAACGTTTCGGCCAGAAACTTGGAAATCCCAAAACAGAGGTTTCAGCCCTCACAATTGGTTCAGAATGCCTTCATATCACCTCGGGTGGGGTTTGCTTCGATAGGAGATGGATATTTGCGAGAATTCAAGCCGAAAAGGCAAAGTCAAATTTTGGACCAAAACGTCAGGTCCGGACCTGTCGTTTCGGCCAGAAACTTGGAAATCCCAAAACAGAGGTTTCAGCCCTCACAATTGGTTCAGAATGCCTTCATATCACCTCGGGTGGGGTTTGCTTCGATAGGAGATCGATATTTGCGAGAATTTCAGCCGAAAAGGGAAAGTCGAATTTTGGACCAAAACGTCAGGTCCGGACCTGTCGTTTCGGCCAGAAACTTGGAAATCCCAAAGCAGAGGTTTCAGCCCTCACAATTGGTTCAGAATGCCTTCATATCACCTCGGGTGGGGTTTGCTTCGATAGGAAATCGATATTTGCGAGAATTAAAGCTGAAAAGGCAAAGTCAAATTTTGGACCAAAACGTCAGGTCCGGACCTGTTGTTTCGGCCAGAAACTTGGAAATCCCAAAACAGAGGTTTCAGCCCTCACAATTGGTTCAGAATGCCTTCATATCACCTCGGGTGGGGTTTGCTTCAATAGGAGATCGATATTAGTGAGAATTTCAGCCGAAAAAGGAAAGTCGAAATTTGGACCAAAACGTCAGGTCCGGACCTGTCGTTTCGGCCAGAAACTTGGAAATCCCAAAACAGAGGTTTCAGCCCTCACAATTGGTTCAGAATGCCTTCATATCACCTCGGGTTGGGTTTGCTCCGATAGGAGATCAATATTTGCGAGAATTTCAGCTGAAAACGGAAAGTCGAAATTTGGACCAAAACGTCAGGTCCGGACCTGTCGTTTCGGCCAGAAACTTGGAAATCCCAAAACAGAGGTTTCAGCCCTCACAATTGGTTCAGAATGCCTTCATATCACCTCGGGTTGGGTTTGCTCCGATAGGAGATCAATATTTGCGAGAATTTCAGCTGAAAACGGAAAGTCGAATTTTGGACCAAAACGTCAGGTCCGGACCTGTCGTTTCGGCCAGAAACTTGGAAATCCCAAAACAGAGGTTTCAGCCCTCACAATTGGTTCAGAATGCCTTCATATCACCTCGGGTGGGGTTTGCTTCAATAGGAGATCGATATTAGTGAGAATTTCAGCCGAAAAAGGAAAGTCGAAATTTGGACCAAAACGTCAGGTCCGGACCTGTCGTTTCGGCCAGAAACTTGGAAATCCCAAAACAGAGGTTTCAGCCCTCACAATTGGTTCAGAATGCCTTCATATCACCTCGGGTGGGGTTTGCTTCGATAGGAGATCGATATTAGTGAGAATTTCAGCCGAAAAAGGAAAGTCGAATTTTGGACCAAAACATCAGGTCCGGACCTGTCGTTTCGGCCAGAAACTTGGAAATCCCAAAACAGAGGTTTCAGCCCTCACAATTGGTTCAGAATGCCTTCATATCACCTCGGGTGGGGTTTGCTTCAATAGGAGATCGATATTTGCGAGAATTTCAGCCGAAAACAGAAAGTCGAATTTTGGACCAAAACGTCAGGTCCGGACCTGTCGTTTCGGCCAGAAACTTGGAAATCCCAAAACAGAGGTTTCAGCCCTCACAATTGGTTCAGAATGCCTTCATATCACCTCGGGTGGGGTTTGCTTCGATAGGAGATCGATATTAGTGAGAATTTCAGCCGAAAAAGGAAAGTCGAAATTTGGACCAAAACGTCAGGTCCGGACCTGTCGTTTCGGCCAGAAACTTGGAAATCCCAAAACAGAGGTTTCAGCCCTCACAATTGGTTCAGAATGCCTTCATATCACCTCGGGTGGGGTTTGCTTCGATAGGAGATCGATATTTGCGAGAATTTCAGCCGAAAACCGAAAGTTGAATTTTGGACCAAAACGTCAGGTCCGGACCTGTCGTTTCGGCCAGAAACTTGGAAATCCCAAAACAGAGGTTTCAGCCCTCACAATTGGTTCAGAATGCCTTCATATCACCTCGGGTGGGGTTTGCTTCGATAGGAGATCGATATTTGCGAGAATTTCAGCCGAAAAGGGAAAGTCGAATTTTGGACCAAAACGATAGGTCCGGACCTGTCGTTTCGGCCAGAAACTTGGAAATCCCAAAACAGAGGTTTCAGCCCTCACAATTGGTTCAGAATGCCTTCATATCACCTCGGGTGGGTTTTGCTTAGATAGGAGATCGATATTTGCGAGAATTCAAGCCGAAAAGGGAAAGTCGAATTTTGGACCAAAACGTCAGGTCCGGACCTGTCGTTTCGGCCAGAAACTTGGAAATCCCAAAACAGAGGTTTCAGCCCTCACAATTGATTCAGAATGCCTTCATATCACCTCGGGTGGGGTTTGCTTCGATAGGAGATGGATATTTGCGAGAATTTCAGCCGAAAACCGAAAGTTGAATTTTGGACCAAAACGTCAGGTCCGGACCTGTCGTTTCGGCAAGAAACTTGGAAATCCCAAAACAGAGGTTTCAGCCCTCACAATTGGTTCAGAATGCCTTCATATCACCTCGGGTGGGGTTTGCTTCGATAGGAGATGGATATTTGCGAGAATTCAAGCCGAAAAGGCACAGTCGAAATTTGGACAAAAACGTCAGGTCCGGACCTGTCGTTTCGGCCAGAAACTTGGAAATCCCAAAACAGAGGTTTCAGCCCTCACAATTGGTTCAGAATGCCTTCATATCACCTCGGGTGGGGTTTGCTTCGATAGGAGATCGATATTAGTGAGAATTTCAGCCGAAAAAGGAAAGTCGAAATTTGGACCAAAACGTCAGGTCCGGACCTGTCGTTTCGGCCAGAAACTTGGAAATCCCAAAACAGAGGTTTCAGCCCTCACAATTGGTTCAGAATGCCTTCATATCACCTCGGGTGGGGTTTGCTTCGATAGGAGATCGATATTTGCGAGAATTTCAGCCGAAAAGGGAAAGTCGAATTTTGGACCAAAACGTCAGGTCCGGACCTGTCGTTTCGGCCAGAAACTTGGAAATCCCAAAACAGAGGTTTCAGCCCTCACAATTGGTTCAGAATGCCTTCATATCACCTCGGGTGGGGTTTGCTTCGATAGGAGATCGATATTTGCGAGAATTTCAGCCGAAAACCGAAAGTTGAATTTTGGACCAAAACGTCAGGTCCGGACCTGTCGTTTCGGCCAGAAACTTGGAAATCCCAAAACAGAGGTTTCAGCCCTCACAATTGGTTCAGAATGCCTTCATATCACCTCGGGTGGGGTTTGCTTCGATAGGAGATGGATATTTGCGAGAATTTCAGCCGAAAACCGAAAGTTGAATTTTGGACCAAAACGTCAGGTCCGGACCTGTCGTTTCAGCCAGAAACTTGGAAATCCCAAAACAGAGGTTTCAGCCCTCACAATTGGTTCAGAATGCCTTCATATCACCTCGGGTGGGGTTTGCTTCGATAGGAGATCCATATTTGCGAGAATTTCAGCCGAAAAGGGAAAGTCGAATTTTGGACCAAAACGTCAGGTCCGGACCTGTCGTTTCGGCCAGAAACTTGGAAATCCCAAAACAGAGGTTTCAGCCCTCACAATTGGTTCAGAATGCCTTCATATCACCTCGGGTGGGGTTTGCTTCGATAGGAGATCGATATTTGCGAGAATTTCAGCCGAAAAGGGAAAGTCGAATTTTGGACCAAAACGTCAGGTCCGGACCTGTCGTTTCGGCCAGAAACTTGGAAATCCCAAAACAGAGGTTTCAGCCCCTCACAATTGGTTCAGAATGCCTTCATATCACCTCGGGTGGGTTTTGCTTCGATAGGAGATCGATATTTGCGAGAATTCAAGCCGAAAGGGAAAGTCGAATTTTGGACCAAAACGTCAGGTCCGGACCTGTCGTTTCGGCCAGAAACTTGGAAATCCCAAAACAGAGGTTTCAGCCCTCACAATTGATTCAGAATGCCTTCATATCACCTCGGGTGGGGTTTGCTTCGATAGGAGATCGATATTTGCGAGAATTTCAGCCGAAAACCGAAAGTTGAATTTTGGACCAAAACGTCAGGTCCGGACCTGTCGTTTCGGCCAGAAACTTGGAAATCCCAAAACAGAGGTTTCAGCCCTCACAATTGGTTCAGAATGCCTTCATATCACCTCGGGTGGGGTTTGCTTCGATAGGAGATGGATATTTGCGAGAATTCAAGCCGAAAAGGCAAAGTCAAATTTTGGACCAAAACGTCAGGTCCGGACCTGTCGTTTCGGCCAGAAACTTGGAAATCCCAAAACAGAGGTTTCAGCCCTCACAATTGGTTCAGAATGCCTTCATATCACCTCGGGTGGGGTTGGCTTCGATAGGAGATCGATATTAGTGAGAATTTCAGCCGAAAAAGGAAAGTCGAAATTTGGACCAAAACGTCAGGTCCGGACCTGTCGTTTCGGCCAGAAACTTGGAAATCCCAAAACAGAGGTTTCAGCCCTCACAATTGGTTCAGAATGCCTTCATATCACCTCGGGTGGGGTTTGCTTCGATAGGAGATGGATATTTGCGAGAATTTCAGCCGAAAACCGAAAGTTGAATTTTGGACCAAAACGTCAGGTCCGGACCTGTCGTTTCGGCCAGAAACTTGGAAATCCCAAAACAGAGGTTTCAGCCCTCACAATTGGTTCAGAATGCCTTCATATCACCTCGGGTGGGGTTTGCTTCGATAGGAGATGGATATTTGCGAGAATTTCAGCCGAAAACCGAAAGTTGAATTTTGGACCAAAACGTCAGGTCCGGACCTGTCGTTTCGGCCAGAAACTTGGAAATCCCAAAACAGAGGTTTCAGCCCTCACAATTGGTTCAGAATGCCTTCATATCACCTCGGGTGGGGTTTGCTTCGATAGGAGATCGATATTTGCGAGAATTTCAGCCGAAAAAGGAAAAGTCGAATTTTGGACCAAAACGTTTCGGCCAGAAACTTGGAAATCCCAAAACAGAGGTTTCAGCCCTCACAATTGGTTCAGAATGCCTTCATATCACCTCGGGTGGGGTTTGCTTCGATAGGAGATGGATATTTGCGAGAATTCAAGCCGAAAAGGCAAAGTCAAATTTTGGACCAAAACGTCAGGTCCGGACCTGTCGTTTCGGCCAGAAACTTGGAAATCCCAAAACAGAGGTTTCAGCCCTCACAATTGGTTCAGAATGCCTTCATATCACCTCGGGTGGGGTTTGCTTCGATAGGAGATCGATATTTGCGAGAATTTCAGCCGAAAAGGGAAAGTCGAATTTTGGACCAAAACGTCAGGTCCGGACCTGTCGTTTCGGCCAGAAACTTGGAAATCCCAAAGCAGAGGTTTCAGCCCTCACAATTGGTTCAGAATGCCTTCATATCACCTCGGGTGGGGTTTGCTTCGATAGGAAATCGATATTTGCGAGAATTAAAGCTGAAAAGGCAAAGTCAAATTTTGGACCAAAACGTCAGGTCCGGACCTGTTGTTTCGGCCAGAAACTTGGAAATCCCAAAACAGAGGTTTCAGCCCTCACAATTGGTTCAGAATGCCTTCATATCACCTCGGGTGGGGTTTGCTTCAATAGGAGATCGATATTAGTGAGAATTTCAGCCGAAAAAGGAAAGTCGAAATTTGGACCAAAACGTCAGGTCCGGACCTGTCGTTTCGGCCAGAAACTTGGAAATCCCAAAACAGAGGTTTCAGCCCTCACAATTGGTTCAGAATGCCTTCATATCACCTCGGGTTGGGTTTGCTCCGATAGGAGATCAATATTTGCGAGAATTTCAGCTGAAAACGGAAAGTCGAAATTTGGACCAAAACGTCAGGTCCGGACCTGTCGTTTCGGCCAGAAACTTGGAAATCCCAAAACAGAGGTTTCAGCCCTCACAATTGGTTCAGAATGCCTTCATATCACCTCGGGTTGGGTTTGCTCCGATAGGAGATCAATATTTGCGAGAATTTCAGCTGAAAACGGAAAGTCGAATTTTGGACCAAAACGTCAGGTCCGGACCTGTCGTTTCGGCCAGAAACTTGGAAATCCCAAAACAGAGGTTTCAGCCCTCACAATTGGTTCAGAATGCCTTCATATCACCTCGGGTGGGGTTTGCTTCAATAGGAGATCGATATTAGTGAGAATTTCAGCCGAAAAAGGAAAGTCGAAATTTGGACCAAAACGTCAGGTCCGGACCTGTCGTTTCGGCCAGAAACTTGGAAATCCCAAAACAGAGGTTTCAGCCCTCACAATTGGTTCAGAATGCCTTCATATCACCTCGGGTGGGGTTTGCTTCGATAGGAGATCGATATTAGTGAGAATTTCAGCCGAAAAAGGAAAGTCGAATTTTGGACCAAAACATCAGGTCCGGACCTGTCGTTTCGGCCAGAAACTTGGAAATCCCAAAACAGAGGTTTCAGCCCTCACAATTGGTTCAGAATGCCTTCATATCACCTCGGGTGGGGTTTGCTTCAATAGGAGATCGATATTTGCGAGAATTTCAGCCGAAAACAGAAAGTCGAATTTTGGACCAAAACGTCAGGTCCGGACCTGTCGTTTCGGCCAGAAACTTGGAAATCCCAAAACAGAGGTTTCAGCCCTCACAATTGGTTCAGAATGCCTTCATATCACCTCGGGTGGGGTTTGCTTCGATAGGAGATCGATATTAGTGAGAATTTCAGCCGAAAAAGGAAAGTCGAAATTTGGACCAAAACGTCAGGTCCGGACCTGTCGTTTCGGCCAGAAACTTGGAAATCCCAAAACAGAGGTTTCAGCCCTCACAATTGGTTCAGAATGCCTTCATATCACCTCGGGTGGGGTTTGCTTCGATAGGAGATCGATATTTGCGAGAATTTCAGCCGAAAACCGAAAGTTGAATTTTGGACCAAAACGTCAGGTCCGGACCTGTCGTTTCGGCCAGAAACTTGGAAATCCCAAAACAGAGGTTTCAGCCCTCACAATTGGTTCAGAATGCCTTCATATCACCTCGGGTGGGGTTTGCTTCGATAGGAGATCGATATTTGCGAGAATTTCAGCCGAAAAGGGAAAGTCGAATTTTGGACCAAAACGATAGGTCCGGACCTGTCGTTTCGGCCAGAAACTTGGAAATCCCAAAACAGAGGTTTCAGCCCTCACAATTGGTTCAGAATGCCTTCATATCACCTCGGGTGGGTTTTGCTTAGATAGGAGATCGATATTTGCGAGAATTCAAGCCGAAAAGGGAAAGTCGAATTTTGGACCAAAACGTCAGGTCCGGACCTGTCGTTTCGGCCAGAAACTTGGAAATCCCAAAACAGAGGTTTCAGCCCTCACAATTGATTCAGAATGCCTTCATATCACCTCGGGTGGGGTTTGCTTCGATAGGAGATGGATATTTGCGAGAATTTCAGCCGAAAACCGAAAGTTGAATTTTGGACCAAAACGTCAGGTCCGGACCTGTCGTTTCGGCCAGAAACTTGGAAATCCCAAAACAGAGGTTTCAGCCCTCACAATTGGTTCAGAATGCCTTCATATCACCTCGGGTGGGGTTTGCTTCGATAGGAGATGGATATTTGCGAGAATTCAAGCCGAAAAGGCACAGTCGAAATTTGGACCAAAACGTCAGGTCCGGACCTGTCGTTTCGGCCAGAAACTTGGAAATCCCAAAACAGAGGTTTCAGCCCTCACAATTGGTTCAGAATGCCTTCATATCACCTCGGGTGGGGTTTGCTTCGATAGGAGATCGATATTAGTGAGAATTTCAGCCGAAAAGGGAAAGTCGAATTTTGGACCAAAACGTCAGGTCCGGACCTGTCGTTTCGGCCAGAAACTTGGAAATCCCAAAACAGAGGTTTCAGCCCTCACAATTGGTTCAGAATGCCTTCATATCACCTCGGGTGGGGTTTGCTTCGATAGGAGATGGATATTTGCGAGAATTCAAGCCGAAAAGGCAAAGTCAAATTTTGGACCAAAACGTCAGGTCCGGACCTGTCGTTTCGGCCAGAAACTTGGAAATCCCAAAACAGAGGTTTCAGCCCTCACAATTGGTTCAGAATGCCTTCATATCACCTCGGGTGGGGTTGGCTTCGATAGGAGATCGATATTAGTGAGAATTTCAGCCGAAAAAGGAAAGTCGAAATTTGGACCAAAACGTCAGGTCCGGACCTGTCGTTTCGGCCAGAAACTTGGAAATCCCAAAACAGAGGTTTCAGCCCTCACAATTGGTTCAGAATGCCTTCATATCGCCTCGGGTGGGGTTTGCTTCGATAGGAGATCGATATTTGCGAGAATTTCAGCCGACAAGGGAAAGTCGAATTTTGGACCAAAACGTCAGGTCTGGACCTGTCGTTTCGGCCAGAAACTTGGAAATCCCAAAACAGAGGTTTCAGCCCTCACAATTGGTTCAGAATGCCTTCATATCACCTCGGGTGGGGTTTGCTTCGATAGGAGATCGATATTAGTGAGAATTTCAGCCGAAAAAGGAAAGTCGAAATTTGGACCAAAACGTCAGGTCCGGACCTGTCGTTTCGGCCAGAAACTTGGAAATCCCAAAACAGAGGTTTCAGCCCTCACAATTGGTTCAGAATGCCTTCATATCACCTCGGGTGGGGTTTGCTTCGATAGGAGATCGATATTTGCGAGAATTTCAGCCGAAAAGGGAAAGTCCAATTTTGGACCAAAACGTCAGGTCCGGACCTGTCGTTTCGGCCAGAAACTTGGAAATCCCAAAACAGAGGTTTCAGCCCTCACAATTGGTTCAGAATGCCTTCATATCACCTCGGGTTGGGTTTGCTCCGATAGGAGATCAATATTTGCGAGAATTTCAGCCGAAAACGGAAAGTCGAATTTTGGACCAAAACGTCAGGTCCGGACCTGTCGTTTCGGCCAGAAACTTGGAAATCCCAAAACAGAGGTTTCAGCCCTCACAATTGGTTCAGAATGCCTTCATATCACCTCGGGTGGGGTTTGCTTCGATAGGAGATCGATATTTGCGAGAATTTCAGCCGAAAACCGAAAGTTGAATTTTGGACCAAAACGTCAGGTCCGGACCTGTCGTTTCGGCCAGAAACTTGGAAATCCCAAAACAGAGGTTTCAGCCCTCACAATTGGTTCAGAATGCCTTCATATCACCTCGGGTGGGGTTTGCTTCGATAGGAGATGGATATTTGCGAGAATTTCAGCCGAAAACCGAAAGTTGAATTTTGGACCAAAACGTCAGGTCCGGACCTGTCGTTTCGGCCAGAAACTTGGAAATCCCAAAACAGAGGTTTCAGCCCCCACAATTGGTTCAGAATGCCTTCATATCACCTCGGGTGGGGTTTGCTTCGATAGGAGATGGATATTTGCGAGAATTTCAGCCGAAAACCGAAAGTTGAATTTTGGACCAAAACGTCAGGTCCGGACCTGTCGTTTCGGCCAGAAACTTGGAAATCCCAAAACAGAGGTTTCAGCCCTCACAATTGGATCAGAATGCCTTCATATCACCTCGGGTTGGGTTTGCTCCGATAGGAGATCAATATTAGCGAGAATTTCAGCCGAAAACGGAAAGTCGAATTTTGGACCAAAACGTCAGGTCCGGACCTGTCGTTTCGGCCAGAAATTTGGAAATCCCAAAACAGAGGTTTCAGCCCTCACAATTGGTTCAGAATGCCTTCATATCACCTCGGGTTGGGTTTGCTCCGATAGGAGATCAATATTAGCGAGAATTTCAGCCGAAAACGGAAAGTCGAATTTTGGACCAAAACGTCAGGTCCGGACCTGTCGTTTCGGCCAGAAACTTGGAAATCCCAAAACAGAGGTTTCAGCCCTCACAATTGGTTCAGAATGCCTTCATATCACCTCGGGTGGGGTTTGCTTCGATAGGAGATCGATATTAGTGAGAATTTCAGCCGAAAAAGGAAAGTCGAAATTTGGACCAAAACGTCAGGTCCGGACCTGTCGTTTCGGCCAGAAACTTGGAAATCCCAAAACAGAGGTTTCAGCCCTCACAATTGGTTCAGAATGCCTTCATATCACCTCGGGTGGGGTTTGCTTCGATAGGAGATCGATATTTGCGAGAATTTCAGCCGAAAAGGGAAAGTCGAATTTTGGACCAAAACGTCAGGTCCGGACCTGTCGTTTCGGCCAGAAACTTGGAAATCCCAAAACAGAGGTTTCAGCCCTCACAATTGGTTCAGAATGCCTTCATATCACCTCGGGTGGGGTTTGCTTCGATAGGAGATCGATATTTGCGAGAATTTCAGCCGAAAAAGGAAAGTCAAAATTTGGACCAAAACGTCAGGTCCGGACCTGTCGTTTCGGCCAGAAACTTGGAAATCCCAAAACAGAGGTTTCAGCCCTCACAATTGGTTCAGAATGCCTTCATATCACCTCGGGTGGGGTTTGCTTCGATAGGAGATCAATATTAGCGAGAATTTCAGCCGAAAACGGAAAGTCGAATTTTGGACCAAAACGTCAGGTCCGGACCTGTCGTTTCGGCCAGAAACTTGGAAATCCCAAAACAGAGGTTTCAGCCCTCACAATTGGTTCAGAATGCCTTCATATCACCTCGGGTGGGGTTTGCTTCGATAGGAGATGGATATTTGCGAGAATTTCAGCCGAAAAGGGAAAGTCGAATTTTGGACCAAAACGTCAGGTCCGGACCTGTCGTTTCGGCCAGAAACTTGGAAATCCCAAAACAGAGGTTTCAGCCCTCACAATTGGTTCAGAATGCCTTCATATCACCTCGGGTTGGGTTTGCTCCGATAGGAGATCAATATTAGCGAGAATTTCAGCCGAAAACGGAAAGTCGAATTTTGGACCAAAACGTCAGGTCCGGACCTGTCGTTTCGGCCAGAAATTTGGAAATCCCAAAACAGAGGTTTCAGCCCTCACAATTGGTTCAGAATGCCTTCACATCACCTCGGGTTGGGTTTGCTCCGATAGGAGATCAATATTAGCGAGAATTTCAGCCGAAAACGGAAAGTCGAATTTTGGACCAAAACGTCAGGTCCGGACCTGTCATTTCGGCCAGAAACTTGGAAATCCCAAAAAAGAGGTTTCAGCCCTCACAATTGGTTCAGAATGCCTTCATATCACCTCGGGTGGGGTTTGCTTCGATAGGAGATCAATATTAGCGAGAATTTCAGCCGAAAACGGAAAGTCGAATTTTGGACCAAAACGTCAGGTCCGGACCTGTCGTTTCGGCCAGAAACTTGGAAATCCCAAAACAGAGGTTTCAGCCCTCACAATTGGTTCAGAATGCCTTCATATCACCTCGGGTGGGGTTTGCTTCGATAGGAGATCGATATTAGTGAGAATTTCAGCCCAAAAGGGAAAGTCGAATTTTGGACCAAAACGTCAGGTCCGGACCTGTCGTTTCGGCCAGAAACTTGGAAATCCCAAAACAGAGGTTTCAGCCCTCACAATTGGTTCAGAATGCCTTCATATCACCTCGGGTGGGGTTTGCTTCGATAGGAGATCGATATTTGCGAGAATTTCAGCCGAAAAGGGAAAGTCGAATTTTGGACCAAAACGTCAGGTCCGGACCTGTCGTTTCGGCCAGAAACTTGGAAATCCCAAAACAGAGGTTTCAGCCCTCACAATTGGTTCAGAATGCCTTCATATCACCTCGGGTGGGGTTTGCTTCGATAGGAGATCGATATTTGCGAGAATTTCAGCTGAAAAGGGAAAGTCGAATTTTGGACCAAAATGTCAGGTCCGGACCTGTCGTTTCGGCCAGAAACTTGGAAATCCCAAAACAGAGGTTTCAGCCCTCACAATTGGTTCAGAATGCCTTCATATCACCTCGGGTGGGGTTTGCTTCGATAGGAGATCGATATTTGCGAGAATTTCAGCCGAAAAGGGAAAGTCGAATTTTGGACCAAAACGTCAGGTCCGGACCTGTCGTTTCGGCCAGAAACTTGGAAATCCCAAAACAGAGGTTTCAGCCCTCACAATTGGTTCAGAATGCCTTCATATCACCTCGGGTGGGGTTTGCTTCGATAGGAGATTGATATTTGCGAGAATTTCAGCCGAAAAGGGAAAGTCGAATTTTGGACCAAAACGTCAGGTCCGGACCTGTCGTTTCGGCCAGAAACTTGGAAATCCCAAAACAGAGGTTTCAGCCCTCACAATTGGTTCAGAATGCCTTCATATCACCTCGGGTGGGGTTTGCTTCGATAGGAGATCGATATTTGCGAGAATTTCAGCTGAAAAGGGAAAGTCGAATTTTGGACCAAAACGTCAGGTCCGGACCTGTCGTTTCGGCCAGAAACTTGGAAATCCCAAAACAGAGGTTTCAGCCCTCACAATTGGTTCAGAATGCCTTCATATCACCTCGGGTGGGGTTTGCTTCGATAGGAGATTGATATTTGCGAGAATTTCAGCCGAAAAGGGAAAGTAGAATTTTGGACCAAAATGTCAGGTCCGGACCTGTCGTTACGGCCAGAAACTTGGAAATCCCAAAACAGAGGTTTCAGCCCTCACAATTGGTTCAGAATGCCTTCATATCACCTCGGGTGGGGTTTGCTTCAATAGGAGATCGATATTTGCGAGAATTTCAGCCGAAAAGGGAAAGTCGAATTTTGGACCAAAATGTCAGGTCCGGACCTGTCGTTTCGACCAGAAACTTGGAAATCCCAAAACAGAGGTTTCAGCCCTCACAATGGGTTCAGAATGCCTTCATATCACCTCGGGTGGGGTTTGCTTCGATAGGAGATCGATATTTGCGAGAATTTCAGCCGAAAAGGGAAAGTCGAATTTTGGACCAAAACATCAGGTCCGGACCTGTCGTTTCGGCCAGAACCTTGGAAATCCCAAAACAGAGGTTTCAGCCCTCACAATTGGTTCAGAATGCCTTCATATCACCTCGGTGGGGTTTGCTTCGATAGGAGATCGATATTTGCGAGAATTTCAGCCGAAAAGTGAAAGTCGAATTTTGGACCAAAACATCAGGTCCAAATATTACTCTCCTATCGAAGCAAACCCCATCCGAAGTGATATGAAGGCATTCTGAATCAATTGTGAGGGCTGAAACCTTTGTTTGGTGATTTGAAAATTTCATGACCAAACGTCAGGTCCGGACCTGGCATTTTGGTCCAAAATTCAACTTTCCCTTTTTGGCTGAAATTCTCACAAATATTGCTCTCCTATCGAAGAAAACCCCATCCGAGGTGATATGAAGGCCTTTTGAATCAATTGTGAGGGCTAAAACCTTTGTTTGGAGATTTGCAAATTTCATGACAAAACGTCAGGGTCGCACCTGACGTTTTGGTCCAAAATTCAACTTTCCATTTTTGGCTGAAATTCTCGCAAATATCGCTCTCCTATCGAAGCAAACCCCATCTGAGGTGATATAAAGGCATTCTGAATCAATTGTGAGGGCTGAAACCTTTTTTTGGGGATTTGCATGTTCCTCTACAAATTATTTCCAAATATAGGGTATCCCTTAGTTTTTCTTTTCTTTTATAAAAATATTACTTCCCATTTGTGTTCTTTTTTTTTTTGTGTGTTTTTTTTTTTGCATCTTATGTTTGGTCAGAAATGTGAGTCCAACACCTCATGTTTTTGTCATTATTGTAAAAAATAAAAAAGCTTAATGTCCTCCTTCTTTATTAAGAAAACATGTTGACACCATATCCGCTCTAATTTCCTTTGATAAGGAAAAATGAAAATAAGAATTTATCATAGTGATGAACTCATGGATGCCCAGACCACAAGTGCATCCCTACCATATTTGTCTCTGTTAAGTAAAGGTGTGTTAAAAGCCTCTTGAGATGTGACATCCCATTTTCAGAGGGACCTCATGCCTATGTGGTGATTAAAAATAGATACTATAGATGTATTGATCATGGATAAGGAGATCAGGCTAATATCTACATTAGAAGCTATATGATAGTGGGAATGAATGTTCCTAATGAAAAGGCCAAATAATGCGTCATGTCTATGGGTGCAGTTAATGAGTCTTCATGACTCCACAGCCGCAGGCAGTCTCCAGCAAGGATCCCAGGCCACCTACAGGAGCAGACAAAAGGGGCAAAAGCAGATGCGGAGACAGATTAAGAAAGAGATAGAGTCCAATGTGCCAAGAATCAAATCACCAAGGTCTAATGAATGTGCTTAAAAATCCAAGCTCAGTTCAATGACTTGTTTTTAGAGATATATTTATATATTATTCCTACAAATACATGGTTTTCAGCACTTTGAAAAATGTTCACTTTCCTCAGTAAACCAAGAAAGCTAGAAATATTCTACAATGAAAAAAACAAGACAAACAATTTGACAAAAAAGAAAATAAAATCACAAAGAAGGACAAAAAGATAACTACTGGGCGAAATAAAAAAAAAACAACATCCTGTACAAATGCTATGGCCCAATAATTTCAGAAAATAGTGTCTCTAAAACATTCATATTGCTTTGTACCTCCACTGACTGGGCAAAACCCAACCTGTGCAACACCAGGCAGTTCAGTCTGCAGCCAAACAGGGCGCCAGATCCCATGGGCTGACGTCACTGGGTCAAGCTGCAGCCAGTGGCATGCAGGCGTAGCAGAAGAGAAACAGTCCCATTTCAGTCACTTCATGTGTCTCCTTCTTCTTCTCTGGTTATTTTGGCAGTAACAATACAAAGACGAGGGATGGTCACACTACTACAGCACTCGACTCCTCATGAAACCGAGGATGTTTGAACTGTTTGTTGTAGTTTTACCATTATTACTTTCAACAGCATTATTACTAGAACTATCACCATCACAGACACAGAGTGCATCATGTGTTTATGTGCGTGGAGGCTTTGTCCAGCTCGGTTTGTGACTGTGTGCGCGTGTTTGTGTGTATGTGTGTGTATTCAGTGCTCAGAGCTCGTCTTCTCAAACGAAAAACTGGGAAGAGTCAATAGCTTGGGGTTGGTGCTGGGGTTTGGTGAGCCTCCTTCCTGTCCTGATCCTTCTCCATTTCCCAGGTCAAAGGAGTCCTTGGATTCACTAGAGGGCGCTCTCCTCCTCAAGCAGCTGTCCTGGCTGGGCAGGGGAGGGGGCATTCCTAATCCCCCCAGCCCGATCCCCCCAAGTCCACCCAGGCCCGGGTAGAGGCCGGAGTGAGGCTCTAGTCCATCAGGAGGGTCCACAGAGATGCAGGGTGGGCTCATCTTCTTCTTGCGGCGTGGTGAGGGCACTGAGGTCTGGGTCGTGGTCTGGCTCTGAATCTGAGGGCTGTCGGAGGACGTGGAGGTGGTGCTGCCCTGGGGGCTGGACTCCACCGAGGAGCAGACCTCTACAGAGTGGCATCGTGGGTCTTCCAACCAGGAGTAAGGACAAGGTCGGGGTAAAAGGGTGCTGTGGCTGTGCGTGTCAACACTGTGGAACCTCTTCAGCTGCCTCAAACACGGACTCTGGCTCTCCTCTGGACCGGTATAGTCACTGTAACCCTCAGTGCCTCCATCGCTGCTGTCCTCAGCTGTGATGTCATCACTGCCAGCAAACCCTGTGCAAGTAATGAGCAACACCTCCTTATCCACAGAGGTCTCTTCCTGTTGGTGTAGCCGGGTTGGCACAGGGGGAGGGGGTGAGGGGGAGGAGGAGGAGGAGGAGGAGGAGGAGGAGGAAAGAGAGTAGGAGGCGAGGCAGTGCTGGTCGTGAAGCTGGGTGTGCACGCTGCTGGGACGTGAAGGTTTAGGGGATGCACCTGGTGTGGCAGGGACCAGGGACCAGATGATGGGAGCAAGGTGAGGGAGAGGAAGAGGAGGAGGAGGAGGAGGAGGAAGATGGAGGGAGACCCAGAGAAGCCACATTCACAAGTCCTTCAATGCTCTCTGCTCCTTCTGGGCACAAGGCCTCCTGAGACTCAGTAGACACTGCAACCTGAAGACGTGGCATGGAGGGGCGGGATGAGAGGAAGAGGGGTTAGGAGAGAAGAGCAGGGAGATGAAGGTCAATATGAGATGACAGGAAGATGTGTGGGGAGAGAGCAGGGAGGATGAAAGGAAGGACGAAGTTAGTTTAAGGAAATGAAGATGTAAAGCATAAGTTTGGGTCAGAGTACATCTCATTGCCAGCAGATTCCCTGAGTCCTGATCTTTTTATCTGAGGAATGGCATGAATTAACTCGAATTATAATATATAGACTGTAATCTTGCAGAATGTCAGAGAATTTTGAGTTAATATCAATCAGTGTCTCTCAAAACTGAGATAACACAACTCCACAAAGTTTAATGCACAGCAAAGTCCTACAACTAACGACTGATTTCAGGTGGAAAGAAAAAGTTGGCTGGATACAATGAACTCTGAGCCAGACCTTCTCACCCTCTGACTTTTGACCCCTCACACAAATCCTGCAGAGCATGAGCAATGTAATTTAGAATAAATTCATAAACAAATGCTGATTGGTCATTCCTTTGTTGTCCTTCAGCCTCACCTCTGAACCATCGACAGTGTTGAGGCCAAGAGTCAGAGGGTGAACATGACATGAAACTGCTCTAGGAAAGGCAGTGTCAGTAAGCACAATGGTTGCTCAAACTCAAACAATGTTCTCTTGAACTTATGACTGAATAGAAAAGGCTTATAAGAATATCTTGAGAGATGAAGAAGCATGCATTGTCTTTAAGGTCAGCAGAGTTTTGGGGTTCCCTTGCATGAGCCTGAACAATGTGATCACAGAGACACCTTATGGCCAAAGATATCAAACCAGACCTGGCCAATCACCAGCCACAGCACCACATTATGTCCTCACTTACAATAAGACTGAATACTTCAATTTCACTACAAAATTACCAAGACTTTCGAGGCAAATGAAGTCAGGACTGTGTACCGTACAAGCACTGGTGTAGTATAATAAAAAAAAAAAAATCACAAGTGCTGTGGTACCGTGGGTACAAAATGTCCAAATGCATATGAACAGCGCTTGCTGCTCTGTAGCAATACCCTGAGAAGTTAAGTTGATCATGTTGTAAGTGTACTCAGTGGTGCAACTACCCATTTTTTTAAGGGGTATGCAGACCGAACACCCCCCCCCCCCCCCCCCCCCACACACACACACACACAAAAAAAAGGGGGAATTCTAACCATAAGACTTTTATTCACATTCAAAAAATGTGAATAAATTTCACATCTTGTCAATGCAATTATTAATATAAATATATAATTACAAATTAATCACTTGGTATCAGATGCCTGTTCCTACACTTCCATCTAATCTTAGACCAACCTGTCCTCTCCCCCTGTCTCTCCTGGTTCATCCTCTGTCTTTCTGTCTGTCCTCACACCTGAATGACATTAACTTTTTGTTAAGGAGGTTTCAAAAATATATCAGTTCAACCACATGTAATGGACATGAAATCATAACTTAAAGTTATATCCTTATCGGATATCTGTTACTGAGTGGGTATTTTCAGCTGATCAGATCAGCTCTGCTATATTGTAAATACTGATCAGTACACAGGAAGGCTGCAGTGACTGAGTGGTTTTGTAATGTGGTGCTCTATCAAATCTACTGATGATTGAGTACTCTCAATAACAAATATTGCATCCTTTTAAATCAATCCCTGAGCAATTTTCAAGTGTAATGGTACTAGACCAATTTAAAAAATGTTGCTCCCTTAAATGGATTTGTATGTAAAGGGAAGTGAAATAATTCTATTAGATCATGCCATAGTTGAGGTTTAAAAACAATCTCTCAGGAAATTATGCTTTATCATTAGGCAATGAGACAAAACTATTACAACTATAATAAAACAAAACTATTATAACGTCCTCTACTTTAGTGCAACATTTCCCCCTCTATAATTCTTCATTATCCACACAATGGTATGAGGATATCTGAAAGCTGGACCATTACATCCTAGAAATGATATTTATTTCTCACTTCAACAAGTTTTCAACACTGAAAACTTGGACATTGCGCCACTTAAATAACCGTCCGCCGGTTCGCGTGAAACACAGCATCGTGTCCAAGATTGGACCATGGCATTAGCCGCTTACATGACTGATTTTAGCAAATAATATCACCCGAATAATTCAAGAAATCGTTTCAGCCCCCATACAGTCGCAAGACAACAGTAGCCGGTCGTTTTACTAGTAGTAGCTTTAGCCAAACTGAATATTTACAAGCTTCCTCTTGACAGACTGAAAAAACGTACCTGCTTTCTTTCAGCCAGATTGAAAACCTTTTTTTCATTCCTGTAAAACCTTTCTCCCTCTCCCTCTTCCTCTTTCTGCGCCCCTGACAGCTTTCTTTTTTCCCTCTCCATCTTCAGCTTTCTGTCAACGCGATTCAAATGTCGACAACACTCCTACTCCAGCGCATGCTCCAGGGGGCGCGCCGCCTTGAGCATACACTGCCGGGGGTGGGGGGGTGAGAAGAGAGAGGGGGGTGAGGAAGAAGCGAAGGGGCGCCCGGCGTCCTATCAGACAGTCACTGACTTGACTGTTCTTGATCATACGATTACACTGCCGTTCATTACAGTAAATACAAATTTAAAATAATTTCCTCCCCATCATTTTGGCGCCCCTTCTAGCGCGGCGCCCCTATGCGCCGCATATAGTGCATACCCCCTTTTTGCACCACTGGTGCTCAGAAAACAGTATAATCCTGAAAAACCACACTGAAGACAGTCCAGAGAACACGATCACAACAGCTTAGTTTATTTGTAGCCCTTCCCTTCTGATTTCATGCCTTGTCAGCTACTCAGGAGGTTTCCTAGACCATAACAGAATTACTATTTAGAGTGCACTTGGAATGTTTTCTGCAGATTGTCTCCTGTATTTTAATAGCAATGTGTCATACACATTACTAATAGATGTTTCTTTAAGTAATCTTCATTTCCTCAACTTTTTTAGGAGCTGTCTTCAACATTATTTTTGTGAAAACTTTTGCCCCAAAATATCAAAGATCATGAAAAATACAATACAAATTGCTCCTAACTTAATCCTCCCAATGTTCATTTTGATTTATTTATTTATTTATTTATTTATTTATTTATTAATGTATTTTTAAATAATTTGAAGTTGGCCTTAAAACATCTTGTGAGATGAGTAAAATTCAGAAAAAGATTGTGTAAAAAATACAATACAGTACAATAGTAGTATAATACTGAGTTGAAAAATAAGTGGTTTAAACCTCTTAATGATCTTTTCCAAAAAAAAAGAAAAAAAGAAAAAAAAAAAAAAAGACAAAGAGGAGGACATTGGTTGTTTGTTGAAAATATGAGAAAGCATAAAACCCCATCTTTTAAGTAACAATGCTGGATGTCCATACCTGATTTATGCAGATTTTCAAATGTTTGGATATTTCTATGTTGTAGAAATCCCTGAATCTTTTTGTAACCTGCTCAAAGCAGTTCATTCTAAAAATAGCAAATTATCTTTGCGATCTTTAAAAGACTTTGTAAAATGATGAGGTCATTACATCAGGAATGCCTAACTGATCCATGACTCATTGGAAGGATAGGCCTCAAACACCAAGGTCTGCCCATATCTCTGCAACAGACAGGCCTCCAGAGGGCTGGCCAATCAGAGGAAAGGGGGTTTGTAGAGGGCAGAGAGCCTTCGCTAGGCAGAAGTAAAGAGGACGAACTACTAAAACGGGGTTTATACACAGAAACGTGTACAAACATGTAAACAACCATATACAACATGTACAAATTGATACATAGGCGAGATGAACGCTACGACACAAACTAACCACACACACTGCTGATGCCTCATGGCTGTTGTTCTTCCCCACTGAACGTGGTTAAGAACCTGAATAAATGAATGAAGATAAACTTCCAGGTAAGATTTCTGACCAATGAGAGAAAAAAAAATTGATTGCTCGTGATATTTGTTTACAGCTTTAGACTGAAACAGACTTTTGCATTCCAAGTGCCAACTACAACAATGGTATAATTTTTGCCCCTGAATAAGAACAAAGCAAACAAGCCACAGGTGTGAATACACCCTTAATCTCCACATTGAACTGTTTCACAGTTGTCTTGAATATAAAGATATGATAAGGAACTTTAATGTTGCATTAATAATGGATGAAATGGGCATTTTCTGGGCTTAGGACTGCATGACCCATAAGCTCCTTAACCCTCTGTAATAAGGTGTGGCTCTTGCCAAAGCATGCATTTGTTGAGGAATCACATTAATGTAATTCCTAAAACTCCAATTTAAAAAAAAATGAATAAATAAAAATAACCAACATGGTGTCTGCTAATCTATTTTTTTTTATTGGCTAGGACTCTGGTTACGGGTTAGACTATTTCAAAAACAGTTCAGAGTTCCACACATTGCCTTTAAGCTGTACTCTTGTTAGTGGAGTACAAACATCAGAGACCCTTCCCTGTCTTTTAATGGGAAACACTGTGGGAGTGGGAGTGGGAGTGAATGGAATGTATTTCCTTTCTTTGGATGTAAGATTCATTAAAAAACATCCATAAGAGACAAACTGAGCTTCTTATCACTGGCAGTCATGCCCTGTGAAAAACACTCAGACTTCACAAATAGTGTCGCAGCTTATCATAAAACATAAAGTATGTTGAGGTATAAATTTCTACTTTTATTCACGGAGATGGAGTTATATGTATTAAGAGAGAGTGTTTTTTTTTTCATTTCTTATTTCTTTCCTTCCCAACTTTTTTTTTTCATATGAAATCACCCTAAACAAGGAATTTCCATCTGTTTGATGTGAGTGCCTGTCCCCCTCCTACTTCTTGCATCTTCTTTCCATATTAACAGGGACTATGTTTGTCAGTCTACCTATCTGTGTAGAGAGCTGTTCCTCAGGGAAGGCATGGCTCTTCAACACCTTGCCACTTTCCAAGTTAAAAATAGTCCTTTTCAGCAAACAAAAAGGTTATCCAATTAAAAGTAATTGCCTGCGAAGAGGAATGGATGCACTATTCTTGCAGGAACATAAATAAAGAAATAATGACAACAAGTAACCCATGGTGTGTGTTATTGCATAATTCAGCGTGATGTCCCCTCAATCTACATCCCCCCTGGCCCCCCTCAGTCTTCTTTTACTCATAATTTAGCATAAAATTGACACATCAAAGATTTTAACTCTTAATTTAGGAGATGGAATGATAAGCTGAAAAAGGAATAAAAAGAAAATGTCAAACTTTAGAAAAATGTCATCTAGAAGATGCTGAACAGAAAGCAACATGCAGGAAATAATGTTGATGGTGGTGTTCCATTCTCTGTACACTTGCCCAATACAGGTGCATCACATTTCGCACAGGGATCACTTGCGCAAAATGCATGAAACAATAGACAGCAGGGTTGTTCACATCATTATCTCCCTATGCCTCACCCTGGGTCAGCTTTGCTTTTGCTGGATTAAATGGGGTTGTAGACTTATGGTTCAGCTGAAAATCCCTGGAGACTCAACAAGGAAAGATAAAGAAAAAAAAAATCCTTGTAGCATGTACCCTTTTAACTGGTTGGCTGAAGTACTCCAGCCAGTCCTGTTATTTATTTTTTCCTGCTGGCTGGACAATGATATAAACCTAACTCTATAGAGAGGGTAGTAGGAATGGTTCCAGTGTTAGCTTTCTCTTTTTTCCCGCTTTTTCATCCCAGGGGACTCTTAAATGACAACAAACAACAAAACAGAGTGCTGCGTGACGAGGAACAAGTTAGGCAGGGCAGCATGACTCCCATCTGTCTGTAGCTCCCCTGCGCTCTCTGCTCCAGTTACAACAGAGAATTCCCCACTTTAAACAAACAATGGTAGCTAACTTTATACAACAGCCTGTTCTGCTGCTGGCCACTGTGCTTGACTCTTCATCTAACAGTGCTGTTAGCAGCCTAGCATGAGGGACACTCCATGGTGCACTGTGATTTTATGTGTGGTTAAAGTAGTCTGTGCCCTGTGATTTCACATCTGAACAAGCCGAAGGCAACTGTTAGTGTAATTGTATATTAATCTGGTGTTTCAAAACACAAATTAATAGAAAGAATAAATCAGTATGGAAGTATTTTGCCTTTGATAGCTTTCAGCAACTGATGTTAGATGATGGTAACCTCAAAAGACTACAGTGAGGAGGTGGTTGTTGCAGGGTTTACCTTCTCCTAGCCACCTTCTAGAGGGCAGTAAACCATCACAGGAACCTGTCTCAAGGCAGTCGGACAACAGAGGGCATGATTGGTCTGTTGTTTCAGGTAGGAGGACAAAACCTACACAAATTAGACGAAAAGTAATTCACAGCACCATCATGTGCTGCTTCCAAAGAAGACTGCTGGGAGTCTGCTATGAAAACATATCAAGGTTAAAAACAAACAAAAAAAAAAAGCGATCACACTGGTTGCAATAACTGTTTAACTGTAATATGTGGTGTCAAACCAAATCAATCAATTAGACAGAAAAGAACAGAGTGATTCTCTATTGTGGGAATTTACCACCTCGTCAAATAATAAATTCCACTGCTTCAGCGGTGTGTTCTGAAACCATGACCTGGAGGTTTAAGACAGTTTCAGATTGTCTCATCTACAGTGCTGAGTCATTTAACACCTTAAAAATGAGCTCTGCTGGCGTCTGTGGTACAGTTTCCTGCTGATATCAGTTTATGATGCAACTATAGGTAGCATCTCACACTTTAAGTACTTAAATATTGCCTCAATTTTGTTTGACGCAAACTTCATATTACTTTTGATTTATCAACTGCAGAGTCTGGGAGTTTTCCTAAAGTGAAAGTGTAGTGTTATCTTTATTTCCCATCATAGTCACAAAAGAAAGCTATTGCAGTGGCTGAACTACAACATGTCAAAGAGGACAACTCACCCGTGATACCTGCGCTGTGATTTCCACATTAACTCTAACATACCTATAAATATGCTTAAAATAATATTTATTTATTTATTTATTTATTTACCTATTTATTTATCTATTTATTTATCTATTTATTAATCATTTTAATACAGGTTTTTCACATTTGTAAATATTTGGGCCAGCTCATACTGACGCCAACTTTCCCTTCAATGTTTTATGAAAACAAAGGTAGAAGTTGTACTTTTTAACACTAACACAATAGCAAATGCTTGTTATTAGCTCTATGTGCTGAGAAGACATAAGTTCTGAAACTGAACTGAAAAACTAAAAATGGAAGCATTACCCACCATCATTTCAAAACCCAGTGTGTGATAACATTGCATAACAGTCCTTTTCACATAATTCCTACTAGTAGCCAACATTAAAGTAGACTGTCGGTAGTAGTAGTTTCAAACACCCTAAACATTAAGTCAACAGATAGCTTTAGAAGAATTTCACCTGGCCGTGAACGAGGCTGTAAGGCTGCAGACTGACGCACTTCGCCAGTTTTCATTCCACAACTTTGAATGTTTTTATGGCCCCTTCCCAACACTGTTTGCTTTGTTATATTGCCATGGCTCCTGAAAAGTGACAGATGGCCCAAAACAAACAATGCAGTGTGAAGGCACACACACGCACACACACACACATACACACACACACACACACACACACGCACATAGAGAGAGAGACAGAGAGAGAGAGAGAGAGAGAGAGAGAGAGAGAGAGAGAGAGAGAGAGAGAGAGAGAGTTAAATAAAGTAGCACTTAAACAGTGCAGCCTAACACAAAGGAGGTCTATTCATTGAGTAATAACACAAAAACAGTACAAGTAAGGGGTATAAATACCCTCCTGGGTGAAGAAAACCATCCCACTTGGACACAGAGCACAGAGATGGAGTGAGCCATTCAAATACAGGTAATAAAGGGATACAAAAGGAGAGCATGGTGTTAAAATAAGTGTGACTGAAAAGCCACACAACTGAAAAACCACAAGAAAGCAAGACACATCAAGAATAACAAGAAGCAACACGGAGAAGAGACGAGGACATGGCAGTGGGAAGAAACGAATATCAGTGTTCTCTGTACATTCTCTGAGCTGCAGCGTTGTTGCCAAAAGTAGAACAGAGTTGTCACCTCCTAGATTCTCTGCCTCCACCCTGCTCTGTTTCCCTCTTCCACTTCCACCATTAGTCTTCCTTCTCCCTCTTGCTCTTATTTCTCTCATTTATCTTGTTCTTGTACACAATTTTCAACTCTGTAATCCCGCCTTTCCCCTTTCTGCCACGTTTCTTCTCTATTCCTCCTCTACCTTCTTTCTTATCTCTTTTTTCTATGCTATTTCCAGACTCCTCTTCTTTACATTTGTCTCTGCCATACTCTTGCCTTGTTCTCCCGTTACATCTACTCTGTTTCCATCTTACTCCACCTTCTGTCAATCATCTTCCTATCCATCTCTCTTTTCACCCCACTGTTTCTTACCCACTCCATCCCGCCTGTTGCATTATTCAGATCTGCATGTTTCATTTTTTTCCCTCCCATCACCAGCTTCAGACTTCTATAGGAGCCCTGAGGAAGTGAATGGACGGTGGAAGGCTGCCATTTGTCCTGGTGCTGTCAAACATCAGAGTGATGCCTATTCAAGATGACAGAGTGGGGTTGATGGGGTTGGGAAGGGAAGACGAAGGAAAGGAGAGGCAAAGGGTTAAGAGGTCAGCAGATGTGTTGTTTTTATCTCTATCCACCAGTTGCCTGTGTTTAGGCTTGTGTGCCTTTTAAACAGGCGATATGAAGTGCCTTGAAAGGGGAGTGTGTGTGTGTGTGTGTGTGTGTGTGTGTGTGTGTGTGTGTGTGTGTGTGTGTGTGTGTGTGTGTGTCTGAACAGGAAGTATATTTATAAAGAAATGGATTTGAAAAAAGGTTGGAAGAGTTCTTATGTGAGAAAGATTATTCTCTTTCTAGTCTGTCTGTTTGGGATTTGGAGTGCTGAAAAAGAGGCAGTTGTGACCTGAAATCACCACCCCATTGGATCGGCACATACCTGTCACAAAAGCTGCAGTCAACACACAAACACACAAACACACTTGAACACTTGCACACCTTGCCACTTCAGCACCATGGCCAGTGGCAGCCTCAGTGATACGGCAAATGCCAAGAGAGGAGCTTAACTCTGAGCACCTTGGACAGCGCTCACTCAAAAGCTTACAGGGCAAGTGCATGTTACGTGTGCATGTATGTGTGTGTATGTGTGTCTTTGTGTGTAAGAGAGAGAGAGAGAGAAAGAGAGAGAGAAAGAGAGAGCGAGAGAGAGAGAGAGAGAGAGAGAGAGCGAAAGACACCAAGCAATTTTCTTATAAGCTGCTGTGACAGGCATGCTTCAGGAAAGAAAGGGTTTTATCCCACAAAACATGCTACAGTGTCCCTGCTTTGTGCCTGGCTCTTCAATGCTGCTGCCTGCTGTGAAATGACACTTGAATGTTCACATTCAGAACATTAGCAACTGCATACTAATAAAGGACGTATTTCTTTCATTTCTTTCATTTTAAAATCTACTGTATAAAGTCATAGATTGTTTGAACTTATAAATTATTAACATCAAAAAAAGAAAAAGAAAGGTGTTTAAATTATGAATTTATTCTTATTTTATAGATTCTCTATAGCTTTTACAACAACATTGCACCTGCATTTTTTATGTAATCAGATAATTCTGTTCACTCTTGAACTAAGTGATTTATTTTTAATTAGAATATTATGATGCACACTAAGTGCACATATAAGAGACCTTGAGTTATATCACCTCCTCTAATTTCATAATCTCATCCCTGAAGACTCAAACATATTTACCTTGAGGTAAAAATTACACAATATTATTGATATTATACCAGCTGCATTAATGCATTACCAGAACATTCATTTTTGCACTTAGGGATACAGAAAAATCATAACACATTGTGTCACACTGGAGGTCTTACAGCTCATTTATGTTCAACATCTGATATTCTTTGTTCGACTATTTACTATTTTTACACATATGACTTGAAGTTTGCAGTATCCCATGAAATTATGGGACAGTGACAAGCAGTGTGATCAACAAATCAATAAACAATAGAGGAGATTTCATGTGCATGATGTTACCTAGCCTATGTATAGACACTTACAAGAGAACAGCTTGGCTGAGATCATACAGGAAGTGAATTTGAATTTGACAGCAGCTTGTAAAGGATGATGATCTAATTTCATAATGTATGTTTGCATTTCAAACAGAGACAGCCCACCTTTAGTAGTTGGTAGCTCTGGTTAACGGATACTGCCATACAGCCATAATGCTCCTCCTGGGTGGGAATTAGCTCAAATTAAAGATGAAATCTCATAGCAGTAGGTTTACAGCAGGTATTTAGTTTTTGTTTATTTAAAAAAGAGACAATATATCTATGCTGCGACAACTCTAACATATAATATGGTCAAGTGTCTCATAACTTTTTCTTTAGAGCAATGTATAACTAGCGCAGGCATGTGGAGGCAAGAATGTCTCAAGGCTTGTTTGCTAGCTCTGCTAACGTAGGCCAGACAAACAAATAGGACACATTTTACCCACAGACTCTTTGATCCCATGGTGAATAAATTTGTTGACCTAATTCAGCTCAATCATAGCAATTTTTTGTTTGTTTTCAATAAGTGGGACAGGGGGTGGCCAACCCGTTGCTCGCAAGCCGCACGTGGCTCTTAGCCTAGCAGTGTGAGGCTCATCGATCCATTCATAACAAACAACAAAAAACAATAAAAAGAACGATTCATTGCTGAGCACAGTAAAGGAAGTGAGAGAAGTGGAGTGCGCATAGGCGGGTGAGAGCAGTGTTGCAAACTTAACGACTTTGTTGTTATATTTAGGGACTTTTCAGACACCTATCGCCACTCTTTCAAAAAAAAACACAAAACAAAACAGCAAATTGAGCAACTTTTCTGTAGTTTGGAGACTGACGTGAAGGCATGAATGAATCTCCAGCACCCACTGCTTCTCAACAAGCATATAATGTATAATGTGGCTCTTTGTAGTACCATGGTAATTTTTGTGGCGCTTGGTTGCTGACTGGTTGGCAACCCCTGAAGTAGGAGATTACTGACTTCATAGAATCCCCATCCACTCCAAACCTCTTACACAGTCAGCAAGTTCTGAGATCTTTGTACTACAACTTTAACAGTGTCATACTTACTGAAAATCACCATCTTCATCCCCATTTTTTAAAATTTGTTTTCAGTTTTACCGAAATGATGGTCTGAACTAAATGCATTTGCAAAGACATACACTACCAAATCATAAATCCATTTACACAATTACAGCAGCAGACATTTACCTCTCTTGTATATATTTTATGAAGCTATTTACCTCAGTTACAAAAACACATTTATACTCACAAATTAACATCACTCTCACATAAAAGAGTTTCAAGCACGACACAAGTATGATCACACTTATCACAGAAATGAGACCTCAAGTATTTAATGCACATGATCAATTTGCCATACTTTGGTTTGAAATACCAAACACGTTCAACAAGTCATGCAGACTCACACACGTGTCTCATTTAGGTTATAAGTGGTGTAACACATGCTCCGACTTCGTGTCGCATCAACTTTAATACACAACACTATGCCGGTGATTTTTCACCCTGCAGCTAATTAGTGTTCAATATAGCCATGCGCTATTCACTCAGTCTTGAGCAAATGAATGGAGTTCCCTGGATTCTCACAATTCATTTGTACCAACAAACATCAAGAACATTGGGCAGATGGTAAAAACATGGTGAGTAATATTAACACCAGGGAAGTAAACAAAGGGAAATGGTCTTTGATGTTTGAGATATGACAGATTTTCTAACTGTGAATCATAGTGACAAAGATGCATAAAACAGCTGCGTACTGTGAGCAGACACAAGGACAAAAGAAAGTGAAAGAATAAAGTATCTGAATTACTTATCCACGATTGTACCATCTAGATATCTGTGATTCATGAAATGTGTTTCTTGACTGTCTTAATCTATATTTTTAAAATGTTACAACCTCCTTGTATTAGTAACAGAAAATACCTGTTTAGGTCATATTTAACACCCAAATGTTATGCTGTCTTAATTTTTAATCATATTATTAAAGGGACCCTTATAAAAGTTAATGTTTCCGTCTACTTATGTATCTATTTATTTATTTATCTATTTATTTATTTATTCTTTTATTTATATTTCTCAAAAGAGCACAATTATGAGCTTAACACAAGGCATGAACAAAACACTGTATTTCTTCTCTCAAGATAAATGTGATGAATTACAATCCAAAACGTCATTGGTAAGATGGGCACTAAAGAATTCTTAAGCAGTTATCGCTGAAATTACTTTCCTTTATTTAAAGACTGTATTTTCCATGACCGTACGTACCTGTGCTTCATTGTCATTTAAGCATTGTTCCTTTAACATTTGCCGTTGACTTCCAAGTGTCTTACGCTCCCTCTGCTCATTTTCTTTGTTTCTCTTCCTCCTTGTGTCTTTCCTCCCTCTGTCTCTGTCGCTGCCTGTCTCCAGCATTATGCTAACACATTTAAAGGCAGGCTCCTGCTGTGCACAGTAATCCTTCAGTGAAGCTTCACTCCCTTAATGTGACTGCAGGGCCTGAGACTCCTCCCGAACAGATCCATCTCTGGGATGACACGAGCCCCAAGGTTAAACCAGGGTCACACACTGGCTATATGTGCACTTGAATTTGTATGCAAGAGCACACTCACACTTATCAAAGTGTAAAATTTCCTTTTTCCTGTGTCTTTTTTTGGGAGCTGCAGAGTGAACTTTAGTCTCAGCTTGACCAGCAGTCATTAAGTTTGTGTGTTCTCATAAATACAGACATAATCCTTAATTAACAAACAAATACACAACCAGATATCTATATATAGAGAGATATATACCCCCCCCGATTGCATAACAAACCATGCATGAAACTAAATGAACACGCATAAGCAGAGATCCATCTGTAAACATTCAAGGCTATCCTTTGTTGTAAAGTCAAGCATATACAACTCAATTAAGTCAAATAAACACATAATCGTCAACCATCAACATCAGGTAAGAATTGTGTTACAAGCTTCCTTTTTTTCAATTAGCTCTTCGTCATACCTTTGTAATGAAACCAGTTTCTAATTAACTGAAATCATTTTAAACTGAGGGCTGGTGTTCAAGGTGAAGAGACACAAAACAAAAGGACTCATCGAATGTGTGACTTCTTGGAGAAAGTTCAAAGTTTGTGTTGTAAACTCACAACTAGCTCCCGTTCAGACTTTGTGGTTTTGTGATGCCAAAACTGCAGAGAGGAGGGATTTGGCCATCATCCCCATCTCTTACTAGCACAGCTCCATCTTTCATCAGCAGCTGAGACAAAGGGGTTTATGTGATGTGGATGTTATTAGACTGCCCGTAGGAGGGAATAGAGGTGTAGGACAACAGATCCTGCAGGGGTTCAATTCCAATAATAGGACTGAAGGTAGAGCTGTCTTACATAATGTACATACACAGGCAATAAAGAGAGGAAAGGCCACCACTACAGCCTGCTAGCTCTGATGATTGTTGTCATGTAAGAGTGCTCCTGTCGCTGCTCTTTTGCCTCTTACTACTCTATCTCTATGACTCATGACACGTCACCATCTGCTTCCAGCCAGCTATGAGCCTCATATGGAGAGCATGATGTGAAAAGTTTTGGTTAATATTTCCCTGTTTCACCCACAACCAACTGATTTATCACCTTTTCAGCATTCATTTTATCAGATGGATAAAGTCCAAGTTGGGGTTTTTACCACATTTAACTAGTTATTAACCATCATAGTTTAAGTCTACTTTTTGTCAATGACAACTCAAAACGCTTTGGTTCAACTGTAGTCAGTAAAATTTCAGCACTCTCACTCATAGACAATTCTCTTTTATATCTAATTAGCTTATCATGAATTAGTGCCAGCATTTCCCCAAATGTTTAAATTTTTAGAGTATACCTCACAATTTTGTACTTCTCCTGAGGTAAGGAAAGTGCAAATAAACAGTTAAATGGTTGATATAAATGAATAATCGATAGATAAGACAGAAACAAACAAAAAAGAGCCATTACAGTTGGAATCTGTTGTGTATTTCAAATGCATGAATATTCACATCAACTTGTATAAAAGCAAAGAGTTGAAAAAAATATTTTCTAATAAATATGCATATGTTATTCGAACTTGTTCATGCGTCCCTGACCGTGGTACAATGTCCCCACCAGGCAGTGGCTGTACTTGTACTTGTTTGCTAACTGCTAACTGCTTTAAATAACAGACAAAGAAGAATGCTAATGGAATTTAAAAGCATAGGTAAAAGCTACATCTCAAGGCAGACACTGCTAGCGTCCAACTTCCAGCAAGCCCTCACTGTGGGCTGGTTAGAATAACGTCCATGCAGACAAAATGTCAACAGGATGGCTTTTACAAGTTTAAACAACCGCCAAATAGATGCCAGCAACTATACACTATAGTCTTATGGCTTGAGATGTTTGTAATACCGATATCAATTGTCTTAGACTTTAATTAAAGGAACACTGAACATGTGTGCTCATAATGAAAAAGGGATATGTTGCTCTTTGGCAACAGTTCCTATTGAGCCCTTTCATGACCAGGTGTTGATCAAAACTATGAATCGTTCAAACAAATATACATTTGAATACATAAACAAAGAAATGTCAAAGTTGATAAACCAACCAGTGAAAATAAGGCAGTAAACACTTGGCTCTTGCAGTTATGCATAATTTTTTATTTATTTATTTATTTTTTTTAAACAGACAGATCGGATGCACGACAGGGGCAAAAATGTATTCTGAATGAGGAATTAAATGTGTTTCATATGACTTGCACATGGCTGACAAACACTCACCAACACAGGAGCAAATAAATTGCTGTTATAATAACCTGAATAAGCCCAAAACATTGAGAGAGTACATCCAATTAAAAGAGAGAGAGAGAGAGAGAGAGAGAGAGAATAAGAGACAGAGAGAAAGTTTAAGACCCCAAGGTATGGATGGTGAATTTTAGCTGCCTTTTTGTGTATATAAATACTTTTTTTTTTTTTCCACTGAAGCCTTTTGTTTGGCCGTGGATGCTTGGGACTTTGGGGAAATGGGTTCTATCTTGTTGTGTCCTGGCCACCCCTAGACGGGGCATAACAATCTTCTTACAAAAAAGAAAGGAATAAATTATAAAAAAATAGGATTTTCTAAAACTCTTGAGACTTTAAACAACAAAATATTTTCAATACAGGCTTATTCAGCCCATTTGTGTTGGTCAAGGTAAAAATAAGTCATTGATTAACTCTGAAGTGGAGTGAAGGACTTAGTCATATGCTTGAAGTGAATCAGAAGAGTTGAAGGTTGCCAAAAATGAAAGAGTGATAAAATTTCCATGACGAAATGTAAAGTTGTGCTCTAGAACTTGATGTCCTGGATATTCTCATATTTTTGTGCATGCTCGGATCTCCTGCATGATTCCCAAAAAGCACAATTGTGATTCCAGTTTCAGGAATGTGAACCTTTACTTTTCTTCTTTTTATGTTGACATATTTGAACACGGTGCCACCACTCATATCATTCACAACATGTGCCACGTGTTAGAGCTCGGTGTGCAATTTTGAATCAAAGCTAAGCAAGTGTCACTCCCGTTGCATACAGATGTGGGACCTCATGCTGGAACCAGAATACTGTCGTCTCATCTGTTTCTCTGATCTCTCTCTCTCTGTTTGCCTCTCTCTCCATTTTCATCCATGCATCAGTACAGGCTGGCGTTTCACTTGGAGGGCTTTAAATTGACAATTTAGAATCCAGTGGGTTATCTTCAACCCTAAAATACCTAACTAAAAATTGCATTGTGACATTATTATTTTATAACCAAATCTGTCGATGCCAAGAAAAAAAAAATGCTGTGGTTAGGTTGTCTACATTTCATAAACACAATTGCATTTAAACAGACAATGAACAAAATCAGTGAATGTGCAGCAGTAAAAAAAAAACAAAAAACCTAAGATGCAAGACACTATAACCCTCCACAGATTAATTTATATTACATTTAGGTTTGTTCATTCATTTAGTCAATTTTTTTATTGTCATTCAAACATCACTGGTTTGCCTCCTTTCCTCACTTTCCAGATGTTTAAAAGCATTTGTCAAAACAACGAGTTCATTCTCTTTAATTTATGAGATTTATCTTGTAAATCTATGACCTCTGTCGTACCAGAGTGTAAAACCCAAAAAGAAAAAAAAAGAAAAAAGCAATACACAAAGCACTCGCTAAGGCTTGATTTTATCTATGTATATTTTAACCAATCATGCAGATCACATTTTTGAATGTTTATCAATAGAGGCAAAAAGAACAAGATTGAGAGATCATTTAGCCTTTTAAGCTCTGGCTGATGTGAATCAGAAGCTGAGCATCTATGAGCCTCAAAGTGAGTCTACAACCATCTAAAGTTTGTTGGCGAATTGAAGGTAAGACACAATAAGTGTGTTGTGTTTTCTCTAATATGTCCACGTGATTTGTCTTGCATCATATATGAGGTGATTTACATGTTTTTATTTTTGAGGGCGCGGCTTTGTCATATTTATGGTATATTTATGATTGCCTTTGTTATTTTTTTGTTGGTGTGGTTGTTTTTTTTACCTTTTGCAAATAGTCTGACATCTACCTGCCACCACAAGTCTTACCCCTGTTGCCTACTGTACCTGTTTTTCAGAACATCAGTTTGATTGCATAGTATGAGTGAAATACAGAATCTGTTGGTCTGTTACACTGAAAAGTAAAACTTTTCTCTCTTCTCACTCACATCATGTCCACACTCCCCTCCTGTTTTACTTTGACATGGATTCTCTTGCAGAAAACCATGTCAAAGTGTTGCTTCTTCTTGCAGCCTATGTTCTCTATTTCATTATCTCTCCGTATAGGGTGCTTCCCTCTTCTCACTTCTGCACATCCTGCTTACATTTCGAATGTGTCTCTCTCATGGTAATTTTTCTTTCTCTTGTCGATCTGTCTCTCTCAGCACTGTCTCTCCTTTTCGCCTGATGAGGCCAACCCCTCCATGGTGATGAGACCGACAGAGGGTGATTAAAGTGGAGTCTCATCTGGTGGGAAAACTGACCTCAATCAAAACTATTCTACCAAGAGGATGCTCCCCTCCACTTTGATTCCCTCCATCCATCCCTCCTACTCAGTATACTCCTGACTATCATCCACCATCCTTTATTCTCCCTGACCTGCTCCCTTGCCATGTCAGTGCTCCCTATCTCTCATCTCCACTCTCCAGCTTTCTACTATCATTTCTCATCTTCTCCTCTCTACTCTTGCTGATCACTCTCAATTTGTCATCATGGGCTGTATTGTTCTGTAATGATAATCTTTCTTTCTGGGGAACTCTTGAATTTGCTATCACCAGTTGTGTTCCAAAAACCTTTTGCTGGAGTTGCAGGTGTGTTGCCTTGTTTTGAAGCCTATAAATAGTGACTATACAGAAAGGCAGTAAGTGTGAGGCAAACTCGTTCTGCTGAACAGCAGAAGTCCTTGACAAGTTGTCCATTAGCTTATCAAACCAGATAAACACAAACTTGCATTAATTTCAAATACAAGAAGAAACTTTAAAGGGACTGTGAGAAGCCTCTAAATGATCTTGAAAAAGTCTTACTACAAGATAAATGCCGGATCATGATCTATAACTTGAAATGAGAATATCAGCGCCAATATAGGTTTTTTCTAAATAGCTTCCAGATCAAGTCCAGCAGGACCGGATTGATTGACGCCACATATAAGTCTCTAGGACAACACCACGCATGCTGATGGAGTTTTGTAGTGAGAAGAAAGATCTGTGTTTTTCTCTGCTGAAAACTATGATGGTGGACACTGGAGCTGAACTGTCTGACAGAAAAAGGAAATCAAAGCAGATGAAAGCTAAACAGGAGAGCAATAGCATGGGCTAAAGGCTAAAGCACAAGCTAAAGGTTAAAAAAAAGGTTAAACTGTTTGTGATAATGTTCATTCTAACCCACATGCAGCAGTTATTCTGCAGTGATCTGATCAAATTTGAAAGTCTCTCAATAAAATGAAGAGTGAGGTTACGTTAGCTCTGCTTGGCAGGTGAGCAGGACATAAGGATTTTGCCAGTCAACAAGAGCCAAATTTCAATTACTGAAACTTGATAGAAATCAGGATGAAGGACGGTCTGAGCTTTCAGGAGCAAATGAAGTTCACATCTGGCTGAACTGGGTTTTGGAGTCAGTCTGTCAGAAAACACATCTCATAATTCTAAAGTTTGTCTTTGGTGTGAAAGGAGGACTAGTCAGCATTCTTTTTCTTTCTATCTATCTATCTATCTATCTATCTATCTATCTATCTATCTATCTATCTATCTATCTATCTATCTATCATTTTAAAATTTAAGATGTCAATTAATGTGCTGCCAACACCACATTCTCACAAACAAAACTATGAACACAATTGATATTGCTACCCAACAGGTCAGAGAAATCAGGAACTACAGCTTTCAGCTTTTCCACAGGTGAGAGTGAGGGTTTGTCAGGCTGTGAATAAGGCCGCCGCTTAGGAAGATGGCACAGGAACGCAGAGTTGGCTGCTGTTCTCATAATAGCCTGTGACCTGTCTGGACAAGGAAGCAGGTGGAAGCATGGAAAAAGTAAAACGCTTGGCTTGACTACAGGAATGGGGATTTAGTTTTGCAGAAGAATAGGATACTGGAAAAGTCTCTGATTTTGACAGACAGAAAAAGATACGCAGCAAGCCAAGCAACAGGTTGTTGGTAGCGAGTCTGTTTGTAGACCTACAGGCACCTCTGTGGACACATTTGATCCAGCAGAGCTTGTGGGATTCTGGTTACACCAGGACACTGTCTCCCCTCTTCTCCTCATCTTTGGAACCAGCACAACAACAAGAGGAACCCAGACCCAGGCCCCCTGTGGTCCTTTGTTGTTCAGGGTAAGATAAAATGTTTTCATCCCAAGACCTCACTTTCTCTGACTGAATAGTGATACATCTGAGCTTGAGAAAAAAGTTGTACTGTGACATAACAGCTCCTTGTGTATGTATTTTGGTTTCATGCACATGCAAAAATGAGTGGATTTTATGCTACAGCAGAGCACGTTACTGGGTTGTGTAGTTCTTTGAGTGGCCTTATTGTTATCGACAACTGATGATGTGGACAATGCAGGTACTTAATATGCAGTAAACTTTCATCCAGGCTCTGTGTTGACAATAACAATAAGTTTGTATTGTAAGTTTATATTTTTGGACGGTGTTGGATGTACAGTGGGGGAAATAAGTATTTGATCCCCTGCTGAATTTGTAAGTTTGCCCACTGCCCTGGGAAATTAACACACTCTAATTTTTATGGTTGTTTACTGGTTATAAGTATAGACAGAATATCAGTTGAAAATGCATAAAAACACACAGTATAAAAGTTATAAATTGTTGTGCATTTTATCAAGTGAAAAAGTATATTAGTATCAGCAGGGGATCAAATACTTATTTCCCCCACTGTATATGTTGGTGTATTTTCAGATTTTGGCTGGACCCAACCCAAATGCCAGAATTTCCAAAGTTCAGTATCTCAGTTTGTTCCCTTCATGGTATATTGTCTACATAACTGTCGTCACATTTCACGTCATTTTGTTTTATTTTGGGATTAAACAATTTGTCTTCAGTCATATTCCAAATTAAGTAGGTATCATTGGCCTAAACGACCCACTTTTCTTTTAGAAGAAAGACATGCTTACACTATCTGGGGCAAGATACTTTGACAATTGTTTTTACTTTAACTTTGGCTTATTCTGTTCCTTTGTTCCTTTTCCCTTTTATGTTCAATTTCTTCCAGTTTCTAAACTTTGGTGATAAAATTAGTTCCTCTTCAGGTCTGATGTCACTGGTAGTGCTGTATGTTGAGTCAGTACTGGACAATGTTGACACTTAAATACTAGAACTATGAATGCGTAATTAATGAAGCAGATTAAACCATACTTGTGTTTATTCTGTATGACCTTCAAAGTGAGAAAAATAATTCAAGTGTGTCCTTTTTAAAGGTCAGCATTTTGCAAAGTGTGCAGTCATAACACCATGACCATCCACAAACTGAGTACAACACATCTTCCTGTTTAGCTCAGAAAATAGTAGCATGCATCATGACTCTCAGTGTGTTTCCCGTAGTTGTACTTCTTCTGACAAAACTACTTCTTTTCACACAAACTCTCATTAGCTTGAGCCTACAACAGTGTGTGAATGAATCATTCATGTGTCATTTTCAAGGGTTTTTGGTAATCTCCAGTGAAGCCAAATGTGGCTGCTCCATATTCCTTGTCTAGTGTGAGGCTGTAAAACAAAAAGAAGAAAAGCAGAGGGAACCCCCACAAAATAAACAGATTTTACTTGTCTCTGTGCACAGTTTAGGGGTGATAATTCATTTGTCGTCTTGTAACTATTTTATCAACTTACAACAACAGGAAGCATCAGTCACATGCTTCCTTTCACCTTTGGATGAGGCAAGCTCAATGGCAAAACTGTAGTTCTGGATTCAAGGGCAGTGAAGTGAACCCCTTCTTCATGATGCATATAGTAAATCTAAAGATATTTTATAGTCTGGACAAGGGGTCTGCAACCTTTGCTATCAAAGGAGCCATTTTGCCTTTAATCTCACCTGGATTAAAGTCATTCTGGAGCCACAAAATGTACTTTTCCGTCACAATAAACACAAAATTGTGTGTAAAATTAGATAAATGTAGTTAAAATATATTGAAATATTATCTAAACATGAAGTTTTTTAAAGTTAATAAATTGCAGAACTACAAAAAGAAGACTTGAATTTGACAAAATTTTTGTTGTTTGCTAACGTATGCCACGTACCAAACATGCACTGTTGCAGTTAAATGAATCCACATAGAATTAAAATCTATTTTTCTCTATTTTCTTCCAGATTTTTCCTTTAGTTGATTTAGTTATCTTACCAGGAGTGTAAAACTTGAGGTTAGCAACAGTTGAAAGCAAAGTTGGTGGGTTGTTGATATTATTTAGTGTCACTGTTGATAATCATCAATACACTCTGAAAGAAAAATAGAAATTCTTTATTTCAATAATGTATTTTTCAAAAAAACAAGGGGGAAAAAAAGCTACAGGGATCCACTGCAAAGAAGAGGCTCCAGAACTGCAGGTTGCAGAACACTGGTCTAGGTTTTCAAGGTTTGACAGAATTTGTTTAGCTGAATGTATTAGCAACTCTGCCAAGTGATCTCTTTAATTTCCTTGAAATGTCACGTGTAGTGTGATTTGTGACATTATGTATACTATCAGCAGTACTGAATTACTTGGCCACCAGAGGCATTTGACTGGCTCTGCTGAACCGGAAGTGATGCAATCACACTGGCCCCATTTCCAGTGATATTTAAATCCTTTTCTGTGTGAATGGTCTGGCCAATTGGCAAATCGCTCTTCCTTCGTGCATGGCCCAGTTTTGATTTGATTTGTAAGGAATGTTTGTGTATGTGTGCGAGTGTGTGGGTGTGCCGCTGGGCCATTTGATGTAATTTGTGGAGATGTGTGCGTGTGACCATTCTTTGGTGTGTAATCCACAATCTGCTGTCTGCCAGAAAGATTTTTTTTTCTACCCTTCAATGTTCTTTCAAAAAAAATTAAGTATTCTCTGATCATTTTCTTTCATTTTTTTTAGCAGCTTAAAAAATTCTGATGCATTCCTTTTTCCATCAGACTCCGCCTTGTTGCAAGTTTTTTTTGTGCAATTGGTTCATAAGTGATGTTAAAGAAAGTAGAAAAGGCTTTTATTTATTCCCCAGAATGACAGAAACTGAGAAATGGACAGGCACTGTACACCTGTCATTTTTCATCTTTCTAGGCCAGAAACACACAACGCTTCACTCATACAAAAAAGAAGAAAATATATATTTTTACATTTGGGGTAACCAACCCATAGACACGAGTCATGGAATCAAACGTGACTTCAGAAGATAAACAAACACTGAGGGCGAGCAACGCCATTAACCGGCCATTCTGGCATGTGTTCTGTCATGCAGAAACAAACACAAAATGCCAAAAGCTTGTTTTCTTTTTCAATTTTCCACTTTGCTCTGGGTACATTTTTTTTTTTCAACAGGCTTGTGAGCTAAATTTGGTTGATGACACTTCCCAGTCACTCCTCTCATTGGTTACTGGGCTGATTCCGACAGAGACATACTGACTAGGAACCATATAAATTAAACATGTTTAGTTCTGATAATTCCACATTGGGGAAGCTTCGATGTATTCAGGAGCTATAAAATAGCTGTAATGACACCATACACTTATGTATTATTTCTTCATATAACAGGTTATGAGCTCAAAGTCAGATCCCTGGGGTGATGAATTGGGCTCCACATCTGGCTAAAAATCCCAAAGTGTGTCACTAGCCTCAGGAGTCAGTCAATAAAAAAAAAAAAAAAAAAAGATTTTGTGAAAAAGCTGAACAAATTGAAGCAAATCACAAAAAATACATTTTTATTAATCCCAGTGTTTGTCAAAATTTAGTGTAACTCTTAAGATTTTTTTTCTTTTTCACTTTTACTTTATTTTTTCCAATTGATCTTTGAGGGGTAATGTATCTTCTCCTCTGGGAGTCTTAAAGAATGATAGCAGCAATGATCATTATGATCGTTGTGATGGTGACGATTATGACTGCCATGCCACCTGAAGGGAAAGCATGAGTACTGACAGATGCGTGTTAATGACATTTTTTAATTATTCCCTCTTTAATAAAAAGGTAGTCAGGCTGTCTTCAGATTATGCTTTTTTTCTGCCCTCATCTTTTGATGTTTAAAAAGGCCTGCCATCTGAACTACCAGAGCAACATAAAATCAGCATATTACATTATAATGACTTAGTTCACATTCATGTTTTTAATCATTTTTGTTTGATGCGGTTCTCCTTGGTTTGGTTCATTTTGTTGCGACCAGTTTAAATCGCCAGTCATAAAATTAGTGCTGTTGTACAGAAAAGTGAGTAAGTACCATGGCTCAAACGTTGTACTTATTTTTGATAATGAGGGTTTGCATGTTTACATTTTACAATTCATACTATTTGAATATCTACACAACCTCATATCACAGAGGAAATTAAATCCCTCTTCATTTTCAGTTATGTATGTAACAGGGTTGTATGCGTTTATTTGTTAAATCAGCAATTAACTTCAATTAGCATAGCTCATACCTCAGCAGGCTGGTGTGCATGACTGACCTAAATGAGCATCAGATCAGTGAAAGTGAAATGAAAATTGCACAGCTTAGGCATGTTGTCAAACAAAATGACTGATGACAAACAGGTGATATGTTTATTAAGCATATATATATATATATATATATATATATATATATATATATATATATATATATATATATATATATATATATATATATATATATATATACATATATATATATATATATATATATATATATATATATATATATATATATATATATATATATATATATACACAGTGGGAAATAAGTATTTGATTCCCTGCTGAATTTGTAAGTTTACCCATTTCCATAGAAATTAACACACTCTAATTTTTATGGTTGTTTACTGGTTATAAGTATTATATACTATTCTGTCTATCCTTATTAACAGTAAACAACTATATAAAATTAGAGTGTGTTAATTTCTATGGAAATGGGTAAACTTACAAATTCAGCAGGGGATCAAATACTTATTTCCCACACTGTATATATATATATATATATACAGTGGGGGAAATAAGTATTTGATCCCCTGCTGATACTAATATACTTTTTCACTTGATAAAATGCACAACAATTTATAACTTTTATACTGTGTGTTTTTATGCATTTTCAACTGATATTCTGTCTATACTTATAACCAGTAAACAACCATAAAAATTAGAGTGTGTTAATTTCCCAGGGCAGTGGGCAAACTTACAAATTCAGCAGGGGATCAAATACTTATTTCCCCCACTGTATATATATATATATATATATATATATATATATATATATATATATATATATATATATATATATATATATATATATTTATTTATTTATTTATATATATATATATATATATATATATATATAACAATGAAAAATAAATGTCACTTGTTTAATATGACTATACACTGATACAGTATTAGGCAAACACAATCATGATAATAACAAATAAAACATACTACAGTCAGATATTTAGACAGCTCAAGAGGTCTAAAAACAAGTAACCTAAACTATGATTTGGAGTCCCTCTCTGCACACAGCAGGTCGGCACCTGGAGTTGGACTTAATAAGAACTGATCTTTTGTGTAGTAGCTTTTAAGTTTTACAGTAATTAAATTTATTCAGTATGTCCAGAGGTTATCAGTGCACATTGTTTGCCTGAAAATAAATGAAGCCGGATGTGGACGTCCTCTTTTATCTGGATGTACGGCTGGCTGTGCGTTGCAGAGAGAGGTGCTGCTGCTCACACACGGTGGGTCTGTGCAGCAATTTCAATCAGAAATATGAGAAACACCAAGTTATTTACAGGCTTTGCTTATCCCGTGCAAATGTGCCACACCCAAAACTGACATCAGGGTGATTCTGAAATTACCAGAGGTCCCCATGTAATGCTAATCTCATGCAAAGTATACTTTAGTAGTTTAACTGTATTTTCACAATTAAGCCTGACAAATGTTTGAAGTTCAGTGCAGTTGATTATAAAGAAAAAGATAATTAATATTTTGTTTAGAGTGGAAGAAATACTTTAAGTAGCAAGAAAAAAAGACTGTCGAAGCTCAGAAAAATTTGAAGTGGTACTTCTAAACATCTGTTGAAAAAAGCGTAGAATTTTCTGCAAGCATCTGTTAAATTTCACCATTTAAGAGAGATACTAGAAACATTGTGTTATCTTATGTTGAAAATGTTTTGGACAAATAAATGATGCTGGTGATTTTCTGGTTTGGACTGAGGGGGTTTCACAGCTTTGAAATAATGATAAAAGTTGTTTGCATTCAAGGATAAGAGCTGACGTCAACCACGTTTTACTTGGGCTATTTAGTTTTATGGCAGCCTTTGATAGAGTGATCAAATAACTAATTGCCTTGAAGACCTTGTTGGTAGGTAACCGTATCTTTCTTTTAATCAGGGGAGGATCATGGCTCACGCTGTATCGTTGGTGCAAAAGAAAATTACCTTGGTACTCAGCTGCCTTTCTCATGTTCCGTCACTTTAGTGAAGAAACAAAGATAACCTTTAGCACCGGAAAACTGATTCTCAGATTTTTCACCAAGATCACACAGGACTATCAGCCTGAACACCACCTAAAGCCAAATGGTACAGAGACAGACTGAAGAGAGTTTTTCTGTCCTTTCAATTCTTGTTTATCCAAAAACATGTGATGGTTTGTATCATACTAGCTGTTTGTCACTGGACCCAGAAGCGAGGCCCTTTCATGCCGGGTCACCAGAAACGCTGCTTGACACCCACACATGAGGGTGCCACTTGATGTAAATAAAGGTACATGCAAACACACATCACACATATGTGCATCACTCGCATCTGATAGTCTTTGAAGTTGTCTAAAGCTCTCTATCGCTCTCTGACTTTCTCCTTCTCTCTCTCTCTCTCTCTCTCTCTCTCTCTCTCTCTCTGTCTCTCTCTCTCTCATTTTGTCTTGTCTTTTGTACTCTCTCTCTGTGACACACATCTCAGTCAGTGAAGTGTGCAACAAAGATACATTGTTACTTCAGCTCATTAGAAAAGCATGTTTCATGTTAGGATGGGTTCTCTTTCAGGAAGTCAGAAACAGGCTTATTGATGTATTGATGGTGCAGAGAAATGAGGATTTCTGTGAAATGTGTTGGAGGGTTCTTTTCACAGTTTGGAGAGTCATTTTTATTCTAGGTTATGTTGCAAGACTCTAAAATGATACAAGGATTGTATTGAAAACTGGACTTTTTGGACACTGGGTGTTTCTGATTTGTACACGAATCCCTTAGACTTGATTCTGTATCTAGAGGGACAGTGAATGGGTAGGGGATTGTATTGTCATTTTATGTAAGCTACATATTAAACTTGTTCTGAAACTAAAAGAAGTTTAGCAAAACAGATGCCATCCAAAATAGATTTGTTTTCTTCATGTTGTCTGAGAAGAAAGCTAGATTTGAGTGCCCCTTGCTGTTATGTGTTGAGGTGGTTCAAACAAAATTTTGATTGAAAAGAAAACATGCAACAACACCTATTTACAACAGCATATTCTGGTGACAGTAATGTCAGGGGGCATTCAGTATCAATTTTATTTCTACAGCAAGACCATAGATGTGATGTTATTTTTATAACAACTGATAAAGCCAGAAACCACAAGTGTGGAGGAACAAAATAAAAGCCTTGATTGTTTCGCTGTTTTCTCCTCTCTTCAATATCTTCTACCAGCAGTGTTATGACTTCAGTGCGATTCCGAGAAGAATGCGTTGTCAGATCACCAGCTCAATTAGTCCCGCTGACACTCGTGGGTGGCTGCTTTTGTTTTCTAAGTCAAAACATAGCTTTTCTCTTCAAAATCAAGTATTACCTGAACATTGGGATGGGAATAAATCATCACAAATACCAGCTTTTTTAAGGACACATTCCCAGTAACACTTGGAGACTAACATTCACATCTGGCATTCAGGTGCAACTACCTCTACATTCCCAGCTATGGAGTGGTGATTAGTGTGGGAATCAATTTGAGGTGTCCATGGTTAATTGATACCATTACATTTACTGCAGGCTGGATAATGGATGGCTGTATCATAATGAGAAAGTAATGTGATGAGACAAAGCATAGGTGGACAGCCTCCACAGGTGAGAGCTATTATTAGTGTCTCATCACAATAAAGAAAACATTCAACTGATCCAGATTCACAGAAATGGCATAACCTTGGTTATACTGAAACACGGCACAATGCATGCCCAAAATGTTAAGCTGCTTATAATAATTCAACATGAGTATTTGTCAGTGGGCTTGGGACTGGTGTGAGTGCAGGGATTCTATTATAGCATCATATATCTTTTAAATCAAAGCCTTCCTAATCAACAGAAAAACACACTTCTGGAGACACTACATGCAGTTCCTTCCACTGGTCATTAGTATTGGCTGTTTGTTATTTTATTCAGGACACCTGTTCACTCTGTGCACAGCAGTTGGTTCCCCACTGGTGCTTCTATGCAGCGGAACAAGAGCCAGAACAATCTCATGAAATTTCTCTGCAAGGGCTTTTTTACAGCCACAAATTAGGTTAGCATTTCTTTCCTCTAGTTGTAAGGGGGACTTTTACTAAAACCCAAAACAGTGAAGTCAAATTGAATTAAGTTTTGTTGAGCTACACTGAGGTAATTATTATTTTTTTTTATTTAATTTTTTGGTCTGACAATTTTTCTGTTTACATTAACTGGTAAACATCTCAACTCAGCAAATTTTCTGATGCAAAAACCATTGTCTTAAGTGCAAAGTCCAAAGTTAGATGAGTGTGACTGATTAACTTCTTGTTGGTGAACTGGTGCATAATATGTGCTGAGTGAGGTGCAGGCCCAAAGGCGTTACATAAAAACCTCAGGGTTATTTCTATCTTTCTTTTTTAATTAAAAAAAAACAAAAAAACAAAAACAAAAAACATTGCTTGCATCAGAAAGTCTTCTCCCATTCGACTGAAATACCAGGTGTGTATGTGATACTTCAATAAAATTCATTCATTCCCTGATGATGATGATGATGATGATGATGATGGTGATGGTGATAATATTAAAAAGATAAGTGTCCCTCAGTGCAACAGATTTTGGCCCATGCAGGACTGAGGTGAAGCAGATTTCTGAGGAGATGGCTCTTGTTTTCTAATCTGCACGTTACTAAAAGACGTGCCTAATGAGTGGTTTGTAAAACATTAAATGTATCAGCAAAGTCACTATTTCTTGTTAGCAGTAAGCTGCTGCAGATTTCTGTTTGAGTTTTGCCAAAGATTTTTGGACTTCATTCTAACAATTAGCTCATTAGCTACTGATCTTTTATGTGTCCTGAATATAGCTATGCACCTCATTTTGAGACTGGCAGACCCATTGATGCAAGTGCTTTCAATATATACATATCATGCGTGATGACTCATTGGATTGATTTAATACACAATAAATAAATAAATAAATAAATAAATAAATAAATAAATAAATAAATAAATAAATAAATAAATAAATAAATAAGCATTTGGCACAAGGATTGTTTAGACGAGGCTCCCAGTGTGTCTATGTTTGAAATCAGAAAACTGGACTGAAAATCCAAATATGTGCAATTATTTCATGCTTGCGCTCATATTAATGTTTTTTCTTTGTGCCTGTTGGCCTGATTCTACTTTTCTGAACTTATTTCCATCATTATGGATCACTGAAAGAAATGTGTCTCCATTTGCAAGACATAAAAAAAAATGTAATTTGCATTATGCCATTTGGAAAAAACAGACAGTTGACAATGTTTATTTATTACTTTTATTTTTACATAATCAGATAGCTCAATGATTTCACTGATAGAATTACAAAGGACAAAAACATCATTTTTTGTAAGTTCAGTGCCAGTTATTGAAAATGAAATGTTTTGCCTGTAATGGATCACAAAAATATGGCATAAGGCTTTTTAACAGTGATCAAAATCGACTGATATGAAACTGTCATTTTCAATGACAGGTTGTAGCATACAACCTCAGAACAACATGCAGCTGTAGGCTGGCTGTTACGATTGAGAGTGCATTTTATTTATTTTGTACAATATGTTATGCAAATTGGCAGTTATTTACAAGTACATTAATTATGAACCAACAAAAAGTAAAAATGACTGATTTTGATCAGGCACCGGTCCTCCATGTCATTGTAAAAGGCTGATCCACATAGACACCCGTGGGAGTAGCATTTACAATCAGCTCCTGAAGACACAGGACAAAGACACAAGTTTTTAGTGTAGACATAATTTCCTTAAATATAGTTCAAAGGGTAATATAGAATTCACAAAGGGTAGGGGTTAACGTTATTTTATGTTTGGTTGATTGAGTTTATACATGAGACACGCCTGTGAAGTCAAAATGGCAATCCTTAATTATTTACAAGGATGAATGTGAGTAGGAATTACACCTATACAATGCAAATGCCGGCCTGTAATAATTCCATGGCTTGTAATGTTTGTTCCTGACCTTTCAGTAGTATAAAACATGAATGAAACGGATGTTAAGGGCTTGTACCATGTTTTGTAACTTCCCTCAAGAGCCAGGTGTAGTAACTGTGACAGATATGAAACTGTACAGAACATTCCCCCTGCTATCCTCTGTACCCTGAATCCAATTTAAAACTGACTAATTCCATTTCTCTCCTGTCATATAAACAGCATGGGTCCCCAGTAAAGTTAAATAAGTCTGGGCTCATCCTTGTGTTGAGATATTGTAAATGACAGCGTGGAGAGACCTATACAGGTTCGGAATAATACATCTTGTCCTGTAGTCGGCAGAAATAGCTCTCCTAGCTCACTGTATTTAAATGACACAGCAGCAGCTGCTTACTGCTCCTTTCAAATTGTTACTCTATCAGACAATACTTAATGCACATACTGTCATCCCCATTCCCTCTCTCTCCTTCTCTTTGCCCTCTTCCCTCCCTGCCACTGCGTGGCTTTCATTCTTCCTGTTTCTCCATTTCACCTTGCTTTCCCTCTCTCCATCTGTTTCTGTGTCCTTCCTTCCCTCATTTCAAAGATGAACTGTCTTTCTGTCTTTTCATTATCCTCTACTCATTCATGCATCCCCAACACACACTCACACAAAATCCCCTTGTCATTTTGACTTTCTTCATCTGCAACTCTTACTGTCTCTGCTTGCTTTCCTCTCTGTCGGTCTTCTCGAAGAACAGTATAAATCAAAAGTGTCCTCGCTTTTTTTTTTTTTTTTTTACCTACGATTATTTATGGAGCTGCTGCAGCAATCATTTTCATGGTCCCGATAAGTGCGCTGACTACATTACACCACCCAGACAGGAATATTTTATCACAGGCCAAGTGAGGAAATAGAACACATGCTATCTCCTTAAACTTGGCCTTTTATTCTGCTTTACACTTGTTGTTGCAAACCGCCATTGTACTCATCCTCCATATCAAACAGATGTAAATTTAAGAAGATGGAAACTCCATACCTGGACTCATCTATACCCTCTTTTGCCCGTATGATCCTCATGTGACCTAAAACTCTTGATCTCTGTTTACTTTTCAACATTTTGAGCAAGCCAGTTGTCCCAGCTTCCACCTTCCTGAATGCAATTCAATGGCCATCTTGCTGAAGCTTAATAATGCAGGTGGCATTGACCTTCTTTAGTAAACTACAAGAGAGATTTACATACAAATGAATCATGGATTTTTCACACAAAGAAAGGAAAACTGTATAATTTTGTTGGCCCTGATAAATGAAAACAAAAAAATGGACCCTGCTTGGCATTTTGGTTGAATGAATCACCATGTATCGCCTACCATAGCACATCCCTTTGCTTGGTTATGGGTACACGATTTCTCGCAATCCTCCTGTCACATATTTTTCCCCCCTTCAACCAATGGAGCAGATGATTTAGCACAAGCAAGAGGAAGTGACAATCACTTTACACAAACAGCTTTCGAATTGCTGTCCTGAGTCAAGTCTTCATTACAAAACAACAGTGTCAGGGGCGATGCAGAGTTGATTACAGCTATTAGATGTCAGAGTGCGCCGCAGCGATGGTGGTGTTGTGAACCTTGTGGGTTTTTTTTGGTTTTTTTCCCCATCTTCTTGACAGTTTTTAACTGGCAGGGAAATGCTCCATCGACTTGAAAGCTGTGGTGTATTTATGAAAAATCTGACTGTAGCTCAGAAAGAGGTTCACTGAGCTATGATATTAACGTGCAAAGTGAACCATCACATGCGATTACACTGGCCGTATGCATGTGAGACATTGATAAATGTGTTTATTTTAGATTTATAAGGGGGAAATTTTGTAGTGTATTTGTGTGTAAATGTGCACTTATGTTGTTTCTCTGCTGCTGGATGCATCAGTCATTAATAATAACTGGATAACACTAGTTTTTTTCTGAATAACAACGTTCATATACTTTTACTGTATTCATGTTGTGTTTTTTGAAGGGGTGCTTTAAGATACACTTCGAAGTAGTTAGTTAGATTTTCAATTAAATTCATTGGTTGTAAAACATAATGTCAGTCAGGCACTGGCATTTCATTTATGTTGAGAATTTTTGCTGTCATAGTCCATTTCCTGCAGAAACCATTAAGAGCACATCATACAGGCTTATTTAAAAAGAGATGAGTAGGAGTACATCATTAAGGCCAGAATAATTGATCAACAGTTTCCAGCACTGGATGTGACTTATTTCACACAGACTCAAATTCAAATAATGACATTGATCATGCAAGAACAACTTCCCCAAATCTCCTCTTACCTGAGTGTCCAGGTTGTGCGTTGGGGGGAGTAAATAGTCTTTTCCACCAACTGTGAGGGTCACCTGTGTGATGTTAACAGAGCCTGCACCCCACACTCTCACCACTCCCAGTTTCAGGCGGTCGTCAGGACCCAGGTTATTGTGCTCAATCCTACTAGTCAGCACGTTCTGAAAGAAATGATGCAGATAGGAGAGTTGCAAAATCAGAATGATACGCATTTAACAAAAGGAACAAATAAAACACCAGCCCCTCCGGAGCAGTCAGCCGAGTTTCAATTTCAACTCCCCCTTCTCTCACCCTGTTTCCTGCTCTACCTGCTGTCCCTTCCTCTCTGAATGAAAGCATAAAAAGTCCAAAAAATAACTTAAAAGAAAAAACAGCAAGTATTGTTCCTTTACAAACTTTATTTTACTGGTAAAATGTATCTCCTTTTGGGGATGTATGCCAAGACACATGTAAAAGAAAAGGCTGTAAGAGTAGCATACTCTTAAATCATTCGGTCTAACACCAAATCCCTGCTGCTGGGTTTTAACATTAAAAATAATGGAATAGACACCCTTTCTGTTAACGGTCTTGCTTACTTTTTTGGATTCATACAGGGATGCCATTATTAATTTCATTCTGATTTATAAACAATTAACTTCTCAAAGGAGCTTTAAGAACACACATTGTCACAGTAACATTGCACTTCTCTGTCATCAGTTTATAATAGATAACAGAGAAAAACTGAAATATACATCCACTGTGAAAAGGTCCTGAAAAGCTTAGAAACACGTCTGTAGAAAACAGAGGTTGATCCCTCTCTCTCTCTCTCTCTCTCTCTCTCTCTCTCTCTCTCTCTCTCTCACACACACACACACACACACACACACACACACACACACACACACACACACACACACACACACACACACCTCATTCAGATTCATCCAAAATGGCATCTGCTAATCTGCCAGGCAGCACTAGCCTCATTGCCCAACTTATCCTCATCTCCTCACATCTGTCTGTTCAAACATACACCCACTTCAGTGTGTGCGCACGCACACACACACACACACACACACACACACACACACACACACACACACACACACACACACACACACACACACACACACTAATGCTCACACTTAGGCTCTCTTTCTCGCTCTCTCCCCCTTTGGCTGTCAGACAGTGTGCCTGTTTTATCGCTGTGTGAAATTGCTTTGGAATGAGCCTGACGGTAGGCAGAGGACAGCCACAGATGTTTGGCCATGCTAGCTGTATGATGGTCTGTGTGTTCTGTCGGTGTGTGCATATATGCTTATGTGTATGTTTGAGATTGAATGTGTACTCGATAACGCGTGTCTTTGTGTACTTTTGCTTGGCTAGTCCATTAGTGCCAAAGATTAAACACGTCCGTCATATCCGACTCAGAATGTGATCAAACTGTGGCCTTTTGCAGACTTTCTTCTCAATTAGCAAAAACACACATGAATTTACAACACTTACAGTTTGTCTTTGCTTGCATAATGTCAACAAAGCGGCAAAATATGACAGAATTGATTGTTTCTTTTTCATCTCAATGTATCTATTACAATAAAACGGCAACTCCACAGCACATGAAAAAGAGTTTGTGGTCACCATACTTATCCCCCCCTCTGTTAATTCACAGTTAAATCTATAGATATCCCCTCTTTGCTGTGCCATTTGGGAATCAGTGTATGTGCCTTCATAATCGCTCTTTGTGCTTGTGTTTGTGATAAGAGGTTGTCGCTGTAGACAGAAATATAAGTGTAATTTTGTGCCAAAACAAGCACCAGAAATGCACTCTAATCTGCATAAACACATCCACAGCTGCTTCACTCCAATCGCCTCAAAGCGGGCTTGTTCTTTCACAGGTGTGTGAACAACAAAAGCTTCACACCTGGTGAATTTGACATTGTGACTTTATTAGGTGTGTTGCTTTGTAACGGCAATGGTTCAAAATTCTGCATACAGACTTGTCCTACTCTATGCGTTGTTCATTTAGATTCTTAAACAGCTTTGGGAATCTATAAGATGACACATTGCACAACAAAAACTATGAAGTTAAAAATCTTTTCCACTACATCATTGTTTCGGATGGACATAAAGCAGAAAATATCTGTGTTTAAATTATTCCGTATGTAGTTGCTATTTAACAAAGTTAGTTTCAGCTGATTCCAAGTGTTTACCTGTCTACTTAAAAAAAAAAAAAAAAAATTGAACATTTGTTTCCCATTATTTTCATACAGATGGCGAAATGAGAGTTGTCAAAGTCTATGCTCAGAGTTTTTGACTGGTTGAGTCAAAAACTCTGAGCATTGACTTTGACAACTCTCATTTTGCCATCTGTATGAAAATAATGGGAAACAAATGTTCAATTTTTTTGTAAATAGAAGGGTAACCAGATGGAAGTATTTATGGGAAATAATCAAAATTGACAAACAGTTTTTCACAGGAGCTTTAAACTAAAAACATGGTCTCTGAGGGTTGCTTTTTTTTTTTTTGTTTGTTTAAATCACAGCATCTATCATGATGTTTTAAAATGATCCATGAGTTACTGCTGTCTGTTAGTTTGCCCATAATGTCTGCTCTTTGTTGCAATAATACAATATTAGCGAGAAAGATAACAAGCAAATAAGACAAGACAAATGATTGGCTCTTAAACTCACCTCTGTTGCTGTAAATGATGTCAGGAGGTACAGTGTGTTTTGTACTGTGTCTGAGGAGGGACAAAAGACATGAGTTATATAGTACAGGAACAGGTGATATTGGATAAAGGAGGAGAGAGGAAACAGGTGCCTGACAACCAAAACTTAAAATAAATTTCGACAGCAGACACTAATATATTTACAGCCTGGAGCAAAGTACAATTTTGATCTTAAGAGCCCATTTCATTCAAAAGTTAAATGATTTTTTCTTCTTCTCAGTATCATATAGCACAAAGAATTAAGGTAACTTATAACAGGATTTCTAACAAATCCCCCAGCTGTGTTAAATACTTCATTCTGATTGATTAAAGCTCTGTCAGAAATGGTAATGTCTTCTCAACAACACCAGAAACAACCAGATCAAGCAAATCCATCATCTCTGCCTCACATCTCGGTCATATCTTTACATCTTAAGTCCTGCCTTAAGCTCCACCTCCATGGCTGTTCCACAGTTGATCAAGGTTGGGCTGAGTCAGCATTTCTGACGCGGTCATAATGTCTCTTCAGAAACCAGTGACTGATATGACTGAGACTACTTTCATGCTTTATACAATCCAGAGTGACTGCTGGAATGTTAAACAGGTAGGTAGCGGACAAGTGAGTATTCTTGAATATTAAGAATGTTTTTTAGATGACAAGCTGGATAGACACGAGATGTGATCGTTCAATAGATGAGTCATGTAGTGAGGGCTTGTGAATGAAACACTGGATAGTTTCCTGACAAACAAAAATAAAGTTTCAAGAGAGACACCCACACTTTGAATCATCAAGCAGAAAACAAAAACTTTAAAGAAGTTTAAAGAAGTTTAATAAATAAGAAAATAATAGATAGAGCCAAGGTAGTCTGAGCAAAGACCTGGTTCAAAAAACGAAGCTGAATGAATGAGAGAATAACTGATGAATGAGCAACTAATGCACAGTCTGACTGACAGCGAAGAGAAACCTCTGAAGCGAAACTCAAACATGCAGAACTGGAGAAAAGCAGATAATACAGGTAAGCAGGAGAGGCAAAGCAAACAAGAAAGACATAGGGAGGCTCGGCTGCAGACAGGCAGCGAGACGCAGACGAGAGAAGCGAGCAAGCAGATTAAAGAGGAGTGATGGAGAGCATATCTCCAGGCAGGGACACGGGGAATTACTGTAATAGTTTCTGTCACTCCCCTTCTCTGTCATCCCTCATTCTCTCTCTATCTCTCCCTTCCTCTCTTTGTCCCAACACAAACATGCCTTTCACAGAAGAGTGCATCTCTCTCAGAGGCACTTCAGAGGCTGATTCTGTTCGTATATCAGTGTGCAAGAGAGAGAGAGAGAGTGAGAGGGAGGGAGGAAAGCGAGACAGAAAGGGAGAGAGGGACTTTGATGTACTTTTCTGTGTCTATCTGATACAATCACTGAGGAAATTCACATTCAGTGGAAATAACTGTGCTTTCTCATAATGTACACAAGCTTAGGATGTATTGAGGTGAAGGCATTTTGTGAATCTTGTGAAATAAATACAAAGTCTTGGGTGCTGGTCTTGACTTGTGGTTGAGTTGTGTATCTCATATTCAGAGGCACTAGTCCTTAACCCTCAGGATCCCAATCCCGCCAGTGGGATGAAAATACCACTTATATTTAAATGACTGACATTTACAAACTATTTGTCCAGTCCAAAAACTGAAAATAGATTTTAAAAAAATAATAAAAAATGCCATAATCGTCAAATTCTCAAGTTCAGAAAGTACCTGAATATATCACAAGTGATCTTATCAACATGTCTAAACAGGCAAGAGAATATGGGAGAATCTCATCAAAATCTCTTTGATTCTCATGTCTTCTTTGAAAATTTGCAGAAAATAAACCATTTGCTGGAGCTAAATTCTGTAAAAAAAAAACAAAACAGAAAATTCTTTGGTTCTTGCTGCTAAATGATTGACTTGAATTTTGATTTTTTTTCTTTGAATTTTGCTTCCCATGTTGTTGTCTTGCAGGCGTAAAATTTCTGCTCAGAGCCGCTCAGCGCTCTTTTTCATTATTGACAGAAACGTCTTTGCTGATTGTCATGATGACTCTGCAGTGCAGACTGTAAACTGTGTTAATAGTAGTGACAGAACTGACCGTAAATGGTTTATAAAGGGTAAATAGCTTGTAAAAATGTTGTAATAACTATTACATTCTGATGATGTTATACTGCTCAGGATAGATTGCTGAGTTATCCTGAACCCATAGAGGAGCAAAACTTCATACTGCAGTGAATAATCAGACCACAGTCGGGAAAACATTTTCAAATATCAACATTTGTAGATTCTTTTAATGTGTTGCCACCACCAAGATTTTTCCTGTTCTTTCAGTGTGAGGTGACTTAAAAATGTGTTTTATACACTAATTCTTTCATTCTTTTTTTCTAATGATTAATGGCTTTTGAATTTTGTCACACTGCATGAAGACATAATTGAGTTACATCAGTCTATAACAATTGTCCTGAATCTATATAGGTGCAGGACTTCACTTTGAGACCACAGAAAAAATGAGACCACAGTGAGTAAAAATGTGACAGAAGCAAAACACGACCCTGAGGGTTAAGTAGGTGATCCATGTTGGATTCTAACCTGTGATCCCTTTTTCATATCGCTTCCTACTCTCTCTCCAAGTTTCCTGCTCATCCAATGTCCTATTTTTTATGAATACAGGCCAAACACCCCGAAAACAGCTTAAAAAGAGGATATGCAAATTCTGACGGGTGAAATTTAAACAGTTTAATTTTTCATCCATTGAATACACACTTTTGTCTGCTGGGAAAGGTGGACAAAAAATGCTCCAAAATGTCCTTTAAGTATTTAGCCACTATGGAGGAAAACAAATGTAGATCTAAGCAGCATTTTTGGGTATTTCTCTTTAAATTTGAAACTTTTTAAAGGCCTGTCCGCAAACAGCATAAGATAAAAGTAGTCTTATATTAAAGGATCAAATTGAATTGGATAAGAAAAAGACAAAAAAGTTGAATCGGTGCATCCCTATCCTGTACATAGTGTACTATTTAGAGAAACAAGCAATTCAGACTAAAACTTTTTGGACCAGGCTGTAAATGTGTATTTTTGCTGTAAAGACTGGCATTTTTTTTAACCGTTTAAATTAGTCTCTGGATTCAGCCTAAACCAGTTCACTTAAAGAACTGCTGTTTTTGTACTCATGCATTAGCTTAATTTCTGTCATCAAGGTGTTGCAGCTTGGTCAATGCACAACTACCTATGACAGCTCACAGACACTGCATGAAATCAATGGCAGGTACCCTTTCAACATCCAGAGAAACTATTAATCAATAGCTCCTAAAATGTCAAAATATTGAATGATTCACACCTGTGTATGTGTACTAAAGTGAATGAAGGTGTATAAGGATGACCTCATACGAACCTATTCCTTCCCCATCATCCCAGAAGAATGATCCTTGAGCCGTTCTACTGTCACTCAGGGCAACGATCAGTCCTAATGGATTGTGCCGACTGAAACAGGAGGGGTAAAGAGGGTTATAGCAGATTGCTAAAGGACAACAGCTATTTATACCTGCTGCTGAGGACAAATACATTAACATTCCTGCTGGGAGTATCCACCTGATCTCCCTGCTACAGGAATACTCATCACCCTCTAACTGTCTCTCTCTCTCTCTCATTCTCACTTGTCTTTCTTTAACACACAGTAACGATGGAGGGTGACATTCAGCTGAATGGGAGTTTGTCACACATTACAACCTATAGTGTTCCTGAGTCATGCAAAGGCAGAAGACACACTGACTCCAGCAAGATGCAGACCTGTAGATGACATAATGTGTCAGTCAAACTTGTATCTTACCTCTCATTTGTGTTTAACCCTGGTTGCTGCCAGGGTATGATGTATCCCCCTCTGATGTGAAGGTTAATGTGGTCCAAAGGTGTAGGCATCCTTACCACTTTACGACGCTCCCCAACATATTTGGCCTGATGACAGTAGAAATAACTAAATAGTATCAAAGTGCTTAAAGTGCTGCTGGATAATTCCACTTTGATTCATTTTGTTCAACAACTCCTTTGTGGGATACTGGCATTTGTGCACTGCTAAATCACAAAGCATGCAACAAAAAATGTGACATCTACAAAGGCCAAATCTGAAACATTTCAGTGATTTATTACACGCCACAAGACTTTTTCAAGACTATCTTTATTTACAGCATTCTCCACTCCATCCTTGGCCATTTCTGTAACAGCCTGCACCTCTCTGTGTGCTGAAGGGACAAGTTTAATGGAGGTAACCACTCCGCTCCACCTTCCCAAGCACACCTTTATACACTTGTGTCTTGTTTCTCTTTGTCTTTATGATTCTGTCTGACAGCTGGGGAGTCTCTTAGCAAGAAAGAGACACAACGAATGGATGTTTGTTTTCACTCCTTGATGATGTTTTCAGAGATGTCTTGTTATTTATTGTCATATAGCTCTTCATTGTTGTTCACATTTGTCACCTTTAGATGGTCTGATTTTAAAAAGTGTAGTGCATGCTATTAACAAAAAATGCATCTTATAATTTCTTTACTTATATAAAAACTGGTTCCTCTTTAAAGCATTCAAGTTATATGCAAATTTATACTTCCTCTTAATCCAATTCTACATCTTACATTAACAGAGTGAAAAAAAATGGTAGAGGTTTTTTCTTTTAGACTACTTACGGTGTGGAAGTCATACCAACGAGCATCGGGAACATAGCCATCCACATGCCTTGCTCCCTGTCAATTAAAATATCAGTCAATGTAAAGGTATAAAGGAAGATCTGAAATAATCACTTGATTAAATAACAAATAAAAAAATTATTATTGAATAATGAAATAAATTGAAATAGTACTTAAAAATCAAAGTGTGTTCACTTATGTGAATACCTTATCAAGGGCAGCGGTGATAAGAAGTGCTGGTCCCCACAGGAACTGCTTGTGGATATCCCAGGTAGCTCTATCATCCACAAACCTGTGACACACCAGCCAGACACTATTAGACCAGGCTGAAAATTTGTAACTAATGCTCCCCCATGTGTCCTCAGCCCAGACGACTGTTCAAGTACTCATTGAGAATTCAATGGTTGAAAGATGCTGCCAGACTCACCCTGCCAGCTCCTTAAACACCATCTGTGACTTTACAAGACTCTCTTAAAATGAATAAATATGGCCTTTTCTTGCATTCACATCCACACATTTACATCTCGGAGCTGCCAGGATTTCCAGAGTCATCTGTGGTCAGCTTCTGAGCAGTCTCAGAATTTGATAAAGAAATTGCCTTGCCCAAGGGCTTTTTTATAATTTGATTGAACAGCTTTGCAAGAGTACACACCTTTATTTTTTCATGTCCTGTCAAGTTATTTAAATGACCTCAAAGGTGTTTTTTTCCCTTCCCATTAAACCTAACATCTGCAGCTAATAAGGACAGCTTTGATGGTAAGATTTGACAACTAGTTGAAATTGACTTGGGCTTTAAAATGAGCGATGTTGAAAATGTGTTGGTGCAATTAAAAGAAAGCTCTACTTAAATTGGTTTCTAGTCAAGAAACCATGGCATGTGATTTTCTGTATTCTAATGAGAATCAGTGTGCTACAAATCAGCTTATCATTACGGTGGATCAAAAAAAAAAGGAACGTCTTGGTTATAACCACATACTTTGATTAAGCAATTACAAGTAAAGCTTAGCTTAGGATATTATGAGATAAGATCAGCTCTGTGTGTATGTGTGTGTGTGTGTGTGTGTGTGTGTGTGTGTGTGTGTGTGTGTGTGTGTGTGTGTGTGTGTGTGTGTGTGTGTTCTGCGTTTGCACTTACTCATGCAAGAGTGGTCTGACCACTGTGTTTCCTTTGGTGTGAGCCTCAAACATCAGAGTGTACAGGTAGGGCAGGAGCGTGTAACGGATGTTCATCACATCTTTTGATGCCTTTGCAAAGGCGTCATCCCAAGCAACAGGATCTTGTCTCTGAAGGAACCGCACATGAGAAATAATTACAGACAGGTTAATGAAATAAAAATAAGCATTGATTTGTGTTTTGATCTACAGAGTGCACTCACAGGTTTTACCCGTAAGTCATGGTTGCTTATGAACCTAATTACCTTTAGTTAAAAATACCATTAATGGACTTTCTAATGGTTCCAACTCTGTTCAGGGTTTAATAATTTACATATATTAATATATATTGATCGTATAAATTCTATTCTCTAAACACTTTAGCTGCTTAAAAATAAAAGTTATGCATCCTCAGCAGCAAACATTTAGAGCAGAGTAACAGCAACAGGCGTGTGTTGTTATACAGAGCCATAGAGTCAAAGACTGACTTATATATTTCCTGATAAAAAAAAAAAGAAAGAAAATCACGTTGTTTATTCTAATCAGTACCTCTCTGTGTGTAGCTCTTAGAATAACAAGAGACAGCTCCTGGACTAATGATGCTAGAGCACAAACTTCCCCATATCAAATAAACTGCTTGACAGTGCCATGACAGTTATTCTTTTCACTCTGAGAGCCCTGTTTACAACAAGGGTGGGAATGCACACTGAACATGTTGACATAACAAGGATCCTTCTAAAACAGCCAGGACTGTAGGGAAGGGTTATTAGTGACAGGACAAGCTAACATTTGTCCTGGAAAAGAGTAGTGTAAAGACTGTTGAATACATAATTCATACTTATTCTATTCTAAGTCTTTCATTTTTATCAGCTTAAAATCAGGACGGTAGCTGTTTTTAATCCCTTCTTGGAATCATTTAGAATTTTGGACATAATTTTATCTGAATTGTTTGTTTGATAAGATCTTCCCTTGTTAATCTTGGAACCCACAAGCACCCATTGTAATTTGTCTGACAAGGGTTGATAATTTCAAGTATTCACAGAGCTTACCTAAAGAAGAAAAAAAAAAAAACCTTGAAGATTTTTATTTGTTGAACGATGGATGGATTGAACACTTCTGATACATTGATAGTTGGATGGGTGAAAGAGGTAAAGTAGGTGTAACCGATAAATGTCAACTGGTGTAACTAATGTTTCTCATAAATATCTAATGTTGTGCCAAAAAAGTTAGAATGAATTTGATTTTAGAAGTGTAATACACTGTAAATATGATTTTAAACCAACTGACCCAAACATAGAGAGAAAACATTGATGTCTATACCATACTGACTCGCTCAGTACAACAAAAAAACGTATTATATAAGTTTAGAGATGAAGTATTTTCCATATACTTTGAGATATTTCAAACAGAAAACTCATTTCGACAGTGACCTAACATAACTTCTAGGAGGGTGAATTTAATACCTGTCATGCTTTTATGGTTACACTATCTGACGATTTAATGGGACTGATTCTTTAATTGATTAAAAATGGTATAAACGTCACGTAAAATACTATGACACCAACTGAACACATTTATACAAGTTTAAACCATATTTATGATCTGGACAGCTGATTGGCTTGAGCAACACAGCACTGAGCAGATTTGAGTCTCAACCATAGATTGTAAGAAAAATGGACGTCACCTCACTCGGCTCAAACTGAGGTCGCCACAAAAACTGCCCCCTCTGCTGGCTGGCTGCAGTACAGGTCAAAAACTCTGCCTCTCTATTCGTTCCAGATGGGATATGGTCAAACTTTTAAAAAATGATCACACCTCATAGAAATGTTTCTAACATCCGTATGCTGTGGTGATATTAAGATATTATTGGGCTGCGTTGTGTTTAGGTCCCCTTTTTCTGAAATGTTTCTTTTTTATTAGTTATTAGAGGTTAAAAACTGGGTTTTACGTCTCGTTTAATGATGATTGACAGCTGCCATTCTTCTGTAGTTTTTTCGGGAATAATAAAATACATCAGGAAGGAGAGTTAAAAAGAGATTAGACTGTCAAAAGAAAAAAAAATGTATATTTTTGTCATCAACTTCAACTCAGATTTTCCCAGAGTTCCTCGTAAGTCTCTACTGCGGAGACTCTGGCTGCACAATGGCGGCTCCCATGACGGAGGTTTTTTGGCTTCAAAACCGTACAACAGTATATGGCGGAGCCACTCCGTCCATTCTATATACAGTCTATGGTCTCAACTTGAAATGTTCTCTATAGAAGTAGTTGTTTGCCTTGCTTTGAACAGAGGTCATTTCCTGCCGCATAAACCAAAGCAATGTGAAATGGGGTCAGTCAGTTCTATGCAGACTAAGAACATACAAGAAAAAGAAACCAGAACACTTTTCCCATGTCGGAAATCCAGACCCCACTGCACAGCTTGTTTATTTTCATGTGGAATCTTTAAATATAGATCATCTCCTGGTAGACACATAGTTTAAAAAAAAAAAAAAACGGTTTGCAGGAGGGAAAAAAAGTGAAAAGTCAAAACTCCTGAACTGTATCCACTGCCTGAGATTGTTTACATGTTGCAATCGACAAGCGCTCAGTGTCAGAGTGAACAGATCCGCAGTTTCAAAGATGCACACTTCAAAAGCTCTGTCTATGGTTCATTTCCCTCTGTTACAAGTTCAGAGAGATTCAGACATGCTGAGCTATGCAGGAGAAGAAGCCAGTGGAGTATGAATGTATTACGTTTAGACCTGTCTGTGAAATAAATGTACATTTACACAAAGCTGCGTTCGTCTTACCTTGTCTGTGTGTTTGCACTGTTGACTCTTTCCTATTTGGATTTCAACAACATGCTGAAAATGAATAACTTTGAAATTGAAACCAGGCATGAAGAAAAAGTGACAGCGACATTCGGTAGTTTGCAGGATGCCAGGTATTCAAATGGCTTCTGTGCTGCATTCTCACAAAAGCTCAAAGTATTTTTTTTTCCTACGCTGCACTGACATTTAACTCATTTTAATTAGCAACAAGTGTTGCATCTCTTTTAGAGACAAGGGCAGAAAAGTCGGACATGGTGTACTGTCACTCTGTAGATGTGGGCTAATCTAAATGAATTAGCTCATTTCTGAAACTGTGGTGAAAACAGTAATCAGTCTGGTCGTGTGCAGACACACACAAACACACTCACAGACATGGAGGATCATGAAGACTTGAAGCGTGTCATCACCATATGCTCATCCCTGTGATGCCGAGTGTGCGTGTACGTGAGTGTCTTACTGTGTACTGCATTTGCATACAAGTCTGCATGTGGTTGTGTGAACGTGTGATTCTGTTTTGGGGAGCTCTCACAATGTGTTTTGGGGAATGTGCAAGTCTTTGTGCTCCCAATGAAATTATAAAACAGTCATAGAGACTAATAAAATGACAGAAATTTTCTTCCCAGCTGCAATTTAGCTAGGTCAGATTTGATAATAGTTATTAACTGTGGCCCAGTGGTTACTAAGTGCAGGCTCAACAGCACATGATTGAATACAGAACATTTCTATTATCTTACGACCTCAGGAGTTTACAAAATTATCATTTAATTTTCCCAGGAAATTTACAAGATTGTAATTATCTGGAAACCCAGGAGTTCTTCTACCTGCCTCCCTTTTTAGTTACCCTCCTTTCGCACTTTCCTGCCTAGCAATCAGACGTGTTCACCGGGAAGTAATTACCACGGTATGCTGTGAAAGTTGATCTGAGTCTGTAAGATATAAATAGAGTGGGAGTGATCAGCTGAATCTGAATGAGTAAGTATGAGCTTGCTATGCTTTCAATGAAATAGATGATATTTAATACAAATAGGATATAGTCATGGGTCAGGGGAGACTGTGAACTGACCAGATACCAAAATCTTCATTGCAGGGACATTTGTCTCATTCGCCTTGAAGGGAAAGCTGCCAGGAAGAATGACTTTCGTTGAGCTGTTGGGGAAGCTGACTGCTACTGATGAAGTGGGCTCTGCCATGTAATTTAGCTGATTTTAATCAACTCAAACCAAATAATTATTGTAAATATTTACTCTATTATGTTTTCAGCACTCAACTTTGCCATCGGAAGGACCATAGCTTTAGTTCAAACAGGCCATGCAGTCAAGCTCAGTCTATCAGCTGCTCTTCACACCAGCCCCATCAGCTGAGAGCTTTACACATTCAGTTGGCAAAATGGGAAGCTTTGGCCTGCCAACTCTCTTGCCGCTTCCCTGCTAACTGTTTTGCAACCCACCTTCACTCCTGCACCTCCTCTTAGACTGCATCTTGGTTCACTGATATTGGGAGTAAGGCTACCAATGCCTGTTCTGTACCCCTGGAAGCCTTTTCTACTGCTCTCCATGCCTCTTCCTGAGGGATGTGCTCTCCCAACCTCGGGCTTTGGAATTTAACATTTCAGGTAGGCACATGGGAGAGCAGGGAGCTCCCAGAACAGAGCAATACCTCCACATTTAAAATTCTTTTGAAGAGAGTGGGCCAGACAGTTGATATGTATTTTTGTGATCTGCAGTCATAAGAATGCTTGAATATCAGTCCTGTTTATGTCTACAAATGATGTGTAAGACTATCAAAGAATTCTTACTTGATTTTTTTTAATACTATTCCAGTAAGCACACATTCATTGTTTTGTTTTTATTGCTTTTGTCATACAGAGTGCAATGCTCCCAACAGAATAAACTTCCCAAAAAACTTACTTTAACACATTTGCTCAAACTAATCTTGCATGACTTGATGGTTACACCACTATCAGGCCCTCTAGGTAGACTTTTCATCAGCGAAAAACCCGAGGAGGGATTGATGAAGATATGCGAGCAGAGAGTGCCGAAGAGTGAGAAGCAGACAGAGAATCCATCTTATGAATACAGCTAATTTATGGCCACATTTACGGTGGCAAAAAGGCCGTGTGACACCCACTGATTGCAGGCAGATATGTATACGTGTGTGCATGTATACTTGCACGCACAGGCTTGCAGGAAAAATTAGGTTATCTGTCTGTGTCAGCCCTTCTCATCTTTTCCGTCTTCTGCTTGGTCTTTCTCTTCATTTATCTGCCCAAAATCTACTCCCTCGCCTGATCTCATAAACCTTTGAGCTTCTGTTTTGCATTGCAGAGCTACTATCATAAAAAAGGAAATATATTTGGACGAAAAGGATGTCCCTTTGGGTGAGGAACAATATACATGAGCTGAATATGACTACTCTGCTAAAACAGCTATTGGTGGAGAAAATATCCTCTTTCTAATTAATTTTTGCATTGTTTTGATGTGACTGTAGACGCTGCAGTATATTGCTGGTGCAGGGAAACTGTCTCAAGGTCAACACTGAGAGCTGTGTGAGGGCAAAGAGACACTAGGCGTGACGGCGCTCTGGGAATGACTCTGCAAAACTCTCCTCACTCCCCCTCTCCTCACTGTCTCTGACCTTGTGCACCCCTTGGTCTGGTTTGTGGTGTTAATACTTTGTTGTCAAACGCCTTGTTAAGCAGACTGGAGGTTACAGTCACTAACTGTCAGATGATTTGGGAACTTTATTTGGCTGACTGGAAAAATAATACAGTTTTTACAGGAGACTACACTAATAGTTGACCTTAATTCCCCTCTCTCCCATCATTTTGAGCTGTTAATGTAATCTTTTTTACCAAATCTTCATATTACTTTCACAACTTAAACACAAATGCTTCAAAAGAGATATTTTTTTTAAATTTGGTCTTATGCCATATTTCATACCCTTATCATAGACATACATTGTTAATGTAACCTTTCCTTCTCTTGTGTAATTCTGTCCCCATTTTATCCCTGAACATATTTTTTTTTTCTTACGCCACAAATACACCAAATGCGTCTGCAGTCCGGCTCCCCTCCGTTGCGTGTTGACTATGTTTGTCAACTCACACCAGCTGCATGTTCAGTCTGGCAGGCTGCATGACTGACAGACAGCTGGAGTCACATACATACTAACGATCCTGCAAGTATGTGATACAAGAATGTGTGTAACAATGCAGTAAATGTTTTTCACTGTTTTCCCTTTGATGCCCTGTTGACTTTTAGCGTGTCGCTGCTCATTGTGATGTTCTGTTGTTATAGTCAAGCCGAATATATTCTGGTTTTGGCATGGTAGGTTTTATTTTGAAAGTCTCAGGCTCTCTTTGGTTAGTTTGGTTTGGCTACGATGAATTGACGCGTCACAGCTCAAGCATCTGGGAAGGATGGTTGTGTACCTACTGTGACCTGCTAGACCAAGTACGGAGTCAGACCACAACAGAGCGGATCCAGCGTGAGTTGACACATTGTCTTGAATGGAAACCTAACTGTTCCCGTGCCGTGACAGAGCAGAGCCAGACCACAGGCACATCTGGTGTATTTCAGCCATTAGTGTCATAGTTTGTGAATTCTCTCTTTTTTTCTCTTTAGCTCTACACTCTCTTTCCACTCACTTTCCTTTCCCTGACTGTCTTTCTCTCTAAAACTATCATTCTGAGTGTCCCTCCTGCCCTGTGTGAGTGTGTGTTTCTTTCTGTCAATTTCCTCAGTGTTTAAACATCCATTGGCAAACCATTATTAAACGATTGGAATCATAGTTTGTTTGTGTGTGTATGTGTGTGTGTGTGTGTGTGTGTGTGTGTAGGTACTAGAGTTGAGGTCTGGTGCCGTGTATTGGTGCCCAGATCACCTTGAGAATTCAATTATATCCCCACTCCATGTGTTTAAAAAGCAAAGGCACTGACACACACACACACACACACACACACACACACACACACACACACACACACACACACACACACACACACACACACTTGTGTCCTGTCTAGTATTGCAGACTCCAGTGCAGTGAAAGTTCGCCCGGTGGGATCGATCTGCGGACGGGCGTTATTGGATTTCTCAGATGTGTTCCAACGCTTGAAAAGGTCACCGCTAGAATGAATGCCACCAACACAGCAGCAGCAAACAGGTCTATCTTTTTTGTGTGTTCTTGTATGTCAGACATAGGTTGACAAAAGGTGTGGGGAGAAAGTGGCTGGATTTTTTTTTTTTTTCAAACAGGAATATTTAGTTAAGTAAATGCTTTGTAAAAATGATGCTAGCTAAAGCAGATAGTCATATCTTCAATGACAGTTACCTGGGTTGGAGTCATTTAAGGACAGTGTAATCTGTTCTCATACTTTCTGAGAGCAAATGTCTATTCAATTTAAGGAGATATGAAGCACAGAAACCTTTTTTTTTCCCTTTTAGGATGCAGCAGTCATACTGCGGATGGATTTAAGGATTGGTCTTACACTAGAACTTCTCTATCTGCACAATATCCTGTCACCACTGATACATTTTGATTGTGATGGTGAAGTCATCTTGGGGGGTCTTATTTATTTATTTATTTATTTATTTATTTATTTATTTATTTATTTATTAGACATAGCCCCTCTTTCAAAGTTTTACAACTCCCACTTTGGTAATCTCTGGTCTTGTCTTTCCTTATGCAAGCAGTGCATTCCTGTAACAGGCTAAAGTATTTGAGGGGTGCAATATTCATTCTGTCACTCATCTGCAGCAGGTGGCCCGCAGCTTCAAATTGTCAGTGCTCCTATGCTCAGATTCATCTTATTTTGTGGACATGTAAGTGGGTATAATTTTATAATGTTTCACGATCAGCAATAAACCATCAAAGACTACACTGCAGTTGAGTGTACAATAATCTAAACACTTGTCCACTGCACCTGTCACAACAGGCACGGTCAGGCACTCTCAAATAAGTGCAACAAAGTGCTTATTTCTTTTTGCTCTGGTCATCTTTGTATTTAAAATTTCTGGATCCATAGTTTTATTGAGGTGTGTTTATTGCACACATACCCTATCTGACGCCTGCAGCCATTTTCGCACGTTGTGTCTTTTTTGAGTAATGGCAGACAAAACACTGCGTTCGATTTTTAATTAGTTAACACTGTAGTAAATCTGTGATTGATTCATGTTTAATATCCACTCACCGGATTACCCTTGCCATTGTGGTTGCGTGAATATGGATAGAAGGCACCCAGCTGCATCCAGCGCAGACACATCTCATACTCAGCCGTGCTAAAGAATCCACAAATGTCTGCCCCGGTCTGTGCGAGAGGTCGGACAAAAGAGTCAGGACAAGAAAAAAGCAGACACAGAAAGATGGCTTGCTATAAACAAGCTCCCTCAACCACAGGACTCAGGGTCATTCTACTTTTGTTGCAAGGGTCATATTTCTAAAGTGTTCTAGAGTGTGACACCACAAGAGTGAAGGATGTTGTGTATCTGATCCTGTGGATTTGCTCCGGGCATGCAAATGGTTTCAAATAAATATAATCGATAAGGCATCAGTTTAATTATTATGAGTCACTCTGAAGAGATGGGAGACAAGAGAAGGACAGTGTGATAAAAAGAGGAAGAGACAGACATAAAGATAAGAAGAGGGGCAAAGACACTTCAGTAGCTACTTTTAAGAAGACACAAATCAGGAATGTTTTAGATCATGGTTGACTTATGCGGGGTCTCTTGGTTGGGCTTGTAATGACATGCTTCATAAGATGTCCTTTGATCAAAGGGTCTCACAAACAAAATAACACCAGTCAGACCACTGTAATCTACTTAGAGAGGACAAGGTCACATCAATATGATTATGTCTTGTCAAAACCAAGATCAAATGAGGATACTTACGTAAGGGATGCCAAACAGACTGAACTCCATCATGCCTGTTGAACAACAAAATCAGCTTGTTATGCCAAATTAAAGATTCCTTTTGCTGTTTTGTTGCGTTAATTACATCATTGTCTTCTTTAAAGTTTGCCTGACCCATAAAAAGATAGATTTTTAGTCTCAGATTGATCTGATTGCATTATAAATCATAGAATAGAGCGGAACCAAAATGTTATTCAGTAAATGTCTGTATTTATACCAATAATGGATTTGTATAGCTGGTCCCAGCTGCTGTTGTTGTCTCCCAGCCAATGGCCGGCCCATTTTCCACTGGACGGGTACGTGGACCTGGTCACTACGATGCCTCTTTTATTTGTCACACTCAGCAGTGCACTGCACAGACGAAAACACTTGGTGACTTATGTTGCATCAAGAAAAAAAAAAAAAACATACACTAACAACAAGAAGAATATAAGGGCATAAGATTCCTTTTAAATAAAGTGTATTCATTTGGAAGCTGACAAGTCAATTAATCGTAATTGTTAAATTCAGGACGGTGCTAAAATGGAACACTTCCTAAGATGAAGTGCCTGGGCACGTGGCCCAACGTGCTAAGCACTCCCAGGCTTTTCTGTTTGCTCACTCTGCAATCTGTGTTCCCTGGTGGAATGCGAATTTCACCACAAGGACCAATGCACTCCAGTATGGGTGATTATTATCATAAAGATTTGATGAGACTGTATTTTTGTGAATAGCTGGAATATGTCAGTAATGTATTCCCTGTAGCCCTTTTTCACATAAATGCATTTGCAATAATAGTTTCTACTCTTTGTTCTCTTTTCTTTCCCCACGTCTAATCTCACTGGGGCTGGATTATATAGGGATAGGATAATTATGCTAATTAGTCTATTTACAAGGTAAATATTGTTAAAGAATCAATATAAACACATTTTCTTAGTTATGTGCCCTGCTACAAGTGTTTTTATTATTTAAAACTGCATCAAAACTCCCAACTACATTACCGGTCAATGTTTTCATTTTTTATTGGAAATTATGCAGTTCAATGTCTCACTGTACTCTGAAATGGAATTAAAGAACAAATAAACAACTGACATAAAAAAAAGAAAAAAAAAAACAACTAAATAAATCACAGAAATGACTTATAAACCAAAATGTATTCTAAACTTTTGATTCATCAAAGTAACCAGCTTTGGCAGATTTAACAGCTGAACACACTCCTGGCATTCTTTCTTCAATGGAAATCAAATATTCTTCAGAACTTTATTCCCAGTTCTGTTGCAGAAGTTCCTACAAATGTTAGGCATTTGTAGCTTTCTTTGCTTTTACTCTTCTGTCCAGTTCATCCAAAACCAGCTCCGTAGGGTTTAATTAAGACTGGGACTGACCTGGCAACACCCTTCATGTTTCAAGTCTGTGTAAAGCAAAATCTGCCATTTTCTTCTAAACACATGAAATAGGGTGTTTCCTTAAAGCATGTAAAAGCCATTGAACCATTTAGGGTTTAATCATGGAGCTAGGCTTCACAAACTGTGTTTCAGATTTCTGTGTTCAGGATTTAATGGGCAGGTCAGAATTCATAGCCACATTATGTCACGGAACCTTCATAAGCATAACCCAGCGCCCTGTTGCCACTGCCGGTGGTCAGCCATAAAGTTACAAGGCAACCAGAAGCTGATAACCGCCAACAGAAGAAGTTATCTGTCATAACAACATCCAGGCTTCTAAAGAAATGGGCGAATTGATAGCCTTACTGTACTTGGCTAGGCTATAACATTTGGTCAGTAATATATGTTGCTAAATTGTATAAATGAGAAAAATAAATGATTATTCTGATGGAGACTGTTGGGAAGAAAGCTGAGCTCTATCAGTGTCTGATTTAGAGTCAGTTTCTGGCTCTGATGGCTCAAACAGGAAGGGCTGAGTCCATTGGATGACACTGCTAGTGCTAGCTTCCATTGTTGCTGTAGGTAACGTCCTTGTACAGTACATGGAGGTGGCTCCCCTACTGCATGTGGGTGTGGCTAAGTGCCTCTAAATGACACGCCCCCAGTGTTCCACAGTAGAGAGAAGTGCTGTCATGTCTGTAACGTTTTTAGTATGTTTTTGGTTTCCTGTTTTATTTTGAAATGTCTAACCCTTGTCTCTGTCTTCTAGATTTGTTCCTGTCTGCTCTGCCCCCGTCTGTCACACCTGATCCCTGATTGTGCTCCCCAGCTGTGTGTTATTACCTCTTGTATTTAACCTCATGTGTCTCACTGTCTCGTAGCCAGTTCGTCATACTTCACTGTCTTCATTTCAGCCTTTTCATAGTCTTGAACCTTGAACCTTGCCTGAATCTTGTTGGGAGTCTTTTGCCTCACGTTTTCTGAATACCTCTGCTTGATTGGACTGAATACCTGTGTACTGAACCCTGCCTGTCTGACTGTGTACCAAACTCTGCTTGTCTCATTAAACCCTTTTTGCCTTTTGGAATCTGATTACAAGTTTGCATTTGTGTCCAAATCTGGGTCTGGGTTCTGACAAATGCTATTTTTTAATGATTTTAAGATCATATTATATATAGCTAATTATATATAATAAGAATTTTATTAATCTTTATAATTTGCTCAGTGGTCAATGACACATGCTTCTCATAACACAACTCATAACACAAATCTATTTCTGCTTATGCTCTGCCTCTCTTTCATGACTAAGTGCATTTTCCTTGTCATTTTTTAGCAGTAGTGTTCCCGCACTACTTTTACACAGACAGAGATGGTTGCAAGTACTTAAAAAAACTTGTGACATCTAAAGGAACTGGTAGCACCAACTTTCAAGTCTTTATCAATCTCCATTGCTACAGAACAGCTTTAAGTTGTTGAAGGGATTTTCTGCAAATTATGATATGTACATTATTTTCAGATTTGGATGACCTTATCTTTTTTTCTTAACCTCTGGCAGTTCACTTCTTACTTTTATTCAGTTTCAAGCTATTCATTGGACTTAAACTGCTTAAATTTTGATAAAACACTGCAACAAAAGTTTTCTAAAACTTTTGACTGGTAGTTGGTATATATGTATTTCTAAAAATTTCTTTGCATTAACATTTTAATGTAAAAATATACACAATTTTGCAGGTAACATATTTGCTTCATTGGGTATAAATGTCACTTACTCATATGTGGGCTTGGTGTGCGACCAGCCGTAGAGGTTGTGGACATCGTAGTGTCTGACTTTCTTTCCATCACTTAGGATCTGCTCGCTGTTCATGCACAGTGTCTTGTGCTTTAAGCCAAGATGTTTAGACTCCAAGGCTTTGGACACAAACACAATAAACCATCAAATTGAATTTTTTTAAAAGCATTCTCCTTCTACTGGCATCCAATCTCTATAACCTCGTTACAAATGAGGAAAACAAACAGTAGAGTTGTGTGGGTCTTACGAGGCATATATGGAGGGAACTCCAGAAGCTCATTGCCAAGACATTTTTCTCCGACTGTGCCATGGACAAAACTTGCAGGCTCATTCATGTCCTACATGTGAAGACAATGGGCAGCAGATTAAAAAAACACCTTTCAGGCAGAATAAAGAAACAAGATTGTTCTAATAAAATAATATGTCTTTCGTTCACTTACAATCCAAATTCCATCAAACTTTGTGGTGTTGTGATAGAAATCATCAATCTCTCTGAGCCACCAGTCTGCTGTTTGGTTGCGGAAAAAGTCAGGGAATGCAGTGTATGCCCTGTATATCTGGGAATGGATTATCAAATGGTTAGAAAATCAAAGTTTGAGAACTCAACATCCCAACAAGTCTGAAAGATGTCACACATTTGGATTATTGACATTTCAATGAGGGTCACTCTTAAATTATATCTGTTAGGAGCTGTTAGAACCCACAGCAGGTAAAATAAGTATTAAACACATGACCATTTTTCTCAGTGAAAATTATTTTAAAGGTACTACTGACAAGAAATTTTCAGTAGATGTTGGTAACAACCAATGCAATCCACACATAAAAAGAAATCAAATGTCCATAAATTAAGTTAGGTGTTAAAAAATGTAATTGCACAGGGGAAAAAGTATCGAACACATGAAGCAATGGAGATGCAAAAAGGCTCAGAAATCCAAGACACCAGCTAAAATCTATCAGTGATTAGAAAGCAATCTTGCTCCTTGTCAGGGCAAATTAATATTTGCTGATTCAGTTCCAACTGATGGCATAAACAAAGGTGTCTCATTGCCAAAGTGTCACACAAGGAGCATCTCATGATGGATAAAAGTATAGAGCTCTCTCAAGATCTTTGCCTAGTGTTGCAAAACATTCTGATGGCATTTGTAACAGAAGGATTTCAAAACATCTGACTGTTCCAGTGAGCACCGTTGGGGTCGTAATACAGAACTAGAACATGGCCAAAATCACACCTGAGCAATTTTTTTCCCCTTTTCATTCCAATTTATTACACAAAAAATATTTTTATGACATCCAAGGTTTTTTTACTTGTACGTATGGGTTGCATGTGTTGTGATACTGTTTTTACCCACTGGACTTTTAACATATTTTGAGGTGAAAAACTGAATCAGTTTACCTCAACTTGGGTATCCCAGTCCAGACTATCATCTACTGTAACATTGGGGAAATCTGGCCAAACCTACAAAAACAAAACAAAACAAAAAAAATATGAAAAAGCCATACATTCTGTCCCTTTATTTCAACACATGCATGTGTTTGATCCACTTGTTTCTCCCTTCAGTTGTGTTAGCTTACCTTCCCCCACACAATGTCACCACCAAGATGTTGGGGCCATTTGATGAAGACATCAGCTTCTTTACCTCTTTCAAAGGCAGGGTATTTTGTCTCATTGCCTGAAATGGCTGGATCCTAGAATCATAAACAGACAACTGATGACCATCAAGTGTAGAAAAGAAGAAAGTGGCAGAACTAAATGAATGGTGAATGCATAAACACAGAATCATGTAGGGGCATTACCAGAATGAAGATAAACCTCATGCCCTCTCCTCTCATCCTATCAACCAGATCAGGCAGCCCATCAAACTCAGGGTCCAGGACAAAGTCCAGCTGACGGTCCATGTAGTCAATGTCTGCATACTGCACATCCTACAGCAAACATGTTTAGATATAAATTAACCACAGTTAAAATGATACCAATGATATCCTTGTGAAGCCAGCTAAAGGCTTCTTAAAGAGCACATTGTAGGTTAAACATAACAGTTAAGCAATTTATGGGATAATAACTCAAAAATAATATTTTGGAAGAAGTTCGGACATTAATTATCACAGGGTCTCCTGGAGATATTTTGGTACATTTTCATTTGCTTCTGCATTAAAAACTTCAAATAAATAATAAGTGTGTGATTTTGTTTCTATGTGGCGCACCTTGTCATGGCCAAACAGTGACACTGTGAACTCTAAGATTATAATTACTTTTCTTTATCTACCTTGAGTCCTTGTAGAGTCTCACAAGAAATGTAGCTCAAATGTGAACCACAGTTTTAACTGTCAGAGACAATTATTGTTTTGGTACAAACGGAAAATGTCAAAAGGAAGCTAAACCTACATAAATGGATTTTCAATGGAATTACAAGTCATATCTGATTTGGTTAAAGAGGATGTGCTCAATGTAGTCCATGAACTCGTATCCGTTTTGCTTCATCCCAATAACTTCTTCAGTCTGATTTTTTTTGTTCATGTAATAACTGCATACAACAAATCATATCATCTTAAACATGGCTAGATACCAGAAACAGCACAGTACATTTCAATGAGCAGATTCCTATATTCTATAATCTAATAAAAGAGGAAGCAATTGAATTGCATTTGTTCAGTTCAGGTCAAACACGGACTGGATTATATGAGTCTTTTTAAAAATCATAATACAGACACTGTGTCAGAGCCAAAACGGTATCTTTTGAGATTCTGTTTGTCTTCTTCTTCTTCGAAGTCGTGAAACTTACATATGGTATTCCCGCTACTTTCATGTCCCTGTAAAGATCTGATATTTCTGCGTCATTGGCATATCCATAGCGACAAAGCTGAAACCCAAGGGACCAATAAGCAGGTAGAACAGGTCGTCCAATCAGCTGTAAAGAGGAAAAACAAACAAGGAAGTCAAAACAGTTCAGCATAGAAAAGTTGTGTTGCTGGAAAACAGGGCAGCATCCATATAGTGTTTGTGTGATTTGATTTGTGTGTGTGTGTGTTTGCTCGCGCACCCGCGCACACGCGTGTGTTTAGATAGGCTAAATGAGAGGGCGCAATGAAGCGAAAAACTCCCAGCTGCTGCAGTCCATCAACAGCGGCCCAGGGCCAGACACAAAAACACACACAGATAGCACACACAAATGCATGCAGTTACACACACAAACAGACCAAAAGACCCAGAAACTTACTTCAGTGTACTGTTGCACAACCTCCTCAGGCTTAGGTCCCAGGACCATGTAGAAATCCAGAATGCCTCCCAGAGTTCGATATGTCAAAGCTGGAGTGGGCTGGAAGGTCACATCTGGACATATGGCAGATAAGATGGTTGTGTCTCTCAATATTTTATACAAAGTGGTATGTACGTGTGCCTTTACTTCCATTTTATGATCTCAGTATGGTGCAGTGTGTTTTAGTGCTTTAAAAGCAAGACATCAGTGTAGAAATGGAGGACACGCTGTAAGAATCAAATCCCTGACTTTGTTCTCAACAAACCAGGCTTCTCTTCTGTGCACATACACAAATATTAGGAGTAGAAGATTATTCTTATATCAATGTGTTCGTCTTACATAAGACTGCCTGTCAGAGGACATGTGCTATAAACATAGAAAATGTCCCTGCTCATTAATATACAAGTACTCACTGTTTACACTGGGTGTGAATCTGTGTGCATGTGAGTGTTTGCTTTCATTTGCATACGAGGACTGCATGAACTGGCAATCCATGTTTATGTCCCAGCATGTGGGCCCCTCAGCGAGAGTGAGTTTGCATGTGTGTTTCTCTCACCCATGGCATTGCTGTTGAGTAAGAGGACACCATGAGCATCAGCAGTGGTCTCAAGTCCCATGTAGAAGGGGTGCACGCCGTAGCAATTCATCTTGTACTGTAGTAGAGAGCAGGAATGAAAGGGGAAATGTGACTGTTGGTTGAATAACCAGTCTGTTCTGTGATTTGTTCTCATGTTTGTTTGTGCGCAGCTTCATTTATTCATGAGCATTTTTCTGTACACCTGACAGGGTATTTATCATTGTATTTTGGAGTTACAATGTCAACATTGCGACTGTGGGCTTACTCCAAATGCTGTCAACAAAACAAAAAGTTTTTCAAAAGTAAGCCGTTTTTTTGTTTTTTTTGTTTTTTCTTACAACCATTCTCTATGCAAAGACTATCTATGCACTGACCAAGACTTAATATTTTAGCTACAAGTACCATAGTTGGGGCTGCACGGTGGCTGTACAGTGGCGCAACTGTTAGCACTACTAGCACAAGCATTCATTTGTGTTGTTTTTACACTCATTGGTATCAGTACTTGACATCTATGATACCGATAGCCATGGTACATTGGTACATCCATGTTCAATTTCTGCATACAAACACCACTTGTGAACGTCAGTAATAATTCACTACATCTAAGTTGTCCTGTTGAGTTGAGCTGAGTTTGAAACTGTGCACTTCATTATTGTTCCTTTGCACTTCGACGATCTTGTTGTATCCTTCAATTTTTAGAGGAGTATCAAACCAGACAGACTGAGCTATGAGGAACAGTTAGAAAGGTGTCGGGGGACATCAGACCTGCCACTTGTAGATGTCAAGGTCCTGCAAAGAAAACTCAGGGGCATGTCACACTCCATCAGCCTTGCTCCTCTGGTTCATGAGAGATGTTTAACTCCAATACAATAGCTCTGAGGACTTGCTCTCTCTGTACCAAATTTGTTTGTATGTGAGTTGCTATGTCCTTGTGGCCTTGCTGCATCATGTTATGGCCTGACTTGAGAAGAAGAAAGGTCACTGACCTGGCCACTAATTCATTGTGACAGTAAATGCCAGTGTTATCTAGGTCTCTCTCCAAGGGTCTGTTTTGACAACTACAATAGACCCTAATGGACTGAAGCAGTCTAATTATGGAGTCAGTTTTCATCCCACGCAAATGAGGTAATGATAAATATATCCCCTCAATGCCTAACAGCAAGACCATTAACCTCAACTAAGATGTTCAATATCAAACCAGTGCTGCAGAATCAAATCTGTGGGATCCAAACTCCCTTTACCGAAACACACACGTGCTATCTGAAACTCAACTTTATTGTCCCCACAAACTGCAACTGACATCGTTCACATGCCCGTCTTATATGTCACTGCTCTTTGAAACGTGGCTGAGAGCACTGTGACTCAGGACTCCACCTTCATCCACTGACAGGCAAGACATTTCAGTCATGTTTGAACTTCTACTTGAGCTTTGATGAAAAAGGTTTCCCTGTTGGCTGTAACCCTTTGATGATACAGTGAAAGGAAATTGTAAAGATTTTAAATAAACTTTCAACATTATCAAAATTGTTACCTGCCTTCAGGTTATGCATGTGTATACTAAAAATGTTTATACAGATTGATATTACCGCTGTTTGTTCTTGCAAAGTCTCTGTCTTTATCAAGGCATGGCAGGAAAAAAGTTTGAAAATATTGGTTTACAAGCAAACATAATGACTAGATTTTCATTTTTTCTGGAAGACTTTGGGATTATTAAATAGTTTATTGAAACATCTCTTCAAGAAATGAATTCTCTAATTTATTTGAGATATTAATAAAGACCTTTTTCTATATTTATTTTTTTCAGGAATGTTAATAGTACATCTTATACAGTCTAAATGCAGACTTCATGTCATCTGTCACTCAAGATGTTTGCCTTGTGTTTTTTTCTCTAATTTTCCTCCACTTTTCCACCATTTTAACCCTCATTCTAATTCTTCCGCTCTCTCCCAGGGGCCCCACGACACTCGTCTGAACCCCGCAGAGCTGTCTTGACAGCTCAGCAATTAGGCTTGATGATGCTGATGCAGGTAGAAACCTCATCCCATCTGGCCTTGACACCAGCAGAGAAAACATGATGACACTCCATAACCGCAGCTCACATCAAGAGCAACACATCAAAGTGGCACGAATGGTGGAGAGACAAGTTTACATACTGTGTGGGGAGGTTGTTTACACGTCACCTATGTGGTCTCCAGAGGTTTGATGTTAAAGACAGTCACTGCAGGGTGCACGGTTTTATATGGCATAACAAGCTCAAAATTGGTTTGGATGAAACATGCCAATGCTTTTAAAGTCTGTGCTGTAAACAATAATTTTTGCTCTGAGTCAAATCTTATTCACTGAAATCCTCGACAGTCGAACATCCTCTTAGAAAAATGATACACTCAAAAGCAACATTATGTAACAGGTACTTCAGATGAGCAAAAGTGTTGTAGTCATGTTCTCATGCCCTTAAAGGTGTGAAGTCACAGAAGTGCTGAAGTGTGATACTTACGCCAGGAGGCTGGTCCTTGGAAAACATGCCCCAGGTGTGATAGTTCAGGTCATGTTTAAAAGTGGGGTGCTCTGTCTCTCCGAAGCCATAGACAAACTGCGATGACAGTCGAGTTGACACTTGGATGAACATGTCTGAGAATGTAAAACCTGGCAGAGCGGAGTCCCAGCTGTGAAAAATGGCAGAGGATTAAACAAGCAAAAGATGGAAGGGAAGAGAAGGGGGAAAAAGTGACATTGTCAAAGGGAGTTATTCACAACTTGCTTGACACAAATAAACATAATCACCATTAAGAACTGCAGGCATCTCTTCAATATACTTCATAAATTTTAATTAGTAATATTTCAACTTGGGTTTCACAGGGGCACAGATGTTATTGCTGCAGCCTCAGAGCACAGGGTTTGAATCACAGCTTGGGCAAGGTGTGCCTTTCTGTGTGGAGTTTGCATGTTTCTAAATTGCCCGTAGGTGTGAGTGTGAAAGGTTGTCTGTCTCTGTGTTTCAGCCCTGTGATTGACTGGCGATCAGTCCAGGGTGTACCCCGCCTCTCACCCTAAGACAGCTGGGATAGGCTCCAGCCACCCACAACCCTGAACACGAAAAGCAGTCTAGAAGATAGATGGATAGATGGATATTTCAGTTGACTCTTCTAAAAAATACAAGTGACTAAAATTCTAATTAATGTCACCCTAAAGTGCTTTGAAAAGACTTTCTGAAGCCTTGCTGCTTCATATGACATCACGGCTTCTGCTGAACAAGAGGAAACTATAAGGCGCTGATACATGGAATAACTTGTCTGCATATATCTGATTGGGGAACAGAGGAGTTGACTCAGCATTGTTCCTTTAATCTCGCAGGATGGGAAAAACTGCATTTTGCCTGGGAATACTTGAACAGAATATTTATCTGGTGTCTTGCTTTATTGCTTGTTAATGTGTGAATCTATTTTGCTGAAATGGTTGTATGCATCACTACCCTATGGTGGGCCATTTAAGAGGCAAGATGGGATTGCATTCCTTTCAGAAAACAAAATATAGCATGGGATGTATTCTTATGTAATTTGATAATTAGGGCATTTAAAGCTTTGCATTATTTATCAAACCTGTATCTTTGTAGAGCCTTGCCAAAGTTAAAGAGGGGGTACTATGCTATCCCAAATTTCAAATATGGATATAGAGCAACAATGCTGGGGGTTCATATTAAATATGAGGATTTCCAAACTGCTTCACATTCATATGTTGTAGAAGTCTCTGAATCTGACTTAAAACTGATAAAAATGGTCCATTCTAAAAAAGCACAAGATATTAAAAGATCTCCGAGAGACTTGCTGAAATGAAGAGGTCGTCATATAAGAAAATCTTAATTGGTCCATGACATCTTGGAGGTGGGGGCCTCAAACACCATTTGTACTTCCCACAGGCCTCCAGGGGACTGGACAATCATAGGGAAGGGGTTTTTTTTTTGGAGTTGGGAGCCTTTAAAAAAACAGCAGCTAAAGAAGTTTTTCAGGCAGAGGCTGTAAAAGGTTTTTTTTTTAAAACACCAGTTCAAGAAAAATAGGGATTCTTTCTGGCTGTAAATGTACTGCTGGGGTACCAGATGACAGTATTTAGCATACAAATACCCCCATTTTAAATCTGTATTTTTCTTTAAAGGGAATTGTTCTGTAGCACAAGCTAACAACCTGAAACACGCCACACAATTAAAGTATAGCACAAAGGGCACTCACATCTTGGTTCCTGTACTTTTCCTGGTGACCTGGATGCCAAACGGGTTGTTAGTTATCACAACCTTATAATTCCTTTTGTTCTCATCGGTCTCGGGTGTAGAAGGAAGAGTCAGTGGCACTGGGACCTCATAACGTTCTGCAGTTGGATCCCAGATCTGTGCAGGGAAAGGGTGTTGGTTTGCAAACATATCGATAAATTGGGCTTTTGTGCTATATTTGTATTTTAAGTGGAAAAAAAAATAGAGAAGCATGAAGAAGAAGAGAAGAAAAATTCTCCTGTGAGCAAAAAGGAAAAAACACCTTAAACTGCAACATGTCACTGGTGTGATAACGGATCTCAACACGGAGTGTGTTAATGTCCGGTGACCCTTCAAGACGGCTGCCCCTGTACTTGCTGTTCCGAGTGATATCAACTGTCATGCCTGAGTTAGTTTCTTGGGTTTTTGTGACAGTGTATCCATAGTCTTTTGGATAGAAGCACCACGGGACTTTTTCAAGGTTGCTGGGCTGGATGGGGTAAAAGAGGAAAGCAGAATCTCTCAGTTTTGTACGAAATGCCAACAGTTTTCCAGTTGCCTGGTGATTTAATGTAGAAATAATGAATGTACATGCCAAACTCTCACCTTCCAAATGCAACCTCTGGCCTTGCACTTAGCCTCATCAGCATTCTCCTCTGGATGGCAGTCAAAGCGCTGGTACTCCTCTTCCACCACTTCCCATCTTAAAGTATAGGACTCCCCCAGTTTCAAGGACAGGCCATGCAGGAAAAGAACCTGTGCATTTAAGTGAGGAAAGATAAAGCTGTATAAATCCAAGGATGCCACTGTGAGGACATTCTACCTCAAGTTTCCTCCAAGCAAACATTCTTTTTTCATGAAACCAAGCCCAGACACACTTCCTTGGCATTGCATGTGCTATCAGTTAAGACACAGCTGTTAATTTCCCTTACCGCTTCAACAGCCCCAGTTGGGAATTATGACTCATTCAAACAACAAATCTCGGGGAGCCCCTTTCACTCCAGACACTACAGTCACCATCTGAACATCCTCAGCTGGTGAGGAGGCTCCAGGGATTTTTCTCCTTTATTTTTTTTTCCTTTGTGTGTTTGTGTGTGTGTGTGTGTGTGTGTGTGTGTGTGTGTGTGTGTGTGTGTGTGTGTGTGTGTGTGTGTTTGTGTGTGTGTGTGTGTGTGTGTGTGTGTGTTGTTTTTCTTGGGAATTATGCTACAATTATTCACTTGTAAAAAGTGCATCTTGTTGGACTCACAAGGCAGAATATTTTGGAAAATAAAGATTTCATATGCCAGATTGGGCAGAGGGGTATTTGCAGGCAGTGAAAGAAACGCATTTAGTTTGGACAAATGAGGAAGAATGATTAAAAAAGACATGTTTTTAAGCATACTTTAAAAAAAAAATATAGACCAAGGCTACATAGTAGGCATGAATTATTCCATATAGTTTAAAAACTGCCCAACACAATCAACCAAAAAGATGATGCAGGGAGACGTTTGTGTTCCATACAGAACTAATGATGTTTGGCTGCTGTGAGCTACATTCAAGGCCCAGAACAACAAGGCTCACAAAGACTGATGGACATGGCGAGCTCCAGTTTAGGTTTAACAGCACATTTACCCTTCACCCCCAGGAAATGATTACTGGGAGACTCATTTGATAAATGCAAGCTTGTGACTGTTTGACCAGTGAGACCTTGAAAATCTACACAAGCATAAGCCAGGACCACACACACACACACACACACACACACACACACACACACACACACACACACACACACACACACACACACACACACACACCCATGTTCACCCAAAGCAAATCTTTATGGTATTACTTAACTAAACCTCTTGACACTTTATAGACTCTTGCCTCTTGCTCATAACCCTGGGTGCCTTCTGTGGGACTGCTGCTCTTAGTCATCATTCCTCATTCTTTTTTTGTCTTCCTCTTACATGCACACCTACACACACTCACACGGAGCTTTTATGGTTCTCAGCAAATGTACACGGTTATCATTTCTTACACTTAAGAGGCTAACCTTGAAATGTACAGTAATGGTTTCACATTTGGTCGGATTGAAACAAATGGCAGACGCCTACAATAGTAAGTCTCATAGACCTAATCCAACTGGCAGCTTTGCTCCATGAGTGCAGCAAGGTTTTCTAGGAAATGCCTGTGATGGGGTTTGATGTTTATTTGTGACTATTGTGCTGTTTACACGAGAACAGTTTTAGGATAAAAAGGCAAAGTATTTTTGCATTTGCCTCTTGTTTAACCAACCTAAAACACAAGTTTTTTAAAACGTCCCCCAGAATGGAATTTTTCTGTTATACTTTTTGGCATCCCAAGATGTGATTTCCTTGGCTTTCAGAATAGAGACCAAACACCAGATATTTAACAAAAAACCAATGATACTGTAATCATTAATTGATAGTAGAAAACACAAAGTATTAGCATTTTTGTTTTCTACTTTCAGTTTCAATCCACCTGTACACCTAAATCTAATTTTAACTCTCTGCTAGGCTCCAAGCTGGTCCTTATAAACTCCTGGAGGCAATATATCAGACTCTACAAGCTGAATATGTGGTTGTATCCACCAGCCAATGGCTGACAGTCTCTCTGCTCTTTGGTGCTGTGCAGGTTGTGAGTTTGTCATGAGTGCTGTGTGCTGCTGGATGCAGATGACACTGAAGTGGTATACCTAAGTTTTGATCAGTGAAACCAAAATTATGAGCTGAAAGATAAAAATATGAATATGAGGAAAGCAGTGGCTCAATCGTGTGCTGGACCATTCCAACACTGCATTCTCATACATGCCACTTTCATTCATTCACACCACAATCATACACTAATGATAGAGGTTGCTATGAAAAGTGCCCATTAGTATAATAATATATAGTACTGACATCATTCATATGCATTCACACACTGTTGGCTATGTCATCAAGAGCAATTTGAGTTCATTGTTTTGCGCAAGGACACTTTGGCATGTGACAGAGGAAGCTGCGACTGAACCCTCTGATTGAAAGATGACCAAATGTACCATTGACCACAGTTGCCTCTGTACATTGCATCACCATTATTATTATTATTATTATTATTATTATTATTATTATTATTATTATTAATATTATTATTATTATTATTATTATTATTATTATTATTATTATTATTATTATTATTATTATTATTATTATTATTATCACAGACATTGATAAGTCAGTATTATTTTCAGTTTGACAAGGTCATTGTTGATGACGATTTGGCACTTTACCTCTTTGGCTGGATTGTGCTGGAAGTTGCTGTTTGGCAGTGGAGTGGTGGTGCTTCCAGCTGATCCAACATGAGTCACCGAGACCGATGTGGGCGGATCAGGGAAACCCAGGATAGTAATGTTCTCGAACATAATGTTGGCTGGGTCACTGTAGCCATTATGCTTTACCTGCAGTGTCAGTACTCCCTGGAGAAGACATTATCATAAGAAAAAGTTATACTTCAGCAAATATTATATTGTAACATTTTTCCCCATCTTTTTCTGTTAAGATAAGTAGAGGACTGGATGAATGTATGCAATACATAGCAGTGTACAGCAATCACAGCCTACATCTCCCACTGTTCTCAGATATACTGGTAAAGCAACTAGCTTATCAATTCCCATAGCTCTTGTCCATCAGTCAAACAGCTGTTCTAATAGATTTCCTGTCAACCCACTGCAGAAAGAACATCATCAGCATGTTTAAAACATGCAAGGCATTCCTGAGTGTTGTGGAACATGGAGTACTTGATCTAACAAAGCTTTGGCTGTACACCATGGATCAATCACGCAAGTGTTCTGGACAGGGGAAAGTCTAAAGTCTCTTGTGGTTTTGAACAATGAACTTGAGTTGAGATCAAAAGGAATATGTGGGCTGAAGCTAAAGGGTGGCATAGATTTGTACAGGGACACTTACATAAATAGCAGAGAATTGGTAGAGGATGTGGTTGCCAGTTTTAACAGTGTCTGTGGGAAAAAGAGAGCAGATGTGGCCTTCACTTGGCAATGTGAATACAGCTTAATAACACCATTTCAAAACAGAGCTCATTATAAAAATCCTGCATTTAGTGCTTATAACATTAAGAGGAGTCTGTCTCACACACACACACATGTATAAACACAATACCTCTTGTGTCTCCATCATCCCAGAACAACTCCCCAGATGCCTGGTTTTTGTCATCAAGAGCAACAATCAAACCCATGGAGTTGCGCCGACTATATACACACACATTGGGATACACAAAAGTACCAACATATGTCCATGTTATTACTATTTAGGTTCAAGTTGGAACCATGCAAGTTCTACATATGTACATGTGAGTCAGATATATCAGGGTGCATTTACTCTTATATGTGACAAAGTGTTGTTCTGTGGATACTTCCGTGAGTGGTTGTGTGCTAATTCAAATATAGATTACAGTAATTGTAGTCTGCGATAGCAGCAACAGTGTTTGAGCTGATAGCAAAGTGTGTGTGTGTGTGTGTGTGTGTGTGTGTGTGTGTGTGTGTGTGTGTGTGTGTGTGTGTGTGTGTGTGTGTGTGTGCATGTGTACCTGGAAGTGGTGGTGACTTCAGGTTTCTGTGTGGGGAGGATTGCACCGCCTCTGATGTGTAAACCAAGCTTGTCAGCAGGCAGATACATATTAACCCACGTTTTGCGGTTTGTCACACGTTCCATCTAACAACAACAACAACAAGGAAAAAAACTCTATTAGTTCACCAGTGTTCCCCCATGTGCTGTGTTTGTAGCATTGGAACCCCCAGGCTGCCTTTTTCAAGGTGAGAACAATGGAGGTAGTTTGCACAATCATGGGACAGGGAATACAACACAGCCAAACTTTAAAAACCTTAAACAGTTCAACCCATGACATTTATTAATTTATTTATTTATTGTTTGTTTGTTTGTTTGTGTTTGTTTTACAATGGAATTAAGTCATGCAAATTTGCAAGAAGAAACAGAAGAATAAACAAACCCATAACCATACATGGATTTCACAAGGAATAGTAAACTAATGTAGTTCAGTAACTTTTATTTTAAGGGAAAATCCTGCATGTCCTTGTTGCTCAAACTTGCCGAACACATCTCTTCAATGCACTGAAAAGTAGATAATGCAGACTGAGTGTGATTTTTGACAAAATTACAAATGATGAAATGTCAGACTGTGCTCTTCTGCAAAGTTTCACTTATTTAAGATGAGAAAAGACATTTCTCTCTCTCTCTCTCTCTCTCTCTCTCTCTCTCTCTCTCTCTCTCTCTCTCTTAGCACTGCTGCTTTTTTCTCTAAAGGTCCTGATAGAGCTCAGTTAATTTCAGACCCCCTGAGGACAGACTCCTCAGACCAGCCTCAAACAATTTTTAACTCTCTCCTCTTATTCTCTGTCTACCTACTTCCTTCTCTGAGTCCTGTTATTCTCTCTTGTGGTGCTCTAATTATTTTTTTTTCCATTTTCTTTCACTCCCATTGAGGTATGTGAGTGTGTCTGTTTGAGACTGTGTGTATGTGATTGTGTGTGTGGCGTGTACCATTTTATACAGCACAGCAGAGTACAAGCGAATGTGGGCTGGAGGTAGTGGAGTCTACAAGCAATTTCAGATCTTATCACACCCTCATTGTCTTCCTTAAGGAGGTCTCATCTTCTCTTGTCTTTATATCTACCAGTCTATCCTTCCATCTTTCCACATGCCACTTTTTTTTCTTTCTCTCCTCTCCTTTCTCTAAATCATAGACTGTCTTCCCTGCCTTTATCCCCTTTTAATTCCAATCCCGTCTGTTTTTCTCTCTTTCATCCCACTTTGTCTCCATCACTTCCTCCCCTTTAAACTTGTTTTTCACAGTCATTTTCACAACATTAACACCCCCCCCCCCCCCATCCTCCTAACCAGAAAATCACTGGGGACCAACCAGGACAAGGGGCCGGCAGCAAGACAGCCAATCTAATCGTTCATCTGATCAGTGGGCGCTTTACATCACCACTGTGACGCCCAAATAAGGTCCCAGTGGAGCTCAACACCTCTTTTATCTTTCTGTCAGGGAGATACTCTCTCTTCTCTCTTCCTTGTCCCTTCTTTCACTCTATCTTTGTCCTAACTCCCCCTCCATCTTATCGCTCTCGTCTCTCAGACTCAAACAAAGAACTCCAGGCAAAGACTTTCATGTGATACATGTGGTCCTTTGTGTATGTGTTAATTCCCCTGATGTAAGACAGCGCTTTCAAGCCTGTTTGCGATACTTCCAGTGTACACTGATGTAACAAATTAATTAGATGCACCTGTGCAATCGACATATTCAAATGCAATAACCACTCAATTAATCCTGTTTTGCTTATTTGTCATCTAATTTTCCCTTTGAATGTATTTGGCTTTTGACTTACTGTATCTAAAGACTGTCAGGCATGTTAAATCCACTCCAATGTTTGTTGTGCCTTGTTTGTGAATATGATTACATAACAATGAGAGGTGTTTTTTATATATATAACTATAATCTGGCTCCCTCATGCATGTAATATGCGTAGGGATAAGAAACACCCACACGATTCTGTCTTTAAAATTAAAGTACTCTCAGACTGTCTATTACAGATATGTTTCCTGCTCCCATACATATAAAAATGTTATATATGCATTAGGAAAATTGAACTTTTCTCATTTTATTTTACTTTTCTTTTTGTTGAATATTTGTCATTATTGTTAACTGTAACTTGGATAAGGCATCCATAATTCCTTTCATAAAAAAAAAAACAAAAAAACAAAAAACAAACAAACAAACAAACAAAAAAAAAACAGAATTTGATTTCACTTCGTCCACATCCATCTTAAGTAGGTCAAGGCTCAGTGAAGTTGCTGAAGTTTCTGGATCATGTTTATGAATAGTTTCCACTTTGCATGGTTCAGTTCTGACCAACAGTGTCCATAGACAACGGTTTCTGGAAGTGATTTTTAGCCCGTGCAGTGAGTTCCATTACAGTCATGACTCTGTAATGGAACTCACTGCATGGGAAGTGCATGATCTGAAGGCACACAGATCACTGTCATCCATTTTTGGATTTTGGCCTTTTTCTCTTTGTTCAAACATTTTCCAGATTTTCTGAATCTTTTAAGGATCTTATGTAACAGATGGATAAAACTCAAATTAAGAGCAAATTTACACTTATTCCAAAGTAGTTGAACTTTTCAGTCTAATGTGACTTGTTTTTGCAGTCTCATCATCATGAACACAATTGACTCTATTGCAACACACTTGTGACACTCTGAATCATATCTTCCTAAGAGGAACCAGAAGGTTTTACCGTTTCGTAGTCGTACCAAACAGCATCTGGGATGTATGCATTCACTGTGTCCACACCCTGTTGAGAACAAGAACAGATCATTATCTTATATCATATGTAGAACCATATATGAATAATGAATTTCATGCCTCCAATTTGTTGTGCAGACATCAAAGTCTGTCAGCTCTGTCTTTTGTGTGAAAGCCTGTGTTTGATCCATGTTTGCTCTGAGTAAGTCACATTTTAGCTCATAGCAGCAACACTGACACTTTAATCTCATGGGACTGGATACGCTGAAAGAGGCTATAATACACCACTGAAAACTGGGTACATTGTGCATCAGTGCAACTTGATAATAGGGATGGAGATAAAAAAGTTTTCATCAAACAGGGTTATGTAAAAAAAAAAAAAAAAAGAAGAAGAAAGCTATTATCTGATACAAAGTTCTCACTGAGCCCTTGTGACATTTTAGACTACAGTGCTCTGATGCAACAGATGATGGAAAAGACAGCATCAAGCAACGACTGATATGTGACAACCTTTGATGGCTTAAGGTGGGGGACAGACAGGAGCAATCAATAGAAGAGTGCCGAGCTTTTGATAGCGTTGTCACTTCCCTGCTCTTTGTGACAAGGCTGAACAGAGAGCGAGAGAGAGCAAGATAAACACAGAGGGCACCGCAGAAGAAAAGAGCAAACCACAGGTCCTTCTCAAACCAGACTGAAATGTAGAATACACTATGTCAGCTGTGTAAACCATGGCTGTCTGTCAGAGGCACTGATGGCACCAAAATCTTGCTTCCTATCCCTATGTCGCACTTTTTCTCTCTCACTACAGTAGTATGTTCCATTTTGTGGCACTTGGGGTTTGTTATTACAAACAAGAAAGAGAGGTGACGGGGTAGCAAAAGAAAACAAACGGATTGAGAACAAATAAGAGGGACAATCAAACAGCTGGAGGTCTGATTTGTAGTCTGAAAGCAAAACAGCCAAAAGGTACACATGAAGCAGTAAAAGGGGTGAAATATGATATAAGCATTTTCCTAAAATGGCATGCTAATTAAATTAAATGACTTAATGTCCCCTTAGGAGGGCAAATTTGTGGTTTGAGGCAGATCACCTGTCACTGATGCTGAACAGCCTGTGGTATTGCGGCCAAGGGAAATAGATGCTCCCCCTATATCTTGTTTTCTGGTGTCTGATTTGCTCACGGCGCCAATCACTTACTCACCTGACAAATGGGAAGGGACTGTAGGACTTAGCAGGGCTGCTAACTGTGATTGAGGGGGACAAGGCGTGAGGCCTGTATCCTCATTTAGAGTACTGAGGCTTCGTTAGCCATGAGGTAAGTTTTGATCAGGTGGGTCAAAGATTCATGCTGGCAGAATGATCAGATGGTAGCCGAGGTAGATGAGAGGGCCAGAGAAGGATACGGGGTAAAGAGAGAGTAGCATAGGCAAGGGGTGAGATATGGATGAAATGAAGCTGGATCACAAGGGCGAGTTGACAGCAGCTGATTAAGAGAATGCAGATGAGATAAGGGAGCCAACGTTTGATGAAAGGATGAGCTAAACAGAAAATCGAGTAATGGGCAAGAGGAGAGTGGAAACATGGATGAAGACCTGAGGGGGATGAGAGAGAGAGAGAGAGAGAGAGAGAGAGAGAGAGAGAGAGAGAGAGAGAGCGAAGGAGATCTCCCGGTTTATCACAGAGATCAAGGGTAAAGCATTGACTGATCTGAATGAGAGAGCAAGAGCATCATTAGAGAGAAGGAGAGGCAGAGTGATAAATAGAAAGAGACAGAGAGAAGGAGACACATGAGAATAATGAAAAAGGAATCCGAAGGTAGGTTGTGAGGGGTTGCTAAAGACCAGCCGGTGACCTCACTCAAGTAGCATGACACTATCTCTTCATGTGGTTCTTCAGAGCCTGATGCATCAGTGAGCACTCTGTTCTTAATGTCTGCACTTAGCCTGGTTTACGCCACAACACCACCGCTCAGCAGTAACCTGTCACCACACAAGATGAATACTCAGCCACCTCCAATCTTTCATCTCTTCCGAGTGGTGCAGCAGAGGTCCGAGATGTCTTTAAAGCCAATGTCAATATGCAATACTGGAGTTTGGCCTGTTTCTTTTCAATAACAGATTAAGTTTCCATGGCCACTTGTTACTGGCCACATAAATACTGCTTAAACAACTGTGTTTTAAACCAAAGGCTGCCAATTTAACCCTTCATACCAGTTACGGAACACTGCATGTGGCCAATTTAGTTAATTTTATGGCCTTATTTTGAGTTTTTGTTAGATCCACCCATTATGTTGCTAGCTTGTACCTGTTAGACATTTTTCTAGCTTTCATAGACTCCAGTACATACGAGTCAGAGGTTAGTTTATGCTAAGCTTACTATTGACCAATTAGCGTAATACTGTCAGGGGGGCTTGGTGTTACTCCAAAGCATACAGCTCTATTTGTCTGCTTGTCCAAGCTGTTGACCAAATTGATTTTTAATTCTATCAAGTGGAGAAGAACATCTTGTATTTCTCAGACCAACTGAACTCACCTGCACTGCACATGACTCATGAGTCATGTGGAAGGACGAGTTTCTCACATAAAGCCGCCAGAATGTGCCATGATGCAGAAAGTGAGATCTGTAAGGCTGAGTGCATCCTCTGAACATCCGTTAGAACAAAATTGTACCTGCAGTTTCTTATTTTGTCACATTCCAGATAAGGGTAATGTGGGCTTACGCTTATTCTTACGCCCAAATAAGTTTTTCTCACAACCTTTAATTCCATGCTGACATTTTTGCACCATCACAAGCAAGGTCATAATAGTTCTCTGAGCAGTTTTATTTCTTTTGCAGTCATTACCCTCAATTCAATTATCAGGGCACTTTGATGCAGAGCACATTGCTTTTAAAGAGACAGAAAAAATAAGTGGTTGGTGATAATTGATGCCAGCCCATAACACACCCACTGAAAATGGGTTTCTTTTCATTCTATTCTGTGTCTAACAGTAACTGCAATTGAGCCATGACCCTGGGTTTGAAAGGACCCAACACTGCTACCCCTGTGACTGCTATTAGTGCTGTTTTTCTTTTGATTCACAAGTCTAACAACCTGTAAAGTCACCTTGCAGATAGCTCCTAGCCCAAGGCATCATAAGCATAACCCCCCACTTCTTTGTGAGAAACTTTTCCACTACTTCATTGGCACACTGGCCCCACTATGAATCCAATTCGCTTTCCACAATTCTGTAATTCACAAGAGGCTACACTAAATTGCTTATTAATCAGGCCACTTTGACATGACCGCAATCGCTGTGTATGCGCACATACTCATGCAAGTTTCTCCACAAGCATCAGAACGTACACACTACACATATACACACGCACCAAGACAAACATGCACAACCACACATATACACACTTCTATCTACACTTCTAATCTGCTAGTAATGAGGTCAGTGCTCTCATTAGAGCTGAGAGAAAAGAGGGAGAGTATGAAAGAGAGAAAAAAGAAGGATGAGAGGAGGAGAGGGCAACAAAGAAAATCCCATGTCATGTTTTCCCAGTGGAGGTCAGAGTGTGTGTGTATGCATGACTGTGTGAGTAACTGATCTGCAACATCTCTGGGACACATTTCTTCATGTACGACGTACTTTTCTGCAAGATACCAGAAAGTTTTGATGTCTACCATACATTCAAGTATGCTAGAAGAGGGTATACATTTGACAGACCAAAGCCTGATCACTGATTCTGTGTCTTCTTGTGTGTAAATATTGGCTTACTGGGTCCAGGACAGGTGTAATGAGCAAATTTCTTCCCCAAAGGAACTGACGATCCACAGTCCATGTAGTACTGTCAGTGTAGAACCTGGTGCACAACAAAGCAGACTATTCAACAAAGTGAAATATATGTTTACCATAATTTAACTCAATATGTAAAGTTGCCTCAATGCATTATTTGATTCTGTCAAGATTTTTCATAAATGGAGAGACAGAAAATGGAGAAATAATACAGACATGTCACTCTTAAAAAATTCATCACAGCTTAAAAAAAAACCTTTTTTTTCTTTCCTTTTTTTGGACAGTCATGGAGTTTGCTTGAAAAACAACTTAAATGCACCAGAACCCTAATGTGTTCAACAATACATGCAATAATTTCAGGAGACAAAGGCTAAAAATGTAATACATTACAATATTGTGAATATCCTTTGATACTTTACATCATCATCTTTTGTGAGCACAAAAGAAAGAAAATGTTCTTAGTTGGTTCCAAACTAAAGATGCTGATGACACACATGCTATTATGTGTATGTTATTATTATCCCTATTATATCACTTAGTTAACAAAGTTACAAAGTGCACCCTCACTTGTGTCTTCAATTAATTCAGTATTAGTCAAACTTTACAGTCTACCTACATTAACTTCAGTGACTTACTCATGCATGACAGGGCGCATAACAGTCTCCCCTGTGGTGTGGGCTTTGTAGAAGAGTGTGTAGAGGTAGGGCAGGAGTGTGTAGCGAATCATCAGGTAATGTCTGGAGGTTCTCACCAGCGTAGACTGAGCGCCGTATACAGCTGGATCCTGGGGCTGGAAACGGAAAGATGATTTAAAGGGTTGGTGTTGATAAATGCAAAAAAAGAGAAAGTAGTGATTAGTCTTTCTTATGCACAGGGCACAAAAAGAGAGGAGGAAAAAAAACTTGTTAAAATAAGTCTGGCAGAATGAGAAAAATGGAGAGTAACTTGGAGGGGAAGGAAAGGAGTGAGAAGGAGTGGTGGAAGGGCTGATAGTCTGGGGGTAAAAAACAAAAAACAAAAAAAAGCAACTATTCATTTCTTTTTTCCCCCCAATCTTACCAAATTATGCACAAGCAATTAGTAGACATTAACCTTATTTTTAATGATTAAATGGAAATTAACTTTACATAAGGCTAATCTAAGAGCAAAGTTTGAGAAGAAGATGAGCAAAAGAGAACTTGAGAGAAATAAAAATGGGGAAGTGTGTGAGAAAGAAAAAGAAGTGTGATTTAATTTCTATGATAGTGGAGAGTGAGAGGGTGATTAGCTGCTAACAGGCCGTGCTTCTCTCATCTGGCTAATCATTTATGCCCTCGGCACCTCTGAGAGTGTGATGAGAACTCACTGTGTGTGTAAGTGTGTGTGTGTGTGTGTGTGTGTGTGTGTGTGTGTGTGTGTGTGTGTGTGAGAGAGAGAGAGAGAGAGAGAGAGAGAGAGAGAGAGAGAGAGAGAGAGAGAGAGAGAGAAAGTGAGTGAGTGAGTGAGAGAGTGTTTGAGTGTACATGTACGTATGTTATGACTGGCCTGCATGGTTGTGTGATGAGAGCCATGATTAGGGCAAAGCAAAGGTCACACATTAGCTATCTCATTTAGAGGAAATTCTGCTCCAAATTCATCATCATCATGTCCCTGTCCTCAAGCAAATACCCACACCACACCACCACCATCATCACCTTCTCCAAAACCCATATTATTTCTTACTCAACCCTCAGTTTCCTACTGAGATGTCATGCTATTTTTGAAGAAATGTTCAGTGTGGAAATTCCACATAGGAAATGTCATGAGAGGATTAATTTGAGGCTGTTCTATACTCAATGCTGACTTATTCCTGCGAGTTATATCTACAATAATGGCATAGCATGTTACATACACTCTCCCTTTGTTAGCACTTAGCTGAAGCAAAATGCATCAGGCTTTACAACAAACTGGTGCAGAGGTTCCCAGAACCCAAATTACCAAAACAAAGCTGTATAGAATTGTATAATGGTATATTTGTTTCCTTTAGGTGATTAAGCTAATGCTAACTGCCTACATTGGCATTTTGGCCAACTCAGAGTCTGTGCTGCAGACAAAAGAAAAATTCCAAACTTCTGAGTCACAAAGAATTTTAGGTTTATAAAAGCTGTCTTAGAACATAAAAGCCTATGGGTAAATCCAGGATGAACCTGCTTTGAAATTTCATAACACATTGGCAGTCTAATCTGCCATATGGCACATCATATTATAGCAATGTAGCTCAATTTTCATTAGCATTATCTTTCACTAAATTAATAAGATCTCGTCCTCCTTGACAAGTATCAGTCTGGCACCAGCCTCCAGAACTATTTTAGGTTTGGCGATCCCAATATCCAAAGCAGCTATAATAGTTTTTAATGGCCAACACCTCTAGTCTTTAACCCCAATTAAAGAGTTAAACTGCATTAAGTTTATAACACTCTACCTTTATGATAATTATATGAATGAAAACTGAACGACATATCTTTTTTATCCACTTGGAATATATTGTATTGCACTTTACAAAATCCGTGGTATACCCTTAAGCACTTTACACCAGTCAATGGCTATATGATAAATGATTACAGAGCTGACAGTCTAATATAAAAAAAATAAAAAACAGAGTACTGTTACAGTACCTTGAAGCCTTGAGCATTGTGATTCCGGCTAAAGGGATAGAAAGCTCCAACCTGCATCCAGCGGCGACATAACTCTTCACTTGAGTCATCAAAGAAACCACAGATATCAGCTCCAATCTAAAATACAGAGAGAAACGACAGCCTCACATTTTAGACAGACTTGCAGTATATTTCTATGAAAGTCTTTTTTAAAAAAAAACAACAAAAAAACACACAATGCATTGGAATCAGGGCTCTAAATTAGCTTTTTTTATCACCTGCCAACGTGGCTGGTAAGTTTCTGAAGTTACCAGCAAATTGTAATTTCCAACAGCCATTTTTCTTTTCTCCTTTGCAAAAAAGACAGATTGTGGGAGCAACTAAATTCATTTGATCATTTTACTAACTAAATCTTTAAATGTATCTTACACTGAAGTTGTGAATGTATATCCAACTTAAATAATTACAATAAAATTAAACTCAAGTAAATGCAAAAATAATCCTAAGATTTCATTACATAGAAGCTTAAGAGAGTTTTGAGACAGTGGCTGAAAAGGGGGTCTGATTAAAGTGCATAGCACCAGGGACGGGCGTGGCCATCTTCACAGAGATGACCCCGGGGTCGGTTTATAAAGGCAGAGATTTGACTCTGTAATTCTTGTGGTGGTTGCAACATTTTTTCTGACTCTCTGTCTGCTGTGTGTGCATGTCTCCCTGTGTGTGTATGTGTTTGCGTGTCTGTGAACACATTGTATGATCTCTGCCGTGTGTGATACAGAGAGAAGAGGAGAATTGTGAATGTGTGTCCATATAGAAACAGAAATTACTTCTGCTGCATTCTGACACCATTTAAAAAACATTATAAATTCCAAGGGGGTTGGGAGGCGAGGGCATTGTCTTGTACATGTTCCTTGCTATTGTGGAGAGCTGGAATCAGGTGAGGATCATACAGCTGACACTGATACATCTCACGTCTGAGGTGTCTGTCTACACTGAGATATGTGACATGACTCTCGAGCTCCCATAGAAACTGCACTAAAGTGTCCAGCGTAATAGATGGTAAAGTGCTTTATTTATCAACGACCAAGCTGGCTAGCAAGTTTTTTTGACACCCGCCAAAATGAATTTTCACCTGCATTCGGTGGGTTGGCGGGTGTTAATTTAGAGCCCTGATTGGAATCCTGACGGACTGCCATGCGATACACAAAGGGTCAAAGGTATTGTTGTGTACTGGGAGTTTGAGATTGTTTGCTGAAGCTAAGATAGAAAAAAAGTAGTTCTCCGTTTATTACAAATGTCACTGCAGTTATCTCAAGAAAGAAAACAGACAACTGAATTATCTGGCAGCAGTGTGATAGCTGGCAATAATAATTTTTTAAGATGTCTTTCCTGAGGTTTGTTCAAGTCAGTCAAGATTTATCAGCAGAAAGTGTATACAAGCAGTGACACTGCTGATCACTTAATGCAGTCTAAGACACAAATTTGAGTCAAAGTCCAGTTCACAAATACTGCTAGATTCTATTGTTTACTACTGGACATATTTTACCACACACTCAACAGGGAGGAATCGATCCAAATCTTATTTCTTATGCTGCCTCTCTCTTTCTCTCCCTCTAGGTGTGTGTGTGTGTGTGTGTGTGTGTGTGTGTGTGTGTGTGTGTGTGTGTGTGTGTGTGTGTGTGTGTGTGTGTGTAAAAGAACGTAAAATCTTGACACAGTCCCACTGGGATTTGGTTGGCATCCATGAGACCACCTGAGGTACCCAGCTGGACAAATGTGTGTTTGTGTGTGTGTGTGAGTTTGTGTGTTTGTTTGACTCTGTTGTTTTTTTCACCACAATTTAAACTCTATGCACTACAGATGCACAGGTATACAGCACAGCATGCTTGAGGGTTCTGACTAGCAGTGCACTTGTTTTTATTTCACAACAAGATTTTTAACTTGATGTTCTTGCAGCAAAGAGTCGGTGTGCTTCCAGACTTTTTAGTGGATCTTCTTCCAAATACTCTTGCCTGCCCCTCTGTCTTTATGCTCATGTTGGAACATAGCTCTCAATAAGTGTCTGATTCCCCTTTAAACACCAAGAGTCACTTCTGAATGCCAGAACTACTTGTTTACTAAAAAAACAAAGGAAAAACAAGAGCTCGGAGTACCTTGTTAACTCTTTAAGATATGTTAGGTTATATCTTTTGTATCAGAATGAGACTTGAGCCACTACCATTTTACCCTTTTCACCTTTTTTAAACTTTACACAACATCTTTTCAAAAGTATTGATTAAACCTCAAATAAATTTGAAATCAAAACATTATTAGGGCGTTGCTTTTTCATCAGTGTCTCAAGTTCTCTTCTTAGATCTGTTATGTTATTTGAAAGTGGCCAATCCTTTTTTTCCCACAGTGTTTTTTTCTTGGCATAAGATGTACCCACTGTGTGAAGTTTTACTCACATAGGGAATCCCAAAGAGCCCAAACTCCAGCATGCCAGGGATGGCCCATTTGATGTCGTTCCAGTTGGCAGCATTGTCCCCCAGCCAGTGACCCGCATACTTTCCCACACCTGGGAAGGAGGAGCGGGTCAACATGAGGGTACGATTTTCTCCGAAAACATGCTGCAGAGCTCTGTGGGATGGAGTGGAAGCAGCAAGGGGAGAGGCAGAACAAGAGAGAGGGACAGATAAAGAGGTCAATAAGATAACAAGGACATGGGGACTCAGCCAGTGAGAGGGTGACTGAAACAGCACAAGGGAGCAAGAGATATCAAACACATATACAAGCACATTCAGTGCAAACTCAGACGAGAGTGAGATGGAGAGGTATTGGGTGGGGACAAAGCCAGAAGTAGTGGTACTTTTCCTTCTCCATTGTTCATTATTATTTTGTTTGATGAGGAAAATCGAAGCAATATTGATTTCTATGACAATAGAAAGCCCTGATGATGTTTACAAAATGTGTCTCCTGCCAATAAGACATTTTAATTAGTGGAGAGAGAGAGAGAGAGAGAGAGAGAGAGAGAGAGAGAGAGAGAGAGAGAGAGAGAGAAAGAAGAAAAGAGGACATTAGAAGAATGAAGGAATGAGTCAGCAAATTGACTTGAGCAGGCTTGTTCTCAGTGGCTCCAGTGGATATTTGTAGAACTCTCCCTCTCTCTCTCTTTCTCTCTCTCTCACTCTTTCTGTGTGTGTGTGTGTGTGTGTGTGTGTGTGTGTGTGTGTGTGTGTGTGTGTGTGTGTGTGTGTGTGTGTGTGTGATGCATTATTTTTTACTCTTTGTGTCACCTGCTTATAAATCACACCTGTGTACACTGTGCTTGTAGTAGATACGGTCGCAGTAAGTGCTTTCAGTGATGCTAGCTGCATGAGAGTTTAACACTGAACATATTTTATAAATGTTATGTTTTGCTCAGTGACACTTTTATCTTTAAATCAAAAGAAAAAAGAAACTGTAAATACTGTGCAGACTTTAACATAATGGAGGAATCTTGAATGCCTCTGCAGTCACTGCAAAATTCAAAGCTTCCTCATTTAGGGCCAAATAATTAATAAATACCTAACCTGAAAGGTTACTGTGGCATTTTATTCAAATGGTTTCTACAGGCCTCTAAGGTACATCAGACAGCTTACGACAAAGATGAATCATCAAAAGGTTGCTGAAATTGTTCCCAAAAATGAAGAAAGGGTAATGGAAGCATTGGAATGCTGGCTTGAGATGTATGACCTATTGTTGAAAGTGAAACAATCTAAATGCCTTGGCCAGACAATGTCTTGTAACAGCTTATGAACATGCAGTTGCTGGTTTGGTTTCACTGGAAGCTATTTTCCATCTGATGGAAACGCATTAGTGCAGGTGTATGCTTCATTCTAATTGATGCAATTTCCCATACCATCACCATTAAAGCAGATTACAACTCAAGCAACTGATGCCAACTTTTAACCCTGTGAAACTGCTCGCTCTGTGGGCTTTCAGACTGTGGATGTTTGTGTACAAAGCGTGGGATGGGATTGTAGCCTTTCTACTTTAGTGGTATCAAAACTGATTCATGACATATTTTATTTCTTTTTATAAATATAGTGGTGGTCAAAATTATTAGAACACCTGACAGACAAACATGCAGATTGGTTGCTCTGAACCAGCTGTTCAACTGTTTTAATCTGCTTAAACTGAATTATTTGGTACATATGTCCATCTTTTGAAGCAGTATCAGCAGCACATGTCTCTGTCATTGTTTCAAGACATTTCCTCAGAAGTTCAATAGTAATGGTATCCTATACCTTATGCTACCCAAGCCAAAGACCTTCCTTTAAATGTACAATAGATCTGTCCAGTTAATTTTCTAATTCACCCAAATTTACTGGATGGGGTGGTGGTCCTGACTCTAGGGGACCAATCCATCATTTCAATGTTTCATTATGTAAGGAAAATGGCCAATTTTCCCTATGATGGCTCTATTCTATTGTACATAGATATTCCAAGTGTTCTAATAACTTTGACCACCTCTGTATGTTTTACTTTTATTATTTTTTGGGGCATTATTTTCTCATTATTTAGACTTCGACAGATGTCTTTACCTTTCTCAGAGTATGAAAAGAAACAGTGCTTTTGATTTTGAAATGTCACTTGTAGGCTTATCATCCTCATGACCTACATAGTAGAAACAGATTATCTGGGACAAGCTGGTTATTTTTTGTTCTGAACTGAAGTGCCTATAAATCTGTCTGGTTTGAATTTTTACACAACTCAAGTCGGGATTCACACTTGCATGGAGCTGGCTAAGTTCAGAGCTCCACTGGTAAAGTTTGGCAGGGATGAGGCAGAAAGAGTCTTTCTAATCTATGTCTTCTTTTGATGCCTTTGTTCATAATTTTTGACACTTGAAAAAACACATTTTTGTTGAATTATTATTGGGACCGAGAAACTCTACAACTAAGGAAGAGCAACAAATTTATTAAACGATTTAACATTCATGCTAGCATGTTAAATCTTCATAGCTCCATGAGGACAATAGAGTTTAACCATGTGCATATCAACCTTATTTGGACATAAATGGAGTCTCTAGAGAGTATAATATGACATCAAAGTTGGTGCGGATGACTTTTAACTGGTACATTTCATCACCATTTGTTAGCTAACTGTAGACATTCTATTTTGTGGTTATGTTATAGTTAATATTGTACTTGGCTACAAATCAAAACATTATTCGTCATTTTACACTGTACAAAAAAGTTATCTCTAACAAAAAAAAAACTTGTACTAGGAAGGTCTGTTTTTAATTTGCTCTCATGATGACTACAGTCTTCATACTGGGAGAAGTTATACAAATTTGGCCAAAGGGGTCACCAGAATCGACACAACAGGGAAAATCATCTAAGTGCCTTTAAGACATGATGAAAACAACCTCTGACAAACATCTGTCACCTCTTTAGCTTTGGATGTGACATAAAGCGGTAGAATCTGTAAATCATTTGTGGTTTACATAAGCCCAGTCTCACACATACGTGACTTCTAGGACATAATATCAGGTAGCATCATTTGAATGAAGGATGTATGAAAATACAGTGTAAAGAGCAAATCCTGGTAAATAAGAAAGCACATGTTCACTCTACTCACAAAAGTTTTCTGCCTTGATATTGAAAAACGAAACAGGAAGCATGCGGTATAAACTTGGTTTATGCTTATCTCCATATCGCAATGATAGTATTCCACTCTTCCTAGTGATCTCACCCTTTTAGTTTGTTTAGCTGATTGGGCCCTAAAATGGATCCAATGCCAGACACAGATAAGAAATTAAGTCACTAACCTTGTGAGATCAGCTCATTCAAACAATTTTTTTTGCACTTGTCACATGAGATCCAGCTCACAAGACATGCATGCAATGATTTACCAGAGGGCAGAAGTCACAGCTGCACCAGAGTGATTGTTTATCTGTTGCACTTCTGTATGTCAGCTCCTTGGTTTTGTTCTTGGGCTTCTTCTCAATAACCTCTTATTCAGACAATGCCTGATTTTGAGGAGGTTCTGAGTTGTACTGTTTAGATGACAGCATGCATTTCAAATCTACAAGTTGTTACAAGTCAGTCTTGATAGCACAAGGGATACAAACTGTTACAAGTTACTGTAAATGCACTCACTTTTCAGTAGCCAGCACCATAGAGTAGCCATACAGACTGTGGACATCATAGTGGGTCCCCCAGGCCTGCTTGGCATCCATACACAGAGTCTTACTGTACATCACCTCATCCAGGATCTCTGGGGAAGAAGAAAGATGAAGACGGTAAAGACAGAGCAAAAAGTAAGTCATGGCATGAATACAAAATATAGGATGCTGTGAGAAAGGAAGAAAGGGGCAGAAAAAATGGAGAAAGACATTGATATATATGGCAATAGGAAGTAGGGTGTAAGAGAAAGTGAGGTATGGACGGAAAATGGCCAAAGAGTATGACTAAGGAGAAGTCCAATAAAAAGGAAGCATCAAGGGAGCATGGCTTTTCCAGTTATGATCATCCTGTCAAGGAAACAGTCGAGTAAAAGACATAGCAAACCAGTCATTCCCCAAATTCCTCACAAGGGAGCCACTACTTTCGATGAGTTTTCCTCTGGACCTCAACTTTCTTTATGAGCTTTTGTGTTGAATTCATCATTTTGTGCACAGGACTTTGCCTAGTAGCTGGAGACCAATGACATCATCTATTTCTTAACACTATGGTAACCTTAGGGTACAATATTTTCAAGGCTTTGTTTTCCTTTTTTCTCTCTTTCTTTCTTTTAAAAAAACCCCTGCAAAGTTTTAAAGATCATCATGTAAGCAAAGTGACAAACATATACATAAAAAGATATATCAAATACATAAAAAGAAAAAAAAAAGTCTTACTTGGAGTATATGGAGGGTAGTTGAGGTTGTTATCAACACAGCCTTTGGATGAGCCTTTCTTGAAATTAGCGACCTCATTCATGTCCTGCAAGATTATCAGGGAGCATCAGTCATCATAGAGTCATTTTAAAATTTTCATGCAAATAAACAGATCATTCTATACAACAATTGTAATTATTTGCTGAGAACTGTATTGCAAAACAGGACTCCTGCTCCAAAAAACATTTTTTATTCAAGGTGTTAAAAGTGAAATGTTAAATGTGAAATGGTTTGCACTGCAGCAAACAGCTTAAGTAATAAGTGAAGTGATTCTAAATTTTCAGCCATGGGATCATTAATGGCTTAAAACAAATTTCAGCCTGTTTTCATATCAGCCTGTGTTTGGTGCTCTTAACAGACCCTGATATTTAACTCACGGTAGAGTAATTGCTGCTGAAAATTACAAAAAGCGTAAGCTGACTGCCACAGTCTGCCTTAATTGGCTGCAGAGTAATGTCGGTTCAAGAAAACTGTAAGTGAATACACACTCCTCATTTTCTGTATTTTAAAATTGACTTACAATCCAGAGGGCATCGTGTTTGATCTCCCTGGTGAAGCGCTCATACTCATCAACCCACCAGTCGATGCAATTTTGGCTGGTGTAGTCTGGAAATACAGTCTCTCCTGGCCACACCTGAGAGGTAGAGTGTGAGAGGAATGTGTGTTTAAAAGTACTTTTTGATAGTTTTGGATCAAACTCTGAGAACATTTGGTTTCACACAGAGCTTTCCTGTTGATTGGATTCCGTTTATGCAAAATATTTTACACTTCATCTAAAAACGCAGTATCTGATGTAACAGCATCCGTCTTTACTCCATGTATGAACAACATGATGGTGCATGATCAGCTTTAAGAGGGTGTAGGCGGAGTGAGCGGAACGGAAGCTAAAACTGGGCCTATGGAAATGTCAGGGTAACAGCTTCGGTGATGTGAAAATGACAAAGGAGAGAACAGAGGATGAGAGATGAAGTAAAGGAGGGGGCGGGATAGATGAGAGAGAGAGATGGCGGAGAAGAAAGATGGGAAAGAGTGAGACATTGAGGAAGAGAACAGAGGAGAGGAGAAATCGATAATGCAATAGAAATCTCTAGACGTGACTGTTAGGAGACGTCCTTAATGACATGTATTGAGAGAAAAAAAAAGATTAATCCACAGAGAAAGGAAGAGATTTTGCGTGTGTGTGTTTGTGTGTGTGTGTGTGTGTGTGTGGTTTTGTGTGTGTGAACCCCTCCGTAGATAGAGCACTGTAGATATTAAATCTCAAGGTTGCACTTGCCAGCGATCTTTTACCTTTTACTTCCACTACCAATAACTTTACAACCCAGTTTGTAGCAAAGACATTAATCACACTTCTGAACGCTCACGTGCCCACACACACCTACGTATGCACACCCACACATGGATTTACAGGCAGATGTTTTTTGGCAGGTGGTCAGAACTCCAAGGTCAGAGCTTATTGATAGTCCCTCATGGTGTCCATCTTTGTTTTTACAGTCATTCCCACCCCCTTTTTTTATCTGTGGATTCAGTCTCTCTGACATCTCCAGCTGCTTCCTAACACTGACACCCTAGTAAACACTTTCAACAAATCTGCTGGCATTTGTAGCTGTGTATCTCATTCTATCTTTATGCCCGTCTGTCTGTTTTTATATTCTCCTGTCTGTCAGTCTGCCCATCTTTGCCATTACCTGCCTGTCTGTGTGTTTGCCTTTATCGGTCTTTATCTCTGCTCGGAAACAGAGGCAGGTTTTCCGTCTGTCCCTTTTTTGTGTTTTCCTGATAATCTGTCTTTTTGTCTCTTGTCTCTCACTGTGTCTGACTCTTGTGTACCTCCATGTCACTCTCCTGTTCAGAAAGACAGCCAGTCTGTCTGCCTGTACATTACTCTGTAATCTATTATTTGTGACTGCCAGTATACCTGCCTTTTCTCTGCCGGGGTTTCTGTCTTTCTGTCATTTCTTCCTTTAAAACCCAACTGCTTTCTCTCTGTGCTGCTTTATCACCATTATTTTTTTTCTTTTCTTGTGATTCTTCATACCAAGCATAAGGTTGTTTTACGTTATTACCAGCACAACAGAGACACAATGAGCAACCAGGAAAAGCTTTCATACATATCTTTGCAAGCAATTAGTCATCTTAAAAGCAAATAAATACCAGTCTGCCCCTATATCCTCTTCATCAGTGAAACAGCTACCAAAAAGGTCATTTTGCAAAGACCTCACTGTTTTAATACCCGAGACACACACATTCATATGGAAATACCCTGGAATCAATCATAATTGCACACATGCATACACATAAAGCACAAACAACCAAGAATAACTCCTCATCTACAGACTCGGCTGCACAGTGTTGTGTACACAGAATTCTATTCTTCCACTTGCTCACACAGGCACGCATATGTACACATGTAATCTGTGATGTGGTGATGCAGAACATTTTAAGATTAAACATTAATGTGGAATCAATGCATATGTTTGACCTGTTATAAACAGCATGAAAAAGCAATTAGCGGGGGGACTGGGCCTAATTGTGTGCGTAGTAAAAGGCAGAACGATAAAAACACCAGACCAACATACTTTTACCCCCCACCTCCAGCTCTCTCTGCAGGGAAGAGCTTTTTAAACACGTGCTCTGTAGGGGAAAAGGATCAGAAATAACAAACCACAGGATTGAACTTCCAGTACATGTATGACAACTAGGACATACAACTTGGAAATTTCTTTCTTAAGTTCCTGTTTCTTTTTCCTTCTTTCTTTCAATACTTATTAATCCTTTCTTTCTTTCTTTCTTTCTTTCTTTCTTTCTTTCTTTCTTTCTTTCTTTCTTTACATATTTATGTATTTATTTATTTATTTTTTTAAATTTCTTGTTGTGTCCCCTTTTTTCTTAATTCATTTGATTCCATTGTTCCAATTTTTCTTTCATTCACTGAATCATTTACTTATGTTTCATTGTTTGTTTGTTTGTTTCTTTGTTTTTAACAATTCAGGTTTTTACAGAGGATATTCTTAAATTTTCTTTAAATTAGCTTTTTTCATTTTTAAATCGGGCTGCAGTCTGAATCCCTTTCTTTGTGGAGTTTGCATGTTCTTCCAGTGCATGTGTAGGTACTTCAGCTTCCTCCCACAGTCCAAAAACATGTTCATCAGGTTAATTGGTGATTCTAAGTTGCCTGTAGGAGTGAGTGTGAAAAGTTGTCTGTTCCTGTGTGTCAGCCATGTGATTGACTGGTGACCAGTTCAGGGTGTACCCTGCCTCTTGCCCTAAAACAGCTGGGATAGGTAGGCTCCAGCAATCCTGAACAGGATAAGTGGTGTAGCAGATGAATGAATGAATTTTCAAATAACTAACTCAGTAATATGACTTTGTCTTGACCTTGTACTCAATTATTAAAGTATACAAAATGCAGCAAACAAACAAACTAAAGGAACCCTTGATCAATCAAGGATATCTTTAAGTTATTTTGTGATGACTCATGAAAGCAGGAAGCAGACATGGGACAAAAATGGGACTGAGGCTTTGTGTTAATGAGGCTTGTGGAGGGAAAACGCTGTTCAAATGCTGATGATTATCAAACTAAAAGTTCACAAAGTAAATTGTTTCATCTGATTAAATACATCAGAAAGGAAGCTTACCTCTCCCAACAAAGGAGTCTTTCCATCAGATTCCATGACCCAGGCTTTCTTCTCCTCCCCACGGTCGTAGGCCTCATACGGAGCATTCCCTACTCTCTTACTAGTTGCTATAGCAGGATCCTGGAAACCAAAAAAAAAAAAGAAACCCTCATAACACATCAAATATTTGCTGTACATCAGAGCCAGAAATTACTCCATCTAAACTTCAGGATTTCTCACCAGAATGAGGATGTATCTCTGTCCCTTCTCATGAAGGTAGTCGGCAAACTGAGGCAGATCAGTGAAGTTGACTCTGTCGTAAGTGAAATCTTTCTTATGTTCCATGTAGTCAATGTCAGTGTACTGAATGTCCTAGATGAAGAAAAAGGCAGCAGTTAATGTAAATTCTGAAATCTCATGGCATTTCTGGTTATGTTTTCAGACAGTCTTTTTGAATACATTGTATGAATACCTCAATCAGTTTACCTCTGCACATAGATGCTTTTAGATATCCAAAGGTTAACTGAAACCCGAGACTGCTGACATGACTTCCATGCGTTAAAACCCTATTTGCATGTTGCATGAATAAAAGAAGCAAATAAGACTTTTAATACCCCCCAAATGCATCCAGTCATGCTGCTATGGCTGTGCATAACTTGGACATATTCCCTGAAAATCCAGCATGTCCAGTAAGCCTCCAAAGTGTCGCCCTAACACAGTTTATTCCAGTCTCAGCATGGCTAATAAAAGAACTGTTAAGCATCTGCACTGTGAGCAAATGTGTTAAACTGCTAGCTTGTCTGTTGACCTTGCTTCTCTGGACTTTTGGAGACCTGATGTGAGTGCAAACAACCAGGTTAATGCGCTGCTAAACCTTGAGAGGACAATGGGAATGTTAACACATTCTCTTTTTTTTTCCGGTCAGGGTGTGATTTTATGCTTGTTCTCTGTTGGTCGGTTGTCTGCCAAAGTCTACCTCATATCGATAGAGCAGATGGTTTAGACAGCTCTGCCAGATCCTTCCTCTAATGGTAATCAGCTCCAGACATATTAGGGAGAATGTGATAATGCCCTCTGTGGTCTATCTAATGGTTATCAAATATGTCCCTGAGTACGGCAGGAGAGGAAGCAGCTGCATCCTAATGCCTTTTGCCATGATAGAAAGAAGGGATCAGAGTAAATTATTGAGACAGGTTTGAAATCTATTTGTGTTTGATCTTTACGAAGTACAGAGTCCAGACAATGTCCTTGCTTTTTGTTGTCTTTGCTGACTCATGATAGAGTTAAAGTGCTTTATGGGAGCACATAAAGATACTAGCCCACAGTTTACCTGAGTAATTATGAAGTAGCATGTACATCTAACATCAGTGCCCTGTGCGTAAAGGATTTTTTACAGTTACTAGTTTCAGGCATAGGGGCTAGATAAGCAACAAGTCTCATTCTCATGAGACCATCAACCGGGACTGCTATTTATCAGTTGTCTTAAAAGGGGTGAGGTGATGAACTATAAGCTTAATTCCAGTAAAGTTGGGACGTTGTGTAAAAATGTAAATAAAAACAGAATACAATGATTTGCAAATCCTGTTTAACCTATGTTCAATTGAATATACTACAAAGACAAGATATTTATTGTTCAAATTGATAAACTTAATTGATTTTGCAAATATTCACTCATTTTGAATTTGGTGCCTGCAACACATTCCAAAAAAGCTGGGGCAGGGTCATGTTTATGACTGTATTACATCACCTTTCCTTTTAACAACACTCAATAAGCTTTTGTGAACTGAGGACAATAATTGTTGAAGCTTTGGAGGTGGAATTCTTCACATTCTCGCTTGATGTACAACTTCAGTTGATCAACAGTCTGGGGTCTCCATTGTCGTATTTTGTGCTTCATAATGCTCCACACATTTTCATAGGTAGACAGGTCTGGACTGCAGGCAGGCCAGTCTAATACCTGCACTCTCTTACTACAAAGCCACGCTGTTGTAACACATGCAGAATGTGTCTTGTCATTGTCTTGCTGAAATAAACAGGGATGTCCCTGAAAAAGACATGTCACTTGGATGACAGCATATGTTGCTCTAAACCAATGTACTCCAATGTAACTTTCAGCATTAATAGACTTCACACAAGGTCAAGTTAGCCATGCCATGGGCACTAATACACCCCATCACAGACGCTGGCTTTTGAACAATCCAGATTGTCCTTTTCCTCTTTGGCCCGGAGGACACAACGTCCATGATTACCAAAAAACAATCTGAAATGTGGACTCGTCAGACCACAGCACACTTTTCCACTTTGCGTCAGTCCATCTCAGATGAGCTCAGGCCCAGAGAAGTCTGCAGTGTGTCTTGGTGTTGATGTCTTTGGCTTTGCACAGTAGAGTTTTAACTTGCACTTGTAGATGTAGTGATGAACTATATTAACTGACAATGGTTTTCTTAAGTGTTCCTGAGCCAATGTCGGTTTTTAATGCTGTGCCGCCTGAGGGGTCGAAAGTCACAGGCATTTAGTGTTGGTTTTCAGCCTTGCTGTTTATGTGCAGAGATTTCTCCAGATTCTCTGAATTTTTTGATGACATTATGGTCTGTAGAGGATGAAATCCATAAATTCTCTGCAATTGTATGTTAAGAAACATTGTTCTTAAACTGTTAGACTATTTGCCCAACAAGTTGTTTACAAAGTACTGAACCTTGCCCCATTCTTGCTTGTGAATAAATGAGCCTTTCGGAGAGTCTCTTTTTGTACCCAATCATAACACTCACCTGTTTCTAATTAACTTGTTCACCTGTGGAATGCTCCAAACAGGTGATTTCTATAGCATTCCTTAAATTTCAAAGTCTTTTGTTGCCCCTGTCCCAACTTTTTTAGAACATGTTGCAGGTATCAAATTAAAAATGAGTGAATACTTGCAAAACAACGATAAAGTTTAATAGTTTGAAAAAGAAATGTCTTGTTTTTGTTGTGTATTCAAATGTATTCTGTTTTTATTTACATTTTACACAGTGTCTCAACTTCATTGGAATTGGGATTTTAATTTTAACATTCAGATCAGGATGAATGAGACAATGAAAGGACCTAGATCAATAGATCTTTGATCAGCACTAACATTCAGCAATGCTTGAAAAATAGTCGTCCCGGGATTGAACCTGTAGAGCCCAGCAGACTCTCCATTATTTGACAGAAAGCTGGATTACCCCTTCTAAGCTAAAGGCCATCCCTATCACTCTGACTGTCTGTCCGACTCCTGCTTCAGCCTTCATATCACGTCTGCGCAGATAGTGTAGTGGTTAAGGCTCTCGCCTCTGGAACCATACAGCAGTGCATGAGTGGTTCACATTTAACAAGGTGTGCATGAGGTGAGGTATTGATTCTTTTTGCACAATACTCAATACAGGCGTTAAAGAAATACACTACATTTAATGCAAATGCTGCATCATTGCTCCAGGCTTTTTGAAAAACAAGTCTCAAGAAAAAAACAAACATAATCAGGAATTTGAATACATAAACACAGTGAAAATGTAACAGCATTTAACATCTGATCAATCCCATATTTCATTTATTGCCTCACAAAGCATAAATGAAAGAAATGCAAAAAAAAAAACATCATGACAAAAAAAAACTTTCATTTCCATGACTGTAGTTTTTTTTTAAATATATGTATAAGTTTTTTTTTTTTTTTTAAATAATGATCTTGTGCTCTTTACATATTGTATTTTGTTATTTCTCGGGAGCAGATTGCACATGTCTCTTTGTCACAGATTCAGAATTGCATGAATAAACCACAAAACTTGTCGCACCACTTTTCAACAAGTATATGAGTTTATTTTAACTTTTTATTGTGAGTATAAAAACAGCATAAACAGAATGTGTCTAGAATTCCTGAGCGTGAGACTATTAAACCTGAATGTGCCAAACTCGTGAAAACATTTTGGCACAATACTTAATGTCTCATGGTGTGTTAAGAGCTACAACTGAAAGGATTCACAAATTTCTTGCAAAGAATTAGAATTGGTAAACAGACTTACATATGGGATGGCCACAGCACGGTTTCTCTCAACAGTCTTCTTGACCTCTGCCAGTGTGCCGTAGTCCCATCGAGACAGCTGGAAACCCAGTGACCAGTATGGGGGTATGACAGGTCTGCCAATGAGCTTGACAACACAATGGGACACATTTTGAATTTAATTTGGTGCCAATACAACTCTCCATCAGCTTATACCCAACAGAGTGCCAGAAACCCTCCCCTGAATAGAGTTTAATATATATATATAAAAGAAGAAATGAGAAAAATAAGTTGTAATTTTAGCCTTACCTCCAAGAATTCCTGCACCACTTGTTCTGGAGTGTCTCCAAAGAGAATGTAGAAGTCAAGGACTCCTCCAATTGTTCGGTAGGTCACTGCAGGAGCAGGCTGCAGAGTCACCTCTGAAAAAAAGTTACTGCCAACTCAGTCCCTGTACCATTTTGAACTATAAATCATAACTCTTAAAAGCCCTCTCAAATAATTGTAGACCTGCAATAACTCTATAGCTTCTTAGTCTTTCAAGACTTTGAATGCTTACATTTATCCTTTTCCAAAGAAAAACATAAATGCAATAATACTCTCTTAGTATTAGTCACATTAAACAACATGATGTTGTGGGGGTTTTTTTCTGCTGCTTTTGTAATTCATGATCTGTAAATAAGTCGTCCTATGATATATACATATGATATTTTGGCTGTGTATCTTTTCTGTATAAATTTCTCTGAGGACAGTGTCATTGTCTGCTAATACAGCATGGGTAAATTTTGTGCCTCAGTGAGTCTGCTGATAAGCGCCCATATAAGTATTTGTCAATACCCATAGCATTGCTGTTCATGAGGAAGACCCCAAAAGACTTCCCGCTCTCATCTTCAAGGCAGAGGAAGAAAGGGTAATGTCCATAGAGGTTGTGGGTACCCTGCAGCGAAGACAAGCGGAGTTAAGAAGTGACAAATGGAAGAGATGTGAGGCACATGAGGGATGTGGGAGACTTATTGAGGCTAAGAGGTTGACTTCACCACCTAATCAGCTTACAAGGCATTCAATTATAAGCCCTTTGGGAAGGAGAATTACACATGTTGTGAGCACATGTAAACATGCATCTTACACGCACACAACATGAATAAACCTGTTCAGTTAAAGCCTTTGAAAACACATCATGAGGATTCACATGTATGCAGGCAGAAAATACAAGCATTTGTGTCTAAACATGCATGTGTGTTTGTGTTTATGTGTGTGCACTCCTCACTCCATTGGGGAAAGCGTCTCTAGTGAAGATGGGCCAGGTTTTCCAGTATGTGTCATGACGATAATTTCTGTGCACATGCTCTCCCAGGCCATAAATATTGTGGGATGGAAGCTTAGCAGACAGCTGTAGATACTGATCAGCAAACACCAGTGGACCCATCTTAGTGTCAAACCTAAATTTTTTTTCCAAACAAACAAAGACAAAATAGAGACAAGGAAGAGAGAGAGACAAAAAATGAAAACATGTCATTACTGGGAGGGAGAAAGTAAGAAGTGATGTGAGAAAGAGCAAGGTGATGTGGGGGGAAAAAGCCTGGGGGTGAGGAGGCAGAAGAGGGAGGAATAAAGTGAAAGTGAGATGCAATGAGAGGAGAGAGTGGGAGTGGGAACAAGACAAGGACGTGTGGAGGAATTGAGCTGTAAAAGAAAAAGAGAAAGAAAAGAGGAAAAAAAAAAAAAAAACAGAAGGAAGACAGACCATCCCATTGAGCTCTAATAAGCCCTCTGGGTAGCTTCTCTCCAGCCTTCAAATCAAGATATACACTGGTGGTGGAAATACAGAGCCTATACTACAGCAGACAAAATAAGAATACACTACTATCTATATATCTATATCTATCTATATCTATATCTATATCTATATATATATATATATATATATATATATATATATATATATATATATATATATATATATATATATATATATATATATTGTGTATCTATCTATCTATCTATATATCTATATATCTATATCTATATATATATCTATATATCTATCTATCTATCTATCTATATATATATATATATATATATATATATATATATATATATATATATATATATATATATATATATATATATATATATATATATATATATATATGTACAGTGTGGGAAATAAGTATTTGATCCTCTGCTGAATTTGTAGGTTTGCCTACTTCCATAGAGATTAACACACTCTAATTTTTATGGTTGTTTACTGGTTATAAGTACAGACAGAATATCAGTTGAAAATGCATAAAAACACACAGTATAAAAGTTATAAATTTTTGTGCATTTTATCGAGTGAAAAAAGTATGTTAGTATCAGCAGGGGATCAAATACTTATTTCCCCCACTGTATATATATATATATATATATATATATATATATATATATATATATATATATATATATATATATATATATATATATATATATATGCATTCTTTCTGCAACAGAAAGACTATCGTGCTACGACCTTCATGAGTAAAACTCAGTGCCATGTACTGAGAAAAAATCATTTAACTTATTAGACTTGTCATTGAAAATAATAATAAAAAAATCCAACACTGAAGGATTTTTGCTTAAAATCTTGTAACTTATTAAGACTCAAAAAAACTCAGCGAGAGATTTCAAATTCATATTCATTAGGCCATAACACCTTCTTCCAGTCTTCTGTACTCCACTGGTGGTGTTTCATGGCCAAAGCAAGTGTCTTTTTCTTCTTCTGATGTCTTTGTGGTGGCTATCTTTCTGCATCTTGACCTTTCAAACCTGCAAAGTCCTCTCTTTACAGCTGAAAGTGAGACTGCTAACTGTGACCATTACAAGTGGTGCTTGAAGCTGTCGTCTCATGAGGCGCCTATCACACAGACACCAGACCTCTTCCTGTCAGAGTTTCCCCAGTTTTGAAGTATCTTTTGATGGTGAGAGAAAACTGTCTACACTAACACCTTGACCTCCTGTGCAATTTCTCTGAAGGAAAGCCCTACACCATGAAGTGTTTTGATGGTTTGTCTTTCTTCGATTATTAATTGTATTTGCCTTGCTATTTTTACAGCTACACACAATGTTCTGCAATGGTTTTGAGTTACCCTATTTTTTTTTAAATACTTTTAAGTCTTGGCATCTTTATTGGGTGTTTGGTAGAAAAATAACATATCCATATTGAAAAGAGTTTATCTCTGCATCTACCAGGTCATAATAAAGGACACACTTGTGAAATTTGTCCAGAGGTGTCAGTATTGGTATGTATGTCAGTGGTTCAGAGTTTAACTCAAGTATTACTCAAATACTACTACAAATAATATGCATTTAAAGGGTTAAACTCTGGGAGTTTACCACTTACATTTGTACGATTTCAAGATTTTAAAACAGGAACAATCAAAATATATTCAATCAATTTATAATGACTGATTTTTTGTTTGTTTGTTTTTTCTTTAAGGCAGCTTTTCTACTATTTCCTTTATGAGTGGAATCTGACTAACCTGACAGGTCAAGTAGGGGTAGCTTGTTCATGATTATAACTATAACTAACCATCTGAATGTATGTATCATTTATCCCCAGTAGAATCTTGATGTCTGAGACAATAAAAAATACTCTACCAATAAATGTATGACTACCTGGTGCAATTTAGAAGTGAAAGTCAACAAACAGCTCTGAACCCTTTTATCACTTACATAAATGGACTTTTGATTTCAGATATTTTTTTTTACTGATGTGGTTATGAAAAAAGTAATAAAAACATAAAAGTTTGATTGTGATATTCCAAGAAAAGCACAGTTCATTAAGGCTTTGTATATGAATACACAAATGTTTCCTAAATTTGACTTTATTATGTGTTAGCTATTGAATTTATTTCTAAAGGTTTTTGCTTTCTGATTTACGAGTCCCATCAAATAAATACATGATTTATTATTTCAGTACTGACCAATAATACTTATTTAGCTTTCGCTGCCTGCTATCCATGTTCCTGTCATAGGTAATATATGACCATGTGGTTGAACATCCATTAATATATCATGATTACCTTGAGGACATATGTGGATTCACATAACAGGTGACCTCATAAAGATGAGGTTATAAGGGGCAAAGGGAAGTTCAAGCAGTCGATTACCAAACATCTGCTTATCTTCAACAACCGATCTACCGAGCAGCTTCTTTACTTCTGACTGAAGGTCATTTGCAGAGTTGAAAAAGACAATGTGTCTTTTGTGATGTAAGTTAATCAGACTAGCCAAAGGTTGTCATATAATGTCAGATCATTTCAGGAGGTAAATGAATTATTTTTGAGGTACCAGAAGAGAAAATCTTCAGCAAAGATAAACGCCAAATCAAATACGTAATCCTATCACAATAGCTGGCAATTTCATTGCTTAATGTTTCATCATGGCTGCACAATCTCTGTTTGAATATCAAAGGAGAATGTTTGGCTTTTACCTTTTGCTTAAAAAAAATCTGAGTCATTTAGATATGAGATAAGCGTTTGCCTTTCAAGAAAATCTGTCATGCCCTGTAATTGGCAGCCAGCTCTGAATCACAACAACAGACCACAGCAATGTGCAATAACACTATTAGTGTCCAAGGCATGATCATGACACATGTATCACATCCCACAAGTCATAAACACCATGAAGTTTGTGCCCCCACAGCTCCTGTTTATCATGTGGTATCGATGGAAATAATGCATCACTGCCATTTGGTGTTCAGCACAAAGCATGTGAGCTGTGCAACCACACAGACACAAATGAGGGTAACAAATTTACCTAGATTGACATGAGCATAATTACTTCTTGCTGTGGGAAACTAATATGGGAAGGTGCCGCATGTCATTACGTGGAATAATGCCCAGTAATGAGATTATGAGATGCACACACTGCCATAGAGGATTTCTGACATAACTGCATCAGATGTGATAAAAAAAAAGAATCAGTGTTCATCTATTGACTATGGCTACATCTCAGGCCTACAATATGAGAGTAAGAATACTGCGGATAACAACTGAAAACGAGTAGCAAGAGGTCAAACACCATATAAAATATTCAACAGCTCAGCCAGTCTTGTAATATTTTTGAGGCACTATGACACTGGCAGTCTTTTTCCTGCAGATATATGAATGTAGCTTGCTGAATCATCTTAATAAATTTCACCACCACAATATGCTGCTGTAATAACTATACTACTGAAAAATTCCACTCATATCTCTGTGCAGATGAAACACACTCGGATGTACCCCAGACATTATGTCTCCCCTTTACATGGCATTATGTATTATCATGCATACTCAGACAATCATACCTGTAATACATGCCTGAATTCGCATAATATTATTTTGTTCAGTTCAGCACTGTGTGCAGTCTATTGTAATTTCACTGCTGTTTACATTCAATGCAACATGCCAGTGTTCCTCATTTAGAAAACCAAATAACTCCTAGCACACAGCTGAAGATTACATAGACTAGCACATAGTGTACTCACAGGACTTTTTGGTTCTCCTTCCTGCGCACTGTGAGGCCAAAGGGCTTCTCTGTCAGCTGCAGTGTGTTGCTGATGGGGCTGGATGGGTTACTGTTGAGGCTGTTGACGTGCTCATGCGGGACCTCAAACCTTTTACTGTTGGCATCGGAGATCTGACAAGAGGAAACAACCATACAGACAGTGTGAATGTGAACTCATACCTTGCAGGGATGTTTGTACTCTGTAAATTTGTATTTTTCCTCGTACTTTATTCTGCACAGCACTAGGGATAAATACGTTTCCTGACAGACTTATTTTTTAATTGGTTTGACTGGAGTGTATTTGTGTAACAGTTTCCTCTGTTGCTCTTAAAATGTGTGTGTGTGTGTGTGTGTGTGTGTGTGTGTGTGTGTGTGTGTGTGTGTGTGTGTGTGTGTGTGTGTGTGTGTGTGTGTGTGTGTGTTTGCATGTGCACGTGTGCATGTCTGTGTGTGTCTGTCTGTGAAGGTTAGTGTGAAAGTGTAGATAACAATAGTGTTTGATAAAAAGAGAGGGAGATGTTATCAATTAGTGTGTACCTTAAATCGTAATCTTCTGTCTGTCTGCATTTCTGCATGAAATATTAGTTCTTGTACGTCACCACCAAACAATGAAGGGGATGCCATCCTTTTAAGATGAGCTTCCAACACTGCAGCAATACAGAAAAAAAAGACAAAACAGTAACGGGAGGTCATGATATTTCACAGTTTACGGCATTCAGCATTAACTGTAAAATCAATAAATCACTTTTTTTTTCTTGATTCCCTTCAATTAAAACAGAAAGCTTCTTTGGCGCACAGCTTACAGCTTGCAGCTGCTTCTAAACGTTTTAGTTGCTACATTGTAACTGTTTAGAAAGTTTCTTCAACTTTTTCTTTTTCTTTGTGGCCATTGCTAATTTTGTAAAAGTTTTGAAGCTTTAGAGGTTAGTGCAACAATCTGTTTATTTAGCTTGTACACTTTTTAGCCAATAGCATGACAATCACTGTATTTGTAACCACCAGCTACAAACTAGGTTGCTAACTGCATTTGAAGGCAGTACAGTGGGAGGAAAAGGTAAGTTCACCCTTTGTTATTTCTTACATTTCTGTCTTAATTGGTCATAACATGTGGTCTGATCTTAACTCAGGTCACATGAATGAGTAAATGCTGTCTGCTTAAACTAATACCACCCAAACAATTACATGTTATCATCTTTTTATTGGCCATAAGATGTAAACATTCACAAGGCAAGGAGGAATAAGTAAGTACACCCCCAGGCTAAGGGTCCTCCAAGAGCTAATTAGACAATTTTATGAGTCAAATGTGAGCTAACCTGAAGTTCAATGACTGAGGTGAGGCTTAAAGCTACCCTGCCTACTGGAAAACACACCAGTTAAGAGTTGTCTTCTGATAAGAGGCATTGTCTGATCTGCCCCATGCCTTACTCAAGAGAGCTCTCTGAAGACCTATGATCAAGAACTGGTGATTTGTATAAACCTGGTAAAGGTTACAAAACCATCCTCAATGAGGCAAAAAAAAAGAACAACCCAAGAGTGTCAGCCAAGGACTTACAGAAATCACTGGAACATGCCAACATCTCTGTTGACACATCTACAATATTCAAAACATGAAACAAAATGGGGTTCATGGGAGAACGCCACGGAGGAAGCCATTGGTGTCTAAAAAAAACATTGCTGCACATTTGAAGTTTGCAAAAAAGCATTTAGATGCTTCACCGCGCTACTGGGACAATATTCAGTGGAGTGATGAAACCAAACTTAAATTGTTTTGGGGAAACACGAAACTTCATGTGTCGAGGACAAATGGAATAGTACACCATCATCAAAACCTTTTCCCCACTGTTAAGTATGGTGAAGGGAGCGTAGTGTGGGGGTGCTTTGCTGCCTCAGGGCCTGGACAGCTTGCCATCATCATTGGAAAAATGAACTCACAATTTTCCCAAGTTATTTTTCAAAAAAAAACCTGAGACAATCTGTCAAACAGTTGAAGCTCCAAAGAGGATGGATGCTGCAACAGGACAACGACCGAAAGCATAGAAGCAAATCAACTTAAGAAGAAATCAACTTTCAGAAGAATAAAATAAACGTTCTGGAATGGCCCAGTCAAAGTCTTGACCTAAACCCAACTGAGATGCTGTGGCATGACCTCAAGAAAGCTATTCACACCAGACAGCCCAAGAATCTTGCAGAACTGCAGCAGTTTTGTAAAGAGGAATGGTGCAAGATTCATCCTGATCGTTGTGCACGTCTAATCTGCTACTACAGGAAACTTCTAGTTGAAGTTATTGCTGCCAGAGGAGGATCAACCAGCTATTGAATCCAAGAGTGCACTTACTTATTCCTCCCTGTCTTGTGAACGTTTACATCTCCAGTGAAAATGTGATAACATGTAATTGTTTGGGCGGTATTAGTTTAAGCAGACACCGTTTACTCATTCTTGTGATCTGAGTTAAGATCAGACCAGACAAAGACTGACACTGTGTGGCTTGTGTAAAGACACCAAGAAATTAGTTAGTTTAGCTTCAGGGGTTTAAAAACATGCCATCCTGTTTTTGAACATACATTCCCTGTCATAGTGTCAGTAGGCATAACATGTTCCGTCTTCTATGCTTAATCTGTAAAAGTAGGTTATCTTTGCTGATTGCATGGCACAGTTCAAAACAGAATTTTGAACTTGAAGTCCTCAAAATATTGGTCACAGTTCCCTGACACATTTCTGACAAAGATTTTGACTTAGTATTCAAGAGGCTTTAGAACCAAGTGGTGTATATAATTATCCCTGTGTGCTCAGTTGACATCAAACCACTTGAGAATAATTGCAGGATGATTAAAATTAGTTACCCAGGTTGCATGATTATATTAAAATAAATAGCTTTATTTATTCATTTATTTTAATACAATCATGCTACCTCGGCAAATCATTGTGTTGACATTACAAATGTTATTTATTTATTTATTTATTTATTTATTTATTTATTTATTTATTTATTTATTTTCATGTATTTCAAAGAAAACTTGCTTAAAAAGAAAAGCACGGCGTACACTGAGTACTCTTCTGAAAATGTATCAGGTGAGCAAGGAAGGGAGTTCATTGAAATACAAATGTGTTCTCTGGTTATTCATTTACCAGTTTGATCAAAGGGTGCAATAACGATAGAGAGCTTCCAGAGTCTTCAACTGCTTCTTGGGTTAATGTGAGGAATTTGCATAGCATCTGTGAGTGATCCCAAAGCAAGGTTGCTTATTTAATAACCTGAACATGATTACATTTCTATAAGATAAAGACTGTTCATTTCGGCTTCTTGTTCAATGACATTTAGACTTGTCCCAGAATCCTGTGGATTCACCTCTTTTCAAGATATTAATGAATGAATGAATAAATAAATAAATAAATAAATAAATAAATAAATAAATAAATAAATAAATAAATAAATAAATAAAAACTCTCCAGACATTTTTCTTAAAACTGGTTGGGAAAAAAATGAAGTTTTAAAATGCCAAATGGTTCTTGCCTTTACACAATAAGTGAGTCCACATATGGCAGTGAAATCAAGCAGAAAATAGAAAAACCTGCATGCTGCAAAGTCAATCATGTTTTCTGATATGCCATCCATGTCATATTTCACAGAAACCAATGCCTAAGGCCAAGTAAGTGAAAGACGAATATGATGGAAGGGAGACAGACTGACTGATTGCAGAAAAGTGAAGCAGTTAGTAATAGAAAATAAACTCCACAGAGAGCCAAATACTTTGATCAGCTGGTGAGTGCATGTGCAGGGTAGAGTATTGGGAAGCAGGGATTTTACCATAAGGACTGGGATGCTTCACTGATTCGGCTGTGTATCCATGGTTGTTTGGGAAGAAACACCAGGGAACATTCCGCTCATCCCGTGGGCTCCAGCAACATCCACGTTTCTCACATTGTTGCTATTCAAACAGACAGGTTAGTCACTTTTTTTTCTTTTCTTTTTTTCAAGTATACACATTTATTCAAAGAATTTCAAAAACCTTCACTTCAAATATCTTTTATGATCACTGGTACTGACTCATACCTTTGAAGCTCCAGCATCAGGAAAACAGTCTACTCTTTCAGCCAAAGAAATTGCGGGGCACTGAGGAACGAATGGTGAAGTTTCTGCCAGAAGATAAAACATTCACTGACAATAAAAATTCATTGCCAAAACCCTGTGATCCTGCCATAGACTGCCTATGATGTAGTTCAGGATGAATACCCATGTAATGAACAAGCAGGCTAACCCTTAAGCAAAGAAAACCAACATACAGTCATTTACGAAACCTTTAGTTGCTGTAATAATTTAGAAGGAATTAAAGGTTGCCATGAGGTGATATAAATAAATAAATAAATAAATAAATAAATAAATAAATAAATAAATAAATAAATAAAAAGATGGACCTAATTAACCTTACAGTTACTGCCTATCATGTTTGTTGCCTAATTAAATCAAATTGCTGCTCAGATCATGTGTCAACATTTTATCACATAGGAAGGAGGTATTTTTCTCGTTTCCTCTGTTGTTGCCTTGGTACCAATTGAGTGAATCAGTATTTTCACAATTAAAGGAGCAAATGATGAAATGCACCTAGAACATGACCCAAAAATGGTCGGAATGGGACCAACAAAGAACAAATTGTTTCTGCCTGTTTGGCTCTTTTACATAGATTTGTCAATTTGAGCAAGTCTGACGCCTTTATCGCTTACCTGTTAAAAGTACTGTAGCAATTTATAGTACTTCTGTTTGAAGGCCTGGTACATCTTCTTCAGAAATATAATTAAGGTACCATCTTTTATCACAGCTATCCTCAAAAATTTTAAGCTCTGAACATTTTCAAATAGTTTCCAGGAAATGTTAGGCTAGCTAGCTTATGACAGTTTCATTATTAAAGGTATATTCTTTCACCATTTTCCCCTGCTAGCCAGCATTTAAGTTTTACTAAATTAAGAGGGGAAGTCATGGTTATGGTTTTGTTTGCTGTGTTGAGGATGCATCTTTGTTTATTTGTGAGCGTGTTCACCTACCATCTTCAGGGACTTCACGTTCTCCCATAGCAAACAGAACTATGAGGGTGATGGCTACCACAAACATCACCAAGAACATGACCATGAGGGTCACCTCCAAACCAGAGAACCGCCTTTTCCCCATCTAGCACACACAAACACATACACACAAACAGTGAGTGATTACCAAGGCCAAGATCATTAACAGCTGATAATGACACCAAGTTTACTCAAGGCAAGGTCTCTAAGGTCTCAAAAACTTCCCTTGTTTAATGAGGCCCATTGGCAGGACACACACACAATCACACATGCACAAAACAACAAAAAA
>CM061154.1:13887357-13937357 GCA_030710495.1 Labroides dimidiatus
TTGTTTTCATCTTTGAACAAAACTAAGCAGACTTTGTGGGCTCAAGACAGATTTCTGCTCCCTCTGCAGTGACACTTACACAATACCACAGTCAATGTCACATAGCAGGACAGCACTAGCAGAGAGCATACACACACATATATGACTTGCTGGGACTTGCAGAAAACCGAAGCAACTTCCCAAACATAGTTATGACAGCATGCAGTCTGCATTTGTTTGACAAGTGGCCACCTCTGAACAAAAGGTTCCCTGGCTCCTAGAAAGAGTTTGAGTCCTCTGTAGTCTAACACCATCCTCATGCACGTCTTCATGCAGCCTTCAAAAGCATCTGATCTCTTCTTTGTTGCTTTAATTCATCAGGCTTGAGCTGAGTACAGTTTTCTCTCACAGACATCCATCCATGCCAATACATGTTGTAATTCCATGGTCATTTATGTCCATGTTATCCCAATAAGAAGAAAGGGGAAGATCAGCTGAATGAGATCTTCACTATCTAGAGACAATCATCTTCTCTTCAAGCTCAGAGCTTGATTGTCATGGACAATACAATTGAAGAACAGAGAAGAGCTCTGGGTGAGAATGTGTGAGTGGCTTTCAATTGGCGAGACGTGAATTAAAGAAGGTTTCAAAGCTGTGTCCCTGCAATGTGGCTTGGCCACCAGTGTGAAAACATCTTTCATGCATGCGTGTAGACATCCAAGTCCTTTTCCTGATCATTCTGATCACTCTTTTCTCTCCTTACAAATCCAATTCCACTCTGCCACTGCCAATTTCAGGTGCTCTCCCTCTAGAATGCAGCGCCAGCCAATTTCAATAGAACAAACTGAAATTGGCAATTCACTCCCCTGTATCGATCCAGTCACTTTAAAACCTGGCACTCAACATTGAAAGCTGCCAACCAACCAATCTCGTGTGTGTGTATGTGAGTGTTTGTGTGAGTGTATGTGTGTGTGTGTGGGTGGGGGTAGAAACAAGAAGAACCTGTGTAGTTAACCTGGGTTAACTTAAAAGCCACTTTTCTGTAACTTGGTCAAAAAAAAAATCTTAGTAGTAGCAATTAGAGCTGGACTGCATGTGCTGCCAGTTATCATTTCTATGCAGTCTTTTACAACTTCCAAATCAACTCCAACTCATTTTCCATTAAGCACAATAATATATATTAAAGATGTCAACATAAAATGTGCCCATTGCTTCCTTTTCTGGTCTTGACTCAGACGATGTGTCTGCACTCTTTATTTTCTCTCCATTGATAAATGCCTGCGCTATTAATAATTGACTGTAAGGTCCATGGTGAATGTTCACTTAGGAAGCCCACTCTCAATCTAATGATCCAGACGGGAGCCTTTTTTTATTCACCAAATCAATCATGTAAATTCCAGCTTTCACATTTACATTCAAACCTCTCAACATATTATGACAAAATAATCACCACACTGTTGACTTAGTAATTTGTTAGAACAGTTGAAATATTCTCAGCTCTTGAAATGGGATGAATCACACTATATTCTTCTCCCCTGAAGTATCTTAGGAGAAGTAGGGTGAGAACACAAGGAGTTAAACACTTACTCAGTTTTTTTTTATTTTTGTTTTGTTTTTTAAGTTTTTAGACCAATGTTATTTTTTCTATTTGAATCTCCAATAATGTGTAATTATTTTCACAATTATTTAGTAAATTGTTTTATCCTGCTTTGAAATACAGTTAAACGAAACACTGATGGGTTTTGAATTTTGGTCTATGTAGCTTTTGGCCCATTGTGTGTACGGTAATGCTTGGAAAAGGACCTTGCCATTTACTTCAGATCTTTTAGTTTATTTCTGTTTCATTACCTTCCTCAACATTGTACCAAGTCATTTTACATAGGGTTCATATTTGTTCCCATTTTTATGTCCCTTTACCTTTGAGTGTCTATCTGTTCTCTTTACATTGGTCTTTCTGCACAAGGTCTCCACCACAGCTCACATTTGCTGACTCACACCTTCATATCGTTGTTCCACATTCCCAGTCATGTGGATGTGAAGCCACCTTGAAAACTAACAGATTTTTAAACATACTTTTCAATTTCTGTTTGCCATACAAGCAATTTAAAAGCCTTTTCTTAGAGACCTTGGTGGGGTATTTGGGTTTCTTGATTTTCTGTATTAAAGCAGGAATCTTCAAAGCCACTTGTTGTGTTTCCAGCTCTCCTTTGTCAACTTACTTCTAACAGTTAAAACATTTAACAGGTGGAATAACATGTTAAATAAATAATTTAGTTAATAATAATAATAATAATAATAATAATAATAATAATAATAATAATAATAGAAGTTTTAGCAGCTTTTTGTCACATTTCATTTACAGCTAACCTGACCCCACTCAAAGCAATACTCACTTGAGTAATGTGCTACATCCCTTCTTTTAATATGGTTCGCTTTTTTGTTGTTGTTGTTTTGAGAACAAGCATCCACAGAAGGTAGGCAGCATAATGTGATTATTTCCCATGCACTCATGGTACTTAACACTCAGACAATGACACCACTAAGCTTGTTTTTCCAGGCTTTTGTATGCAAATATGTAACACTTGTAAACATGGCTTTTGACTTGTCCAAGAAATAGTGGTGAGATATCCACATGGAACATCTCCAAGTATTACAAATGGGAAAGCTTCTTGTGCCTCTAATGGAACTCAAATTGCATAAAGTGTGATTGATCTCCCACTGCATCACCAATTATCCACACTGTGTTGTGTTTTTCCTTTTGATGGCAAAGGGATAACCATGGCATGGTTAAACTGCTGCCACAGGCGAAAAGTTCAGTGGTGGGACATTGATTTTCTTTGCCTACTTTGACCCAGAAATCAAGCCAAGGAAATGGCAACATAAAAATGAAGGGCCCATGTTGATACAGTCATTCAACCTCCTAGGAGACAAAGTCGTTGAGGAACTATGCTGTTGTATTTCAGTTGTGTGTCCCCTCTCTCGCTTGCTCTGCTATATCACCAATGGCTGCACAAGGCATAATATGCAGGTGGCCCATCTAAGTGTTCCCATTATGCAGTTTTCCCCATAAGCATGGCACAGATGTTAGACCCCTATGGGGGACAAACAGAACAGTGAATGAAGAGGAAAATGCAAATGTACTGCTTTAACCACACACACACACACACACACACACACACACACACACACACACTTGGCTTCTGCTGTGTCATTTCTAAGGGAAATGTCTTCCATCCCTGCTGTTACTGTCTGCATGTTTGTCTCCCTCTTCTTCACCCGCACATGGCCACACACACTTAAAAAATAATGATGCGAACAACTGCCATTTCATTTAAAGCAGCAATCAAGCCCTTACATTCACACTAATAAACTATAATCATTAACCGCCATTTTGTTGTAAGTGTGTTGTGGATACATGTTGTTATTCATGTTCAAAGCTCACCAGCTGCTACTATCTGTCCAAATAAGTTCAAAGTGTGAACATTTCTTACAATCCTCTTTCTGATTGTGGGTATATCAGCTCTGCTGTGAGCTACTGGAGCTGACCTTGTGAACTCCTGAAGGCCTGAAGTTAGTCAACATTGTGAAATATTGCATAGAAGTAGTAAAAAAGAATACAAAGCAAAGCTACTCTCTGCTTTCAAGTGAACAATTCTATTTTTTACTGTTTGGACTCATGGCCTAAGGGGTATGTATTTCGTATCGGTGTGCTTGGCAGAAAAAGAGAGTGAGCTCAATGAAAGTGTGCATTTGTCTGGCATGTATGTCTATAGATCCTTCACTTTTTCTTAACTTTACCCTCACAATACTTTTTAAAATTGTATTTCAGATTTAATGGCTAAAGTTACCAAAAAAGCTAATTATCTCATCTTATCTGTGCTGATGATAGCAAAATTACCTTGGCATAGAAAAGATAATAGTGATAAAAATGAAATAAAAATAGCCTCCAAATTAAAATCTTAGTCACCCCTTTACTCAGACAAATACTATTATTTGTATCAGCCCATATTTCTCCACTGCAATATGACACACACAATACAGTCTTTTTCTTTTAATATTTAACTATTTTCTTCTCATGATCTGGACTTTAAGCACACCCAGATTTCTGGGTAATATAAATGTTATAAATGAAGCTATGGCAGGTGATTTAGCCAGAAGCTGATATAAGCTGTAGTTAAATTGTTTTGTTGTTGCATGTACATACATTATGAGTGATGCCAATCACCAGATAAACCTGGTCTGCTCCTGCTTTGACAAACTGTCTTGATGAAGGGCTCCCTTCTAATCTTGTCATGAAAAAAATAAATAAAAAATAAAACTTCCCAGTTTTCCCAGCTTGTTGTGTTTATTAGCTCCCTGTGTGTGGTACGAAATCACTTTTTTTCTAGCTAAAGTCATGTAAATCCTTTTTATTCATGTAAGGTGACATTATTAACATCACTTTTACAATTCATGTTTTTTGCTTTCATTGTGAAACGCTGAAGCAAAACCTCTTGAAAGATTTGGAACAGCTTATTGTGTTCCTGCCTGTCAAACAAACTCAGTGAAGAAAAGATCAAAGAAAAACTAAATATCAAGAAATCTTTTTGTCACATTGCTGAGACCCAAACCTTCTAGTTTGTTTTTTAGGGGTTTGATCCATGCTGTTAATTCATAAATTACAATCAATAAATAGCCCTGCGATTGACTGGCGTCCAGTCCAGGGTGTACCCTGCCTCTCGCCCTCAGCCAGCTGGGATAGGCTCCAGCCACCCGTGACCCTGAACAGGAGAAGCGGTATAGAAAATGGATGGATGGATGGACAATCAATAAATAGTTTGAGGTTGTTTTTATAGCATGTACACTTTCAATTTTAAGTGGTTTTAACTTCCTTATTTGCACAAAGGGATAAGATCATTTATAGAGAGATATCTTTATCATTTGCTCTAAAGTTTAGGGCTATGCAGTAAAATTAAAGATACACTTTCACCCAACAGTAACCATTCACATTGAATCAGGTTACTGTATGCTAGGGATTTTCAACCTGTGGGCTATGCCCCCCTGGTGGGTCATGAAAGTATTGCAAGTAGGCCGAAAATCATTTCAGAAATAGTATGATTTTTGAGGGGGTGCGGTTGTAATATAAAAATAAATATGTTGCAACACGTTACAGATGCTGTGTCAGTGACTGTGGAGCTTTCAATGTGTCTCCTGTATCAAATTTTGTCCTTTATGTTTAATCTTCTATTTTAAAAAAGGGCTCTGAGAGCACATTATACAGCAGGGTTTCAGGTACATGTAAATGATTGTGATGCACCGACACACCAAAATAAAAGCCGCCATGCCTTCAGAATCTTTTTTTTGTTTGTTTGTTTTTTTTCACCCAGATGTTTCAAATTTCAATTATATTGTACATGGCTCTTGTACATGCAACCAAAATTTTTAAGAATGCCACCAACATTTTTTTCTAGGTTGCTTTTGCTGAACAAACCTAAAAGCCTATTAGCTTTAATACCATACTATGAGCCTCTGTGCAGAGGCGTGTCCAGACTTTCAGACTGGGGTGGCTCAATGAGGGCAGTGACACAGGTAGGGGTGGCCAGAGTGTGCACACGCACATTATTACCATTTATCCTCTTTAACTTAACTTGCTACTTTAACAACCATGAGTAACTATGATAGATATGATATTCCAGCGAATGATTTTAGTATAAACAATTATTATACATAAACATACATTTTTAAGCCCAGAGAAAAAGATAGATCTCAGCCTGGCTGCAAACTGTGCCATTAGACAAGGCTAAATAAAGTTTGTTTGAAATGAATAATTTATAAAAATCTTATATATAAAAAAATATCCTGGAGGATGCCCTGTATGGCCTCTGTATTTATGGGGTTGGAGGTGGGCTATAGGCCAGAAGCCTCCTCCACTGTTGCCATACAATACAGATTTTTTGTTTGTTTTTTTTGTTTTTAAAAGCCCCTTTAAGGAGCCTCACCAACTGGTGATGTCATGATTTATTCCTTGATCTCATTTAATTCCTGTTCCAACTGAGCAACCTGTAGGGATTACCAATACATGTGTATACTGCACAGTCTGAAACTTAAATTAATGTTCAATTTGTACCTGTGGTACGAAAGATTAGAAGTGATATAGATTTTGAATGTATTGTTGGATGGATTCTTCAATTGTACACTGTGTTTGGTCTCTAATTAGTGGCTTTTTTTGATAAAAAAAAAAAAAAAGATTATCATTTTGCAGAGATTTTTTACCTATAAATCTCAAAAGCCTGACAACTGGCTCCAATAAATTATGCATTGCTTTCTGGCATGAAACAACAACAACAAAAAAAATAGTAATAGTTAAAAAAGCTGCAGAGTAGATGATGATCAAACTGCTACATGAAAAAAATGAAAAACAAAAACAGTGATTTATGTATCACAAGATTCCAATTTGCTGTGCTTTGAAAATGAAATTAATGTCCTCATTTAAAGTTTAATTTGCTGTTTTATCTCTTTTCCCCCCTCTCTCTCCTCTTCCTCTCTCTCATAAAGCTCCATGCAAGTCGGGCTGTACGGATAGCAACAACGAATTTCCTCGTTGCCATGACAACTCTGAGCTGGGTGAACTTTTGTCAGGTGCCAAGAGCTTGCTGCAACAGAATAGTGTTACGTTGTGTGTGTGCGTGTGTGTGTGTGTTGAAACTTGCACACAGTGCCTCTGCGGGTGTGAGGGTTAGTGGGATAGAAAGAAAACAGTGAGCTTATCTTTGAGAAAGACTGCAAATCCCCCTTAGGTCTGTCACTCTCACTTCTCAGGCTGCGTGACTCTCCCATCCCTTGTCTTCCCCAGCTCCTCTCTCTGTCTGCCATTATCGTCCATACAGAAACACCATTGTTGCACACTTCTCCCCTATCACTGAAAATGACTCAAAGGGACTCCTCGTCTTTCTAGACCCCTTGCTGTGCGCATCTGCTCCCATGTCTTTTTCTCTATTTCTCCGCCCTGAACACAAACGTGATAACTTATTGTATGTACTTTGTTTTTGAACACCTACTCTCCTCCCTCACCTTGTGCCATGATATGCTGAGTCTTAGCTCTCAAAGAACACGTTGCATTGATCGCTCCCATCCTCTCTCATACTCCTGTCTTTCTCTGCTCCCTCTATCCATTATCCTTCTTACATTCTGCTCTTTTCTCCTCTTCCTGCATGCATTGCTAATGACCTCTTTGTGATTCAGATGCCATGAAGAGCTACTGCATATCTGCATATCTTAACATCGATGTCGTGATGATTATTAAAACCTCTCAAGTGAAAGTTTCGCTGCAAAGAGCGCTGCAGCTGGAGACACAAAATATACTTCTATGACATTTTGTGGGGCTGCTACTGCATGCAGAGTAATCAGAGCAGGATTTAAACGTGTGTGTGTGTGTGTGTGTGTGTGTGTGTGTGTGTGTGTGTGTGTGTGTGTCCTAAATTAGTTGAATGACTTGTTGTTGCTGTGTGACTCTGCCTGCCAACACAGAGGCCCTCTCTTCGACTTCACTTAATTAGTATGCTGCTCCTCTCTGCATCACTGTCCTTGTGTTATAAATACTTAGACACACCCACACCCACCCACCCACACACACACACACACACACACACACACACACACACACACACACACACACACACACACACACACACACACACACACACACACACACACAAACAAAAATAAATGTGCACACCTCATCTCAAATTTGTCCCTGACTTCATCGCTGCTGTCCTTGTGGTATAAATATAACACAATGTAAAAAAAAAAAAAAAAAAAAAAGTGAAAACACGAAACTTGGACCAAGTCCAGAGATCCAAACACAAGTGTGCATGAGTGTTTGGGACGCCTCTCCCCTTTTGACTCACTCTCTGTAAAGCATTATAACACATCCTCTTTTACTTAATGCATGACCACACACACACACACACACACACACACACACACACACACACACACACACACACAGACACACACACTCACTAAACTCATTGAAAACGTTATACAGGGTGATAAATAAAGCAATGCGAGCTCAGCAGTCAGCAGTAGCCCTTTACCATGTCAGACTTTACTGATGTCAAGTTCAGTCCAGGGAGTCGTACAGTCAGGTCCCATAACACCAATCTACTCTGCTGTTCACATGTTACACACACTCAGAAAGAAAGAAAGAAAGAAAGAAAGAAAGAAAGAAAGAAAGAAAGAAAGAAAGAAAGAAAGACGTCTCTTACATACATGGTTCCTGCATGAGCAAACTGTCATACGCTGAGAACATATTGACATGACAAAATCACCAAAATTAAATTAAAATGCAATGCGCTGTCAGATAAGTCTTCTGATATTTTTTTCATATATTAACGCAGGTAGTCAAAGATGAAAGGTCAGGATGAGAGCATATCTGAGAAAAAGTGCAATGTCAAAAAGTATTGGAGCTGTATCAGAAGTGACTGAAAATTGGAAAACCTGCTGGACGATAAACCCAGAAAATGAAAGGTGCTGACTTTGACTTTGATGTTCTTTCAATTAAGATGATGAGAAATGCAAAAATTAGAAGAGGGAATCACAGCTTCTTTAATTTGAGACTTGCTCTGAAAATACAGGCATGGATTTAGCTGACTGAATGTGTGCTGTCATCCAGGCGAGTTAGGGACAGAAGTAACGAACAAAGAGCTGAAAAAGAAAGAAAAAACAGCCACATCCAATCAGTGAAGCATGCATGTGCATGACTGAGTGAGTCACAGACAGCGCCTGGATTGAGAATGAAAAAAAAATGGCAACATTTGTGCACGTGAGCAATCAGTCGTGTAGACATGCAGATGGAAATGAGAAATGTGTGTAAACCATGTTGAACATATTACATCCAAATTCATGTTGGTAGCTGTTCTTTGTAATCTTACTGACATTTTCACATTTCACGTTTTTGGTGAAATTTACAACAAAGCTCAATAATCTTGATTTAAGTGAATAAGAATTGAAAAAAGAAGAAAAAAGAACAGGCATGTTCTGCACTTTGGACTCTGTGCTGCATGTTATCTCTATGTTTCCATTATATTCAAAAACAAACACAATGATCTCATTACAGGGTGTCTCTCCCAAAGCCCTCAATCCCACCGTTACCCATGCTTTGCACTAGTCCCTTCTGCTTTCCTCAGAAAGCCCACAGCACTTGGCCACAACCTCACTGTCAGCGCTCTCCAACCTCTCAGAGACCTTGGCTTTGTTTATTCATCCATGCTCACATGCTAATACGCTCGGTTCAGAGTCCAAAATGCCATAAAAACTGTTTGTGTTTGTTGGTCCTGCAACTTTTGCCCTCCCCATTCCACAACGATGAGCACGATGTAAACACTCTGGGCAGTTTCACTCATGCATGTTAACATGCCCTGCAATACAACAGGGAAATGGAAGGTGAGAGCTTTGATTTAGATATTGAGGAACATTTAGCATAGCTAAAGATCAGCTCCATCTTTTGGGAAAAAAAATACAATATGAGCTAAAGTACCCTCAATCAAATTTTCTGCTCCCATTCTGACTCACTAAACATCTCCATATCATAAACACCTAATCAAAAAGTGAGTACTTTATAGAAGATTGAACATCTCTAAGGTCATTAACCTACATTAATCCTACATTTATACATGTGCCAAAGGGTTAATTGCTTTAAAAAGAAGCTTCAGGATTAAAGGAAGCTAGCTTATCACCAGAAGAAACCTTGCATAAACTGTACATTTACAGCCTCTTTAAAAAAAAAAAAAAAAAAGTCAGTCTATTTTTTTTTTCCATTTCTAACATATTTTGATTATGTTTGTTTATCTGACTATTCCTCACTGTAGTTTTGTATTGAGCATACATAGGCATAGACTTCATATCAGTTTTAATAACTCTAATCACAAATTATCTTGATGTCAATATTTATCTTTATCCTAGTTTCCATCTGTAGTAAGTTGACAGTTAGTCATTTGCATGCCCCAACAACTCTCCCTGCCAGGCCAGATTTGCAGGCTGACAGCAATACCCTAGTAACTGGCCTGGTTCGCAAGCCTCAAGGCTACTGCTGCTTCCCAACACCTCTGTGAAATCATGACACATGATACAGGAGAAGAGGGAGGGGTGGGAGAAAAATAGATGGGGTCAAAGTAGCAGCAGATGATTTTACAAGTGCAAAAGATGAGGCTACGGAGAGGGGGGGGGGGGGGTGAAGGAGAAGACGAGGGTAGCCCCCTCTCTTTCTTTTTCTTTCTTTTTCTCATTCTTTCATGCACACAAACATGCACCCCATGCCCTGCCTTCTCCCTGTCTCTTACATCAACCTGCTTGTCAACCCTGGTGACCCAAACGATCCATCAACCACTGCTGCCGGTGAAGGGAGGAAGAGTAGAGTGAAAGGGAGACTGGTCAGAAAATGGCCAAGCTAGTAAGCTTTTCCCAAGATACAAAGAAACAATGAACTGGCTGAGGGAGAGGTGCTAGTTTTCCTCTCCTAGAAGCAGAAGGGCAAAAGCTCTCTCACTTGATCTTGTTTTTTCAGTATGAATACAGACCTTAAAGCGGGGCCTCACGATCCCTCTGACCTTTGGGGTTTTAAGCAGGAGGTGTCAGAAAATATACCTCTTACCTTCCCTATTTTTCGTCTTCTCTCCTTTTGCCAGTTAATTGCATGCCTCCATTTCATTTGGCACTTTAAGAACTGATGCTAGCAAAAAAAAGCTAACTGCTCCAATTAAATGAGGCAGCTCTCTCTGGGCATATCCTCTGTGCTTCCTCCCTCTTTTTAAGTTCAAAATAATTTTGTATAATGACCAGTGGAAATTATGATAAATTTCCCAGTGCTGTTTCTCAAGTGTCAGTTCTGTTCAAGTGTAAATGGAACAGCAGTAGAGCTTTACATTTTACAGTCCATCGTCCTCGTCTGCCTGTCATCACCTGCTCTCACTTTTCTCTCCAACGCTCAATCATTCTCCAGAGCAAATTATTCATGGAGCCCAGAAAATTACTCAGTCGAAGCAGTTAAGCACGCTCATACATCAGACATTTAAAAAATAGTTCCTACCCTTTACCTCACCGTCTCCCCTCAAATTCATTTTGAGTCTGCTTTAAAAGTGTCCATAATTTCACTTGTCTGCGGTGTCTACACTGTTTATCTGCCCAACCTCTCTTCTCCTCCTCCTCACCTTTCCATCTTAGCCCTCTCCCCTCTGGTTTCTTATCACACCCTGCCCTCTCCTCTCCAGGCGAAATGGAGAGAAGGGGTGGGGGGAAAAGAGCAGGGAGGAAGGGGAGATAGTGGAGAGAAGAGTGACAGCAGCTTATGGGGAGGAAAGTAACCCCCACCCCACCCTCCCCCTGTTTTTCTATCTCGCTCTCTGACTCTCCCTCTCCCTGGTGCTTTCTCTTCCTCGATCATGCATACACTCATAGCAGGGGTCTCTGGTCTTCTTTGTCTGGTTGTGTTTCCTTAAGGTTTCCCAGCATCTCTCACACAGCTGAGATCTGCCTGGTGCTGCCCTTGCTGCCTGACAACTATACGCACACCTTGCATGTCTGCCTGTCTGCACACAAACACTCACATAAGCCTGCAGGGAGTCAGGAATACACACGGACAGGAAATATCTTCAAAATACACTGCACACTTGCAAGCAAAGCTGGCATGTTAGACACGCATGCTGATTTGCTAAACCAGCACCTGTACAGCTATGCAGTGTGCCAAAGCAAAGACACTGCTTTTGTCCTGCCTGTGAGCATGAATCAGCATTCTGCCTGAATTATAGGGCTGCATTATGGATTCTCTGCACAACCCACATACTCTCTAGACATAGTTCAGAGAAAGAAAACACATGCACACAAACACATACGGCAGCAGCTGGTAGACCGAGACATCAGTGGAATGTGTCAATAACAAAAACAAGGCTTATTGTCAAATTTTTGACAGTTTCTACGCCAACACAAAAATTATATATGCTCCTCCTACATTCACACTTTCACAAATTCTGTACATTCCAACCATTTCCACTGGCTAATATGAAGCTTTGCAGAGTCAGCCTAGCTTTACTTTTGATCTCTCTCAGTCTTTGCTCTTCAGGCATTTGTATTTTTACTATACATGGGTGGAGAGAGGATGTAGACTTTTGAAGAAATTTCAACACACTGGAAGGCTGAGGCCCAGTGGACGCAGCTGCCATACTGGAAATGATGACTCAACCTATCAGGACGCAGAGAGCTCATATGTGTCCACCTCTCAGTCAAGTTGGCCATTCCTCTGAATGTACCCAAGTATGAAAAACTTGAAGTCTAAATATATTTAAAACAAATAAGCAATGGAAACATTAAATCCTGGTAAAGTTTGTATACAAATAGAAACTGGTTCCCCCACCCTCCCCCCACCTCATCTTAAAGAGAGAGAAAGAAAAGAAAAGAAAGGAAAGGAAACGAAAGAAAAGAAAAGAAAAGAAAAGAAAAGAAAAGAAAAGAAAAGAAAAGAAAAGAAATAAAAAGAAAAAAGAAATATTTCTACCTATAGAAATATATAAGCTTGAGTGTGTTTGTGTGGGTAAGTGCTGATCCCCTCAAAGCGCTCAGGCCTTAATTAAGCTAACTCTTGCACTGTCGAGCTAACGCTAACAATGCAAGTGATCCCTGCTCATTAGGCAGAAATCTCCACAAATCTCTCCAACACTCTGCTGTGGCTGCAGTTAAAGAGCTCTCTCACTAGCATAACAACAGATCCACATCATTACAAACACACACACACACACACACACACACACACACACACACACACACACACACACACACACACACACACACATGCCAAGCACACAGAATCACAGTCACGACCATACACAGACAGTGTAGAGAGACGTTATGCATCATTATGCTAACTAACAGAGCAGAAATGTTTAGCTAACATCAGGTCAGTGGGCGAGGAAATGCAAGGGGTCTGTCTTGATAGGACGAAAGGCACAAACAAATACGTGGAGACACAAACAGACACACAACACATAAATGTTAGAATGTAGTATGCCAGCTGAAGCTTATAGGGACAACACTAAATTTAAAACCAGCCATGCAGACTAATATCCTTAAAATAAGCAGCTCACACACCCCCTGATGTTAAAGCAGTCAGTTATACACAACACAGAACAAGTGACATATTTTAACTGATAAATACCTAGAAATGTTGACTTTAATGATTGTATGTTATTAAGACTGACTCTAAAGTGGATAAGATGTGGCAGAAAAGCAAAGTACAAATGATGAGAAACCTAAAGCTAAACTTAAAGCTAAAACCTAAAGCAAATTAGATTCTTAGCGAAAGTCAGTCATAATTCTGCAATCGATCATCCCATCATTACAAAACAGAAAATCTATTATTTCTAATGCAGCTCAGTTAAGTGCACCTCATTCCTAAATTACACCCTCCTCTGTTGCTTTCTCCTGCTCCACTTCCCCTCTCTTCCTGCTTCTACCATAGCCTAGGGCTAATGGATGTCAGCAAGCTGATTGTAAAGCCAGAGCCAGTAACACACAAACACACCTACACCTACAGAGACACACACTCACATACCTTAACAGAGGTTGGCTGATTGCATCGCAACACAAACACATTTCCACAAGAAAGTGTAAGTCAGCTCTACTCATTGTAGCAAAGCTGCAGTTTTTCCTGCAGACGAGACATGTGATGCGTGTGCAGGCTAATGGCCATATATTATTTATTTGCATAACTATGAGTAAGAGTCGTATGTTCATGTTCAAGGTGCAATATGACATTATATCCCACTTGACCCTTATAAATTAAGCTTTGAATCACATTGACCCAGCACGAAAAATAAATCATTTATTTCACACGCTAATGCACTTTCTCTGTGCTCTTGGCTACATTTGTGAGGTTTCTGGATCAATAAAAAAAAAGGAAGAAAGAAAAAAAAAACAGCTGATTAATAAAATCAAAAGAACAAAATGTGAAAGTCTTACCCTTTTTCTTTCCATCCATTCATAACTCTAGTGTCACTCGAAATCTGTGCCCTGGGACTACAGTCCACATTGCACTATTCAGGGCTTGTTGAACTGGCATAAATTTAACTAGACTTGATAGTGTTATTTTTAAAACAAGGAATAAATTTTGCCTCTCTAAACCTCTGAAAACCAGATCTTTTTTAAATCTGCAACAGAACTAAGCCCTTTGCTTTTACGTCACAGGCATTATGCACTTTAAATAACCAGGAACGTCAGCTACACCAGCCACCAGCAGGTGGCCTTGGCCAAGCAAACGAGTCACAATCTGAGCAGAGCAGTTGAATGTCAAAGTTTCAAAGCAGGCACAAAAAAAGACTCCAGTCCTCTTTATCTTTTACTACATTTCCTCTTAATTAAACCTCAGTGAATAGAGTTTTACATGGCTAAATAAAACATCTTGCTTAAATGAGAGCTCATTGCAAAGAGTCTCTTATGGTTTGTGATGAAGTGCTAAATTAATACGACCTACAAAAGCAAAAAAGGAACATCAACAATAAGACTTGAAATTGCCTGATTAACTGTTTAATGCACACTTGGCTTTGCAAGCAAGACAGCAAAATGACAGCCCTGAACCAGCAGACATGATATCCTTTCAGTGGAAGAAGACAGAAAGTTGTCTTATTCTGTGATACAGACAGAATTCAACCATTTTGACCTATTTCACAGGTCACTTGTGAATTTAATAGAACAGCATCTTAAAAGAAATGCACCTGGAGGTGGTGTGTGTGGTTATGTGTCCACAGAAATTGGACACATAACCACACACACATAATAGGCAGAAGCAGTTGAAATGAGAGAGCTGTAACACAGCTCAGGTTAAATGAGCGAAGCTAAAGTGGCATTAGTGGAATATTACAACCCCCCCCCAAAAACACAGGTCAGAATAAGGGTCAGCAGTTCAGCAGCTGGCTGTTGGATTTTTCTGAGTGCCCAAGATAAATATATGTGACTGGACAGACATCAGACAAGTGTGAAAGGAAGGAGGAATAATAATAATAATAATAATAATAATAATAATAATAATAATAATAATAATAATAATAATAATAATAAGTGTAATAGAGAAGAGACTTGATCGAAAGGAAATGTTAGACCTGGTCAGGTCTTAAGCAATAGTGACGTAAGAAAAAAAAAGTTGCCAAAGCTTAAAGCATAAATCAAGATGCAGAAAAAAAGTGCTGTCAGTTTAACTACAGGCCATTCTCCACAAAGTAGGCCCCACACTGCGGAACAAAGAGGGATGGGCTATCCAGAACACCAGCCAGGGACACCATGCTCCATTTTACTTTATGAAATTATGCCCCCCTCTCCCCTCCCTCCCTCCCTCCCTCCCTCCCCTGAAGTGAGTGATAACAACACAGGTTGCTAATCTCCCTTACATACTGATGCTAAGACTGTACAGCACAATGCTGAGCTGCACAAATGACTGTAACTTTCCCAAACTTGCAGATTTTTTTAGACAGGAGAGAGGGCCACAATCCCAAAGGACCCAAAATTCACAAGGCAAACAATACCAACTCATGACTTTTATGGTGCACACAGCAGCAGAAGTAGCAGAGGGTTGAGATTTACCCCCTTTCTCTCTGTATCACACATGCACACTCACTCTCTACCTCTCCTTCTGCAGCCCCACTTCTCTCTCTTCTTCCCCTTTTAACATAGTGGGTCAGTCAAGCTTCTGCACTGCAGCAAAGTCAAGTGATGTGTTTAAGGCTTTCTCATGACTTCGGGACCATTTGAAGCAAGTGATCCCCCCCCTTTCCCCTCTTCCTTTAGCTTTCTTGCTTTCCTCTTCTCTTCAAGCATAACATTTGTTTCTGTTAAGGATACTTTCACATAACCATAAAAACAGTGAGGTTTTAGTAGGCTTTAGTGTATATATATATATATATATATATATATATATATATATATATATATATATATATATATATATATATAAATATATATATATATATATATATATATATATATATATATATATATATATATATATATATATATATATATATATTTATTTATTTATAATTGTGCCATCAGCATAGACCCGCAGAACTTCTAAGCTTCTAGACACATATACACAAATGCAAGACAGCCACATTTCTGACCACACAACAAACACACACGCTCTAAAAAAGTGGAACGTGACTTTCTGTTTGCAGCACCTGCAGTTTACTGCAGCTTCAGCACCACGGCCAGAGACAGATTGGCTTTTTCAGCACACAGGAGATAATTCCCCATTCCCCAAATGGCAAAAGCATATCAAAACACATGCACACATAAATGATGCCAAATTTAAGTGCTTGCAAGTCGGTTTATAATGTTTTTTCGCTCTTATTTGGACTCTCTCCTTTTGGTTAATTGGACAATTACTGCTTCTTTCAACGACAAAAGAACAGATAAAAAAGAATCCCTACTTTCTTTAAGTGACACATTCTTCACAATCCTCTCCTGACAACTCCAGGTTCCCTCACCCTTCCCTAAGCCTCTTGTCTGTGCTCCCCCTCCAATCAGTCGCACTCTCAAACTGATCCCTTCGACACTCTTTTTCCCCTCTTTTACTGTTTATTCAGTGCTACCTTTCCAAATCATGCCTGCAGTAACCAAGACTCTGATGTACTCATATTAAGATAGAGTACAGTAACAAGAGCACAGGATCACATAAACATGTGTTTTCAGTCTCATGTATAAAAGTACATAGACAAAGAAGCTGTAAAAAAAAGTGATGACTGACAACATCTTTTTGTTTTCATACAAGAATCGCTTAAAATACCCAATGCAAAAATGCCTGAAGAAATGGGAGAAAGAAAAAGAGAAAGAAAGAAAACATTGCATCACATCACTCATGAAACTGCATCCCTGGAGACCACCTTAAAAGTGTACCAGAAATCCACAGTCAAATCCAGGTCCCTGCCTCCACTCAACACAAAAAACACCCACTTACTTTATACTGACAACAAATGGCTACAGTGAAATGGTGTGAGGGTCTGCAGAAACTCTCTCGAAAGGCTTACATTACCTCACATCTCTTAACAGAGGCAATTTAAAACAACTGTCTCAAAGTGTTGGTTTAGAAGAATATGTTGCTGCATTGCACACTGCATTATGTTCTAATTAAACTTTAAGATACAAGCCTAAAGGGAAGTGTGCCAGGAATTCTTACAACTCTCTTAACTCAAATACAAGAAAAGTAAAAGCAAATCAAGAGGAGGGCTTGAGAAAGAAAGAAAGAAAGAAAGAAAGAAAGAAAGAAAGAAAGAAAGAAAGAAAGAAAGAAAGAAAGAAAGAAAGAAATACTGACCACACAGCAAATCAGTGCTGATGTTTCATTGTATTTAATGTCTCCTGATCCTTTTAACTGTGTCCGTAGGAAATAATTCAACCACTTCCCCAGCACAAAGTCTGACTGGATAAAATAAGCACAACTTGAAGCTAAGCAGGAAAGTCGAAGTAGATCTGGAAGTTGCAAAGATATTAGATGATAGTCTAAAGTGGCACAAAATGGACCACAACATTCAATCAGCATTGGAAAAGAACAGGTGACACAAAGGATAACATGGTTTGAAAGTGACAGGGAAAAAGTTGCAGGGACAGAGACACTGTGAAAGACAAGGACAGAAGAAAAGGCACACACTGCATTTACCATGCTGAAGTCTTGCCAATGTGCAAACCTCAAGAGAGATGTTCAAAGAAAGGTTAACTCCACTGCGAAATTCAAATATCACTGAGATAATAGAGGACAATTCAAACCAGCAGTGCATGTTTACATTTCACACATAAAAGAAACATTTAGCCAACCTGAGAGCGCATTGGTTGCCTCTATCTAATACTCCACTAAAGGATGAAATCACTTGGAGATATTAGTGCAGGATAACAAGAGGATTTATTGGGATAAAACCACTCAGCATGGTATAATGGGACAAAAGCCCAGCACTCATTTGTGAAATATGGAGGGTGGGTGCCAGGCAGAGAGGATAGGAGGTTACCAAGATAAGGGAGTATAGCAAAACCATCAATGATCCAAAAACTTTATTTATTTATTCATTTGGGGGAGGGGTTGATGTGAAGAGTCGGGGTTAACAGAGTAATGCATTATATTTTTAATCAAACTGAGTGCACACTGAAAATGCTGACCAATATAGTCTAACCTTTTGGTCAGGAAAAGGAAGGCTTTATGTGTGTCTTCGTGTGTATTTGCACGTATTTTTAAAGTTACAAAAGAGCAGAAAATTAGGCGGGGCAGCAGAATATGGAGGTACAGCATTGTATAAGTAGAAAGAGCCTTGGCATAATGTTACATGCTAACAAAGGCTTTATATCAAGGTGACCTTCACTCATTTGAGCAACAATATAAATCAAACATGAAATACAACTCAAGGTAAACGTTCCATATTAGTCAAGACTGGGTCACTGATGAGCAAGATTATGTAACTAAACTAGCCAAGGGCAACACTGTTTGACTTGGAAGTATGTGGTTTGCTACATATCCCCCACTTTGTGTAAGCTGATACATCTGAGTATTTCTAACATCCAATTTTAACTGAGGAACAATGCTCATTGAAAATCTTTAAATGCCAAAGCAAAATGCTTATCAAGCCCATTTTGAAGAGAACAAAAAATTGCACTGGGTCCCAAATTTACAGGCACCAAAATTGCATCATATCTTCCCTAAGTTAAAACTCCCCTCTGAGAAAGAGAAGAATAGCACTATGTGTACAATTAACACAGTAATTACTTCACAGCTGCTCCTTACTTTGTTTTTGTCTGCTTGTGCTATTTGGTCCCAAAATATGAATCAATAAAACACAAAATATCTACAAATGTGACGGCAAAACAGCTGAGCAGTTAAGGTTTTCCAGGAAATACAGACCTCTCAAGAAAAATACTACTGGAGATGTTGACAATCAGCAACCCAAAACTTAATATATCAGTATGCAAGAGCATTATAAAGCTTACTTTCTTTGAAAATAAAGATTTATTTTGTTGATAGAGCTGCTTTATTCTGCAATTTTTTAGACAATTGGTTGAAATAAATCAAGTGAAATGGAAAAGGCATTTAACATATGCACTGGAATGAATAAAACTAGCTTTTGCAACTTGAAGATTTTATATAGATATTTTGAAAACAGATCATAAAAATACAAGACATGATGACCTCTTAGGATAAGCATTTTGTGCATTACATTATACTGTAACTGCAACCAATCTACACAATACCCAGTGAACCTGAACACCTTATTATCTCCCCCCTGTGGACTAAGTCCAAAGTGCTACTTCGGAGGGAGTCAGAAAAATTAGATGCACAAATTCAAAGTGTGACTTCCAATCACTTTTTCACGGCCTCCCAATTACTGTTAATTAGCCTACATCAGCAGTACCCGTTAAGATAATTAAAATTGCAGCATGCCTCACTGATTTGGTTTATCCTATGATATCACCCACTTTAAAACCAGCAGCAGGAACTTAACTTGTTCTGGCATTAAGTGTTTTAACCCCTAGATAACATCCAACCAAGAGCAGTAATGTAGTGGCAAAATAAAAATTGTGCGCTTTGATAACCAGCATAAGGAAATCATGGGGCAGATAACAAATAGACACACAGATGTATTATTTCTCTGAGGAAAAAAAAGGACCTTGCCCCCCCAAAAAATGAATTACCTCCATTCTAATCCAAAAATAATCAACTGAAATGAGATCAAATGTTATTGCCCTCCACTACATTTCTGTCTAGCACGCTGTTGGTCCAATAGCTATTTCCCTTTTTCCAGCAGCTTTATATCATGATGGTTGGCCACACCTCCAACCTGCCATTGAAACAAGACACCAAATACACAGCCTGTCAACAGCTCCAGTCACACAGGTTCCCGTGGCATCAACCCTTTCATCATTTGATTGAAGAGTTTGTTTTTATTAAGAAGGCTATACCAGACGCATAATCACTATACATTGATTTAACATTACCTTTACAATTAAATTCTTCACTGAAATTACAGAATAAATATATGCACATTTTTCTTCAAATCTTTGTGAGAGAGAAAACATTAAAAGTGCTTCCTACAAAGCCGTTAGTGGGTGACAATGGGGAATCCAGAAGCAATGGAAGGGGGATCAACAAAGTGCATGGAAATATCCAGAAAACCTTGAGCGTTGTCTTATAATAATATTCACAAATGTTTAACCATCCGTACGTTGGCGCGTCCTTTTTACGAGAAGCACCCTGATATAGACAGAAGTCCTCATTAATAGTAATAACCATATTAATAAGATATAAAAATTAAATAGAACACTGAACTGTAAATGCGTTGCAGTATCTCTGTTCATAATGTGGTGTGGTAGTTATGAGTAAATCCCCTCGCTTCCTGCACTGAAGCGAGTGCATGCAGCAAACTGCAGTTCATTTTAATATAGTTTTTTTTCTCTCTTTCCATCATTGCCTACAAACTTTATGTGCATGGTCCCCAGATGTTTGTTCATCCTAGTCAGGGGTAAAAGAAACAGAAAGGAAACCCCAAGTCAGGGAGACGTCCAGCTCCCGTGTGTCTTTCGCACCATGGTAACTCCATCACAGGGGTTTTCATGAGAGATGTACTTTAGGATGTTTTGTATGTTTTTATTCCCCAGTGCCCCTCTTTTTCCCCTTTTGCTCTCTCGGGCATATAGAGATATTTATATATTATAAAAATAACGGCTGTTGACATTGCTGGCTACTCTGAAAAAAAGGCACTTCATTGAATTATCTGAGAATGGCCTCTCCTCCAAAGTGATTGGGGGGGGACTGTGTTGTACTGTATTGTAATATTTCTTTTTTTTATCATGCTGCTTTATCAAGTTATTATTGTTATTATTTTTTTAAACTGGTTTTGGGTGATTTTGTTTTGAGAGTGGAGAAGTGAGTGTTGGTTTTGTGTTTTGCTTTGTTTCCCCATGGGCTCTAGATGTTAAAACCGATAAGATTTTTCCAAGACTTCGAGGTAATCCGGCTTGGTTTGAAGTTTGGCCCTTAACTCGAGGTAATCGCTTTGGGACGGGTCAGGGTAGCAGCCTTTCCCCGCCGTAAAAAGCAATGTTTCCTTTAGCCGTGCATCCTGCTGCAAATCTGGGTACTGCATGCCTGGTGGGTGCGCATGCGCCACATGCATGTCCTTTAGTTTGGGTACGGTCCCATACAAACAGTCTACAAAGCCCACTGTTGGCGTGGGCCTCTGACTGTCAATTACTGTAGGGCAGAGCCCTCCATTCTCGTGAAATCCTGCCATGTCAGCTGTTGTGTGGTTGACTGTGACAATGGTGTTGAGTTGAGAGTTGGAGACAGCCAGGGTCCACTCTCTCTCTTTCTCTAATAAGGTTCTGTAGTTGCTGTTGCTACTGGTGCCGTTGTCTTTCTTCTCTGAAAACTGCACTCTGTCTTCCTCTGCTATCTCTCCCTCTCTCGGCTTATATATGGGGTTGTTACACATTTGAGTCACAGGGTGAGGAATGTAGTCATAGACGTGACCGTGGGCATGTGTGTGACTAGTGTGAGTGTGTGTGTGCATACTGGGTGTTGGTTTTTCCGGTGTGCCAGTGTTACCAGCACAACTCTGTCTAGGTGGGTCCTCAAAAATCCTGCATTGCATTTGGATCCCTGTTAGATCGACCTCAGAACGCTTCCGAAAGGGCAGCTTCTTCCTGCGACGCAGAACAAATGCAAAAAAGCCAGCAGCCACAAACACAGCAGAGATGAAGAGGATGAGAAGGCTTAGAATGAGAACAGACAGTGGAACTGCTCCTCTCCCTCCTGCCTCTCCCATGTTAGAGCTCCCGGTGGTGAGGTCATCCCCACCAGGCAGGGCAGGTGAGGGGCCCGAAGCGTACTTCAGCTCAGGACAGATGACTTCAACCTCCAGTGAACGCAGGTCCTTTCCGATAGCAAACTCAGGAGTCTTGCAGAAGACATCTCCAACCACGATGACTGAGGAGAGCTTTTCTAGCCACTGTTTGAGGGGGATGATGTCACAGGAGCAGTCCCAGGGGTTTTGGTGTAGATCAATCTGTACGATGGAGGTCAGATGTTCAAGAACACCTCGTACTGGCAGGGAAAGGAAGTAGTTGTTGCGGAGGTTGAGTCGTGCAAGGTTGGTGCCAGAAAAGGCATCAGTGGGGAGGGAGCGCAGCAGATTGTCATTGAGGAAAACCAGCTGGAGGTTTGGCATCAAGGAGAAGGAGTTAGGCTGTATCTCACGGATGACGTTGTATTCAAAATAAAGATAGCTTAACATCTGCAGCCCTCGAAACATCCCAGGGGTGAGCCTCTCAATGTCATTCCCATTCAGATATAAACTTTTTAAGTTTGGCAGGTTGATAAAAGCCCCCTCCTGGACATAGGATATCCGATTATTCCCTAAATGCAGTAAATCCAAACTTGAGAAGTTCCAGAAATCAGAGCGGTAGATTTTCTGTATTAGGTTACCACTGAGATACAACTTCTTGGCATTGAGAGGCCGAGGCAAGAGCTCAGAGATGTTGTGAAAGCCTTTCTCTTTACAGTTAACTGTTAGTCCCAGATCGTTGATGTGAAGGTTGCATGTGCATCCAGTTGGACAGATTATTGGGATTGGGGGTCTTGTTTGGTAGCCAGCAATAGGGGGCTGATTGATGCCTGGGTAGATGCTACGAGGGGTTGGTGGGTTCTTGGTGGGCCGAGGTCGTTTGGTAGGCTTGACAACTCTTTCCTTGTATTCCACCGAAGAGGCTGTGTTATGGAAGGAGGAGAGCATGGAGGAAGGTTTTGTAGGCCATGTGTTCTCGTTGCTGAATGGGACTTTGGGAATTCCCAGCTTGGCCTCAATCTCTGCATCAGAGAGTAGCGGACAAAGCTCACTGCGCTTGATTTCCCTCAAGTCTTTTCCGTGTAAGTGGAACGGGTACTCACATGTGATCTCCCCAACCAGTGCTGTGTAGGGGATCCTCTCTAGCCATGTTTTCAACTGAACAATCTCACACACACAGTTCCAGGGGTTCTCCTCCAGCTGGATTTCCATTAAGCTCCTCCCAATGTACTCCAGTGTGCCTTTGTATGGCAATGTCTTTAGTCTGTTTCCTCTTAGGTCCAGATGTGTGAGTGACACAGAACGGAAAAGATAATTTGGGAGCACAGGGATGAGATTGTCATTAAGTATGAGCACTCTCAATTTGTGGAGATGCCTGAATGCACCACTTTCAATCCGTTTGATAACATTGTAGTCCGCTTGGAGATACTCTAAACTCTCCAACCCCAAAAAAGTGTCATTCCGGAAAACCTCAAGTTTGTTTTCATGTAGGAACAGCCGTTTGAGTATTCCCAATCCATTGAATGCTCCGGCATAGATATCTTGCAAGGCATTATTACCCAGATTTATGGATATGGCATTGTTTAGATGGAGAAAGCTGTTAAAGTAAAGCTTCCTCATTGAGTTTCTCTGCAGGTTGAGCTTGAATGGCCGACTCCACATCTGGGAGATCTGGCTGACATTTGTAAATCCTTTGCTGTCACAGTGGACATGAAAAATGCCCTCCTTGACCTCGCAGTAGCAGGGCTCGAAGCAGGGCTCGTCGATCTCTTCGGACTCCTCTAGTAGTGGGATTGGGGTGGTCCATCCTAAGGCTATGGTGCTCAGCAAGGTAACCCACAGCATCCTTGCTGACACCAAGGGGATGAAGTCTAGGCTCCGGGGACAGAGCCGCTTCACACCACTGCAACACAAAACAGAGGAACAATGAATCAAATGACAGATACAAATGGGCATTTTAGATGTTAATGAACAAACTAGAACACATGCACACTTTCACAAAGCAAGTTTAGGATGAGGGATAGGCAGGCAGAGGTGAAAGATGGGGGAAGGGGAGTATTAGTTTCAGTGCAGTAGAAGAGGACTTTGAGATGAACATCAATGTGTAATAGAATGACACTGAAGACTACTTAAAATGTTGCAAAATTTCTGGCTATCAAAAAATATATAAGCCAGCACTCTTGGATGGGCGATGTGATACTCAGCAATGCAAACAAATCTCTGCATTCAGACAGTTAACGTCAGTGTATTAGGGGAAAACCCATTTATTATACAGCAGATGTGCTGGTAAGGTCATAATAAATCAGCTCAGAGATGCTTATCGCCATGAATAAACGAAGGCAGTAGCAAGTGGGCGAGGTTAGTGGAGAGGAGACACCGTCCCGGGCTGTGTTTATTACATAACAAGGACCTCAATCCCTCTTTCGATAAATGAGAGCCCAGAAAAGAGCGGTGCATCGGAGGTCTTGTGCAGGGAGAGGATGGAATGGAAAAGGTGTCAGCCTGGTGACCATTATCGGGACAAGATGGGGACTGTTGGAGGACTTGCTGCACATCCATCATGTTAAATAGCACCACAACATATCAATATGTGCTCTCTTTAACTTGTGAAAATCATGGAAAACACAAGCTTAAAAATGTAAAAAGTGCCAGTAGGGCTATAATATCACAGGAGCTGTATTTAGCATTGAAAAGACGTCACATCCATGTCAAAAAAGGAAGAAGGGAAAGTATAATAGTCCACTAGGTCCAATGATCCTGGTGTGCAGGAAAAAAGCAAAGCATGTGCAATTTCCCTCCGTCTCTTTCCTCTGAGTAAGCCCTTTACATATAAACCCTGTGAACATTTTTTTCATTTTAATTTAGTTTATGATTAGTCAAAAACCAAAATCAATTCAACTTTCTTTGGTCTTCACGATTGGTGATTCTATTTATGGCTTGAAGGAGTAGAGGCAGAGTAAAAAGCGCAGCAGATGAAGCCGCTGCTTCGGGAGGCTCAGCTCTGAGGTTGTGAGGTTTGAGTAGAATTGACTGCCCTGTGGACTAATAATAATAATAATAATAATAATAATAATAATAATAATAATAATAATAATAAAAATTGTTGTTGTTGTTGTTATTATTATTATCATCATTATTATTATTATTATAGCCCCTTTTAAATTACAATGAGGAGGTAATCACAGATTTTGTGAGTTATTTGTGAAACTCAATCACACGCAAGCACTCACACTTGCACAGCAAATATCTTTCCAGTAGGCTGTCACTTTGCACACGCAAGCACTCATACACGCACGCGCGCGCACACACACACGGCACTGTCCGTTCAGACGACGATGCTGAAAATCCAAGTGCTGGGACCGTCTAACAGAGAGCCACTCTCCATGGTGCTGAAACCAAAGCCCAGCAACAAAAGGGTAAGTAGAAAAGGAAGAGAAAAACTGTTATTCCCCAAAAAGACGTTGTAAAAAAAAAGAAGAAAATCCTTTTATGATTTCCAGAATGCAAAATTCACTGATTTCGTTCCCCTCTCCGTGCGTAATCCTTCAGGATTTATCGATCCCGCCTCCACCGCAGAGATCAAAAAACGCAGATTCAACGTCGAAAAAAGTAATAACGAAATTTACAGCAATTAAAAAAAATGCGTGCCACATTGCATTCCCTTGAGGTGTCTGAAGTCAGACGATTTACGTACTTAGTTTCAGTGGGATTTCAACTTCACATATCCTCCTGCGGTCTGCTCTGCTGTTGCCCGGTGCGTCCCTCTCACCGTCCGATGCCGGGCTGCGAGGAAGAAGACAAGAAATGGGGGTGACGGAGCCGTCAGAGGATGAGAGGAATGGGAAGGACAGAGATGGGGAGAGATCAGGGAGAGGGGAGAGATGCGCATGTGAATGAGCCACAGATCCAAAGCCAAACTGGAGAGATCCTCCACAGCCTTGTATACTAACATGAATTAGAGTGGCATTTTCAACATGACCTCACAGTAGATCCCAGGCGTAAATTCATGCCAAACTAAGTTATTAAGAAAATATGTAATCTAAAATCTCACGTCGTCTTGTTGACAAAGAAATACTCCCCTCGTTTAATGGAATTTGACACAAAACAACCTTGCTGTCAGTAAAGCAGAGATAGCAGATAGCTTACTGAAATATATGCCAAGCATAATGCAGTAGCCTTCCGTCGTGACATTGTCAGGGAAATGTTGAATAAAGAACAAACAGCTATTGATCAGTCGACTGGATCCCTGCGATCCGTTATCCTGCTTACGGCGAGTGCTTGATGTTCCCTTTTAAGTCCGTGGCTACGCAGACATAAGCATACAAATACACACACATACACTCATACGCACACATCTGCATAAGATTTCCCTCATGATGCACTCCAGAACAAACATAGCCAAAGCACTCACCTTAGTTTGGGACTGCGATTAGAAAGCATCGGGGAAAAAAAGAAGCACTATGAATCTTGTTAGATCTCTCCTGTTCGTCTCTCTCTCTCTCTCTCTCTCTCTCTCTCTCTCTCTCTCTCTCTCTCTCTCTCTCTCTCTCTCTCTCACTCACTCACTCACTCACTCAGTGGTTGAGGCAAAAGAGAGGAGAGAGGAGGAATGAAGACGTGATAGGAATGCAATCTCCTCCACTCTTGCTCTCCGGTGACTGACTCTCTCCCCTTATTTCTCGTCTCCCGTTTTTTTTTCTTTCCTAAGTAGTTTGCTTAAAATGCAAGCCCTCGACTTGTGCCAGTCCGCTTCCTCTTCCTCCCCTATCCTCCTCCTCCTCTTTCTCCTCCGCCGCCGTCGCCTCCGCACCCCCCTCTTGGGCGAGCGTTCAACAACTGTGCAGCCGGGTGAGAGTGCTCTCCTCTCGGTTTCAGGACCGTGTCTCTGTCCGGCGCGTCGATAGCAGGAGTCTGTTGATCATATTGACGCGTGGGTCAGCTGCTGCTTTTTCATTTTATTGTTATAGGTATTTGTATCTGCGGGTCCGTTTCCCTTCCGTGCGTCAGAGAGGAGTGAGGGACTGAGCCGGGGGTGGTGGTGGTGGTGTGGAACGGGAGCAAAGGGGTGAGAGACGCAATGGAGATAGATCTGGCGGTGAGAGAAAGAGGAGGAGAGGAGGGAAAGAGTGATGGGGACGGTTGCGCTATAGTTCTGGATGCTGTCGAGTGGAGGAGAGGAAGCGAAGTGAGGAGAGGAGAGGGTGAGGAGAGCTCTGGCTTTCTTAGCGGCGACGCGCATCTAGACAAATATATAAATAAATACGAGTCATGGAGCGCGTGGTGCGGGGTGGGACTGTCAGACCTGTGGATGACAGCAAGACGGCTCTCTCCCTCTTCTCTATTATTCAGAATTGAGATAAATCTTAAAATCATCACAGTGACACCCATTTCTTTTCTGCTGAGCGGAGTTTTCTGGGTAAAATTTAGTTTTGGCAGCCCTCACCCCATCAGTGCCTCTCCTTGTCTGCCGTGGAGACGGATAGGGTGGCTGTGGGTTTCTACAGCAAGCAGGGGAGAGAGGCAGGGAAATACAGAGCGCTTAGTCTTTTCCCACCGTTTGCGTGCTTTCCCCCGCCTCGCCTCCAGCGGGCAACACAAGCCCGTGTAGTGAGCATCGAGCAGAGATCTCACAGGCACGACTGGGACTCCATCACGAGTTATTCTTAGGAAAAATGATCTGAAATTTCGCCACATTCATGACACGGTTCAGCTAAAACACTTAGAATGTCTGAAACTGTGCAGGCACAAAGTATAGTCTCCCCCGGAGTACACAACAATGTACTGAATCCAAAAGCTTGTTCCCCATACCAGGAGAGCCTCAAACTGTACTGTAAATTATGTAGTCCCCAATGTTATTACACATGTTTTTGACAACCAAAGGCAGATAAAAGCACAATCTTTGCCATGTAGTATTTTTTTCTGGCATTGAATGATACATTAACCATAGGAGTAAATATGGAGGCAGCTCAAGTTCTCAAGAGGGTCTGGAAATCCCACACACGTACTAAGATGCATCCACAAACTTCATTTGAACATTTAAATTTTGCACAGAGCTAACAAAATACAATTGGCTGCTTTCAATGTTATATGACATACGCACCATTGTTTTCTAATCATGATTGAGGGAAATATTGTGAATAAAGAGCACAAGCTGCAAGGTCAGAAAGGAAATTTAGCTTTAGATGATTTTGATCATATAAGATAAATTCATAGGACACTGTCCATTATCTTGAAAATGATCAGCAATTGTTGCCCAATGACCTTGCCTTTTTACAAAACCTTGTGCAGAAGAAAAGTCAAACTCAGACTGAAGGTTTGGTAAATCAGTGTAACCATAGTTCTGTTCACTTTAAACTTCTTTCCATTTTCCATTCCATTTCTCTACATTCCCTGAGGATGTACCTTTGCAAAACTACCAGTTATGTTAGCATTTCGCACAGCTATTTGTCATGTATGTGGCTCAACACATATGTCATTTGTATGTCATCTGTGCTATCTAGGGATGCACCGATCCAACTTTTCTGGTCCCGATATTGATACCTGGGTTTTGGGTATCAACTGATACAGATACTGATCCGATACCAGCAATGAAAATAATAACCTGTATACCGTACTGTGGGATAACACTGGTAATGTTTTGGGTTAAAGGCAAAAATGAGTACTTCTAACTTTACTGATATTGACATTAATTTAAACTATAAAGTGTTTAAATGTTTACCAATAGTTTGCTTAAAAAAACAATGCTTGAGAACTAACAGAAATTATAAGAAATACATTTTTATACCCTGTAGACGGGTCATGCAGTAAAAAAAAAAAATGAAAAAAAAAAAAAGTAAAAAAGTGCATTACAGGTAACATCCTAGTACAACCTTTATAAGACAAATGTTTGTAACCACATACTGTAAACAAAGTGACAATTTTGTGGCTTTTCCAAGGGATATCCATTCCATCTTTGAGGGGCTCCATTCAGTACCCGATACCTGATACCAGGATTGATCGGTGCATCTCTAGTGCTAACATGTGGCAGAGAAATCAGTGAAACTTGGTTTAGATCTCTGTGAGGACTGAATAAATGCTACTTGGAAACAAGTAAGAGGAGTGGATTATCCCAGCTCAACAATGAGTTGCAAAACCTAATGACCTGCAGGATTAAATCTGAAATTAGGATTAGCTGAGTAAACTTTAATCTCATTTACAAACCCCCTGAAGAGATCAAAACCAGGATGGATTAAAACAAACTTCAGTGAGCCTTTGAAACTGTTTGTCATCATGTTGTTGCCATTACATTTTCCTTTCATTTCAATTTTCCCATCAAACAGCCTTATCTTTAATATATCAGTTATAATATCCGAACTATGACCCTAAACAAAATCAAGGACATAGTCACCAATCTCCTCCAACATTCAGTAGACACCCCTACATACTGGAGCAGTTCTTGTGGGATTAGATATGAGTGTTTTGGAGTGGCTGGTGGTCTGTAAAGCTGCCATTCTTCTTCATAAAAAGCCATCATTCACCCCTTCATCCTGTCAGCTGATGTCAGACAGAATGACATAAGGCCACTACAAACCCCTCACAAGGCTCACATGACATGGACAGGCCAGTTTGTCACTATGAAGCAGTGCTAAACCTTAAGATTACAGACCAGGGCTAATGAGATCATCAGTTAGACTTTTACACTTTGAGTGACACAGCAAAAATTGGACATTGATCTGTTTGGGTTTTGGGGTTTGACAAGTGTCATGCCAAAACAATAGCTCCAGCTCACAAATGAAAATCTTGGCAGTGAGTGACAATGCTGTACAAAAAGATAAAGTCATGAGCAGTTTATTTACATAGATCACAGGCATTTTTCCAAAAAAGCAATAAAACAACCTTCTTTGATACACACACACACACACACACACACACACACACACACACACACACACACACACACACACACACACACACACACACACACTATCTTTTCCAGTAAATGATCTTTCATCACCTTCACCAAGTATTTTGACCTAACCAGATTACCTCAATGGCTTTCAGAAATGCAATGAATGGCTCAGTTTTGGAACTGGCATGCCTCTTGAATTATCGAAGACAAAGTCATTACGCATCAGATTAGTCATTTAGTTGAAATAACTTCATTAACTGTCTAATGAGACATTAAATCAAACCAAGATTAACCCAAAATGGAAGACTTAAGAGGGATAAAGGGTTAAAACCTAGCAGAAAACTGGGGAAAAAAAAGACTCAACATAAAACTAAACGAGTGCAAAACAAGAACAAAACAGTTGTGTGGACGACACAGAGGAACATAAAAGCACAGCCATAATGTTTGACTGATATGTCTAGACATTATAACAGGCATTAGAGTCAACTCAAACATCCCTGACCTTTGAAAGTCGTCGCTCCTTGATGGACGGACATCAGTGACACTTTGTCATGTGGACAGCAAGCAGCACTGTGAGCAATGATGAAACAGGCAGCTGCAAATACTGCTCAATCCTAGTGACACCCTGAGATGAAAAGAAACAGGCACAGGTCCACAGCCATACTAGGAAGACATTCTCATATTATTTATTGTTTTAATGCTTGTTTCAAGCTTTATATTTGTGGGATAATGTGCATTAACAGAAGCAACAAAACAGAAACAGAGGTAGCTATTGCTTTCTACTCGCAGAGTCACAGAAAATAGACACAGATAGAGGATGCAGCCATGAGGCTTTCAAATCTGATAAAGTTGACAATTGCCACATAAGTCTCCCAACTTGCTGAGCCAAAGCAAAATCCACTTTGCTTGAACTGAAAGATAAACATGTGAAAACAGAAGAGTATCGACTGTGGACACTGTCACTGCAGGGCAAATGAAGGTTCAACTCTGAAGCAAAGGAGCACTCCTGAGCATGCTCAAACCTCTCAGCAAGCAAATTTTCTCAGGCTTGTCCCCTCAGAGATTCAGCCTCTATCTCTAAGGGGACAGCATCTGTGCCCGACTCAGCATTCAGGTGTCTGTCCCTTAAGGGCTTCTTGCATGTCTTCAGAAGCGTGACTTAAACTTAAGGCCTAAACCCCTGAGTTAAAATTACAGCAGAGGCTTGTAGAGCTCCAAAAGTCTTGCAAAGATCTTGAAGATACAGTTGTTTGATGGATATACTGGAGTAATTTCAGGTGCACTGGTTTGGCTTTGTGTTCAATCACACATCCCGTGTACAAAAGTGGCAGTCCTCACAACGGGCAACTAAGTTTGATTGCAACCTGTGGTTGTTTTCTGCATGAGGTTCCATGCATTCTCTCCCAATTCCGTGCTATATCAGTATAAAGACACAATAGTGTTTCATTTCAAGATAGATTTGTAATAGACATTATTACAGTTACACAAGTCAAAGAATAACCATTTATTCAAATGCGGATTGCTTTTTAAGATGTTGACTATAGACTCATGTCTTTCTGCAACTTTATAGATTAGGCAGAAAAGTTTGATATGCGTTCAAACTTTACCCTCTTTTTGAAACTTCTATCAGCCTGTCTTTACTTGTCATCAGGTTTCAGTGACACACCTCATGCCACCTGCCTAAGTCCTTTGTGGACCAAAAGGGATTGTGGGAGGACAGTCCAATAATTCCCCATTTATCGGTCTGTCCATCTATCTACCTCTCCCCTGTCAGTCTGCCTGGCTGCTTGGGAGTCGATATGTCTGAATGCTGCCCTGCCTTTCATGCTGTCCACTTACATCCCAACCTGGCAGCATGACAACTGGACCACCTACCTGCCAGTCTTTCCACCTGATAGCCTGCCTGTTTGGCTGACTAGCTGAACACTTTCATGTCTGACTCTGTCCTAGGGAACATACCTGCCTGTGTGCTTGTCAATCAGGAGCCTGTCTGAAAATGTTCAATCATTGTGCAGTTACTATTAGCCATACTCTTGATTTACAATTTTAGGAAGATAAAGGTCTGACAAGAGTGTTTACACTGTAAACAATACTGCAAACATATACTGTAAACTGTAACATGGCGGGTTAAGGCGTCCCTATAGTACCCTGTTGTAGCTTAACATGATTTACAGCCCAACAAAATCTTTCTTGCTCATGGATTTTTTTTTCCAACTTTATGAACTCTGTGTGTGCTTTGGCTGCTGTGCAGCAATGTGATGTGGTCATATAGGAGTGATAGGCCCAACAGTTTGAATGAGGATCAGGGCAAAAGAGCATCCAAATAAAAAACACAGACAAGTGCTCCCTCTCTCTATCTCATCCTATCACTCTTGCTTTCACACACACCATCTGGCATTGAGTGGAACAATCAAAATTGTTTCATGAGACACTGTATGCATTGGATGGTCTCACAGTGTCTCTGCTTTGACCTCAAACGGCATCCCAGGCCTTGTGATCACTGAACAAAGGAACATATGTGATCACTCTTTCTCACTCTAACATTACACAACTAAAAAAAAAAAGCCAGAACAATAGTACCAGCACAGTATGTTAATGGGATGTCTGCAATGTGCGTGGGGAGTAGGTGTGTGCAAAAGTCCTGTATAGAGCAGTGCGGTGCTGTATAAAGTTGAGATCAGTGTTTGAGCATGGAAAAAGAATGGTCGGGAAAGTAAGGAGAGCAGTTAGAAGTAAGTTGTGATTTACAGCTACCTTGGGCTGAATCACACAAGATTCAACAATGGGGGAGCGGAAGTGTACCAGCAAAACAAGACCGACTTATCAAGGATTGTTAAGCTCTGTGTCACATAGCTTGCAGTCACATAGCTTGTCATACCCAAGTGCATCAGTCATACCAACAGGAATCCCAACCAAACACAGGGTGCAATGGGTTAATTTGGAAGAAAACAGACACACAATTTATTATTTCAGCTAACAAAATGGGTGAAAAAAATCAATGCAAAAGAGATCATCAAGACTAAAATGATCTAAGACGTCAAATATTCTTGCACATATGTTTATATTTTGGCATAACATTTTTTTTTTGTTCTTTGGCTGCTATGCCTTGATGGAAGCATTTCATTCACACTGTCTATCAAACATTTGTGCGTTTTTTTCTGAAACATTCAAGACGTATTTTTAAAGGAGAAAAGGAGAAGGCTGTCAGTCAGATCACTCAGTAATGACTGAAAAGTTCCAATTTTATGTAAGCCATATCAGCTATTCCGGCTTGTGGATTAAAACTTTCTGCTGTCCTGTTATGGTGCATGATTACTGGGAGTCCCACAGATAAGAAAGTGGACATTTGTACGTTGAATTGTGAATGGAATATGGATAAATAGCGTGTGCATGTGTGTCAGTGGGCAAAACCTCTGTGTTTGTATGTGTGTGTGTGTGTGTGTGTGTGTGTGTGTGTGTAGTATGTGCATTGTATTGTGTCTGAGTGGAGGAGATGTACTGAGAGACAGTCTGATAAACATACTTTGGATGACTACAGGTGGAACTTTTGGTCGGTGCTATTACCCTGAAAGAAGGTGGAGAAGTCAGGAAAGTGAGGACACTCAGCACAATATGAACTCTATTTTTTGTTGTTGTTGTTGTTGTTGTTTTTATTGGTCCTGTGGGGTTTACAACAACCCACAAAACTGCCCCTATGAAATACAAAAAAATTACCGTTAACCATTAAAGGAGAATTTATCATTAACACATGCCAAGTTAAACAATTAAACAAAAGACTAATCGCAAATCAAATGCCTCACACTACTGGGAGCAGCGGTGAGTTCTTGAAGGCTCATGACCAGGTTAACCTTGTAACCAATCAGTGAAGAGGCTCCTCACTTGGAATGAAGCAGAGGATAAACAAAGGACACAAACACAGCTGTAACACTGACTCAGCTTTACTTCTGGTGAGCAGAGCATTAGGCAAAGAGGTGAAGTTGAAGCACAGCTCCAAGCTTAATGGCTACAATGATTCTCCCTCTCATTCAAGTAAGTTGTGAAAGGCTATAACAGAGCTAGAGCCACTGCTCTCTACATGGATCCTATTCAGCTACCAGCTTCATATAGCAGGGACACAATGGAAGATGAAATTGGCACAACAGAAGGTTTCAGTTCTCTGCAGGGATCTTCATTCTTTACCTTGTACCCCAGAGCTGAAGCTAAGAGGTGAGATTTGACTTACCATATCATGGATGGTGATAGGGCTCATACAACAACAGTAACTTAGGATGGCATGGCTATATAAGGAGATGATGGACCTGGGGACACAACAGAACCTGGTTCTACATTATGAATACTTTTCTTGTATATTTGACTGTTATCAACTGAACCTGAATATTAACATGATTTCCTCAAAGGGTATCCTTGATTTTGAGGCTCAAATAGTATGCAGACGTGCCCAGCTGCAACATCAGCTGTGCAGATCAAGACCTCTGCTTCAAAGCATTCCCAGTTTGTCCCCAGACTGTCTATAGAGAACATCTGCCACAGCCCATCCACTATTAATCAGAATGTTGCATTTAATGACCCGGCCCACCCAATCTGGATTATGTGACACTTACTCATAGGACTGGACTGAACTGAAAGAGGGAGTGAGAGAGAGAGTAAATGTCTGACACTAAAATGCTCCATTATGTACTCAGCCCTGGAGTGGCCTATAAATCGCAATCCATAATAGTGGGAGATGGCATGGATGCCTATTGCCATCAGTGGTCTGGCATGTGGGATCAACATCCATTCTTTTTCTATTAATGGTTTCATTCATGCTTTCATCAAACGTTACCACATCAAGTTTCTATATTTACCATGGAAATAACTTCACTTAATCTCATCCAGAGAGCATAGCAACAAGGACGCCAGATATATTTCCCAATTAGATTGAAGAAATGTGATTGTGTAGTGTGTAGGGAAACTGCAGTATCTCACAAAGCCGACTGCTCTGATGTCTTACAGAAGTGTGACCTTTTTGGTAAGCTACATACAAAAACCCAGTCATAGCCTCGCCTCCTCTATCTTGTGCTGCATGCCACAGGTGTTTTTCGGATCTTATTTGTGTGGGATCCAACAGCTTTCCCCTCCAACCCCCTGCTACCCATCCTACCTCCACTGTGATGGGACACATACCACAATTTACAATAAGGAGTCAATGTCATGGCTCTAGATTTCAGTTCCTAGCTGCTCAATAGGAAACAAATAAAGCTTGCAGTCACTGAGACATTACAGTCAAACAGCTTAGATTGATACTACATCCCCCACCCACCCTTTTTCTTTTTCTTATTTTTCTTTTTTTTTTTTTTTTTTTTTGACACAGTGAAGTTTCTGCTTTCTGTCATCAGTCTCCAATAACATTTTGACCTTAAAAACAAATATGTTTTCGATTAGTATCATTATTTGTGTTCTAGGTGTCATAAATCACAATTCACATCCAAAGTTAAATGTGTATATTAATCACCTCATGGGCTGCATGGTAGCACAGCTGTTAATGCTGTTGCTTCACAGCAAGAAGGTCGCCGGTTTGAATCCCAGTTGGGGCACAGTGGGCCTTTCTGTGTGGAGTTTGCATGTTCTCCCCGTGCATGCGTGGATTATCTCTTTGTACTCCAGGTTCCTCCCACAGTCCAAAAACAGACAGTTGTCTGTCTCTGAGTGTCAGCCCTGTGATTGACTGGCGACCAGTCCAGGGTGTACCCCGACTCTTGCCCTGAGCCAGCTCGGATAGGCTCCAGACACCTACAACCCTGAACAGGATAAGGGGTATAGAAGATGAATGAATGAATGAATTAAGCACCTCACTCGTGCCCTAATCTTCACCTTGATCCCGCCTGGAACACTAGACTGAAAAATACAACAGCAGTCTAGAAAGTATGTTTTTGATGGAGCCTACTCACTTTTAATTTTATCTTTAGGATTGATTCCAGGATCAAATTTGTTTTGCAAAGTTTCAATTTACATATCTCCTCGGAGAATTCAAAAGATATTTCAACTAACTTTATGTGCAACCGCGGTATAATTATGGTTATCTCTTAAAGGTCTTGTATCTTTGGCATCCAACATTGCATGTGAAGCTCTGATAACCCTATTGAATATTTAATGCTCCAGAGACAATTATCACTATTTATTGCATGTGGATTTGCATGCTTGTATGCGTGTCTGGGTAAGCACCTTCCATGCAAGCATGTTTTGTGTATCTTCACTCATGCTGTATGAGTTTTTGAGCTCGTGGCCAGATGGTGTCCTCGCCAGAAGCCTGTGTGGCATGACACACTCTCTTCCCCTCTGTCTTCAGTCATATACAAACACACACACACACACACACACACACACACACACACACACACACACACACACACACACACACACAAATAAATTAATAAATAAATAAATAAAATAAATGTCTGCTGCTGAGAGACCTAATTCTCACACACACTGCTTATTCCCTGGAGAGAATGTGTGAGAGACTAAGAGAGAAAGAAAGAGGGACACTTGGGGGGGGGGGGGGGGGGGGGGGGGGGCATAACTTGCTGAATCAATGGGAAAGAGGATAAAAAGTGATGGTACTGGGGATCGAGTGAAAATTGAAACATGCAAAAAAAAAACAAAAAAAAAAACTTGTGTTCTTTCACATTCAGCCTGGAAACGTAGATCCCCGACACCTTATATGGATTCAAGTTCGACACTCTTTCACTATTTTGTCTGTGAAGAGGAAGCAAAGGGAGATGAGACAATCAGTTGGGAGATGCAGTGAAAACTTGTGGGAGATGCCATTAGTTGTTTTTTTTTTTTTTTCACTTTTATCTCTTTTTTTTTCATCATTTATAATTTTTTTTCATGAAGTTCATGTAGAGACAAATGTAAACAGACTCCCATGGAGCAGACTCAAAGACCCAGAACTATTTATGTCATACATTCATTGATATAACATCTGGATGGCCAATCCAGCTGCTGAGGTTTTAAAGTCTTTATATGAGTCCCTCAATAGCTAAGAAAAAAAAACATGTTTTGACAGAAGCGGTTTTGATTTGTTTGCCTCACTCTGATGGAGTTAGATTGCATAAATGCAACATCATGTGACACTAAAAAGGGGACAAGTTATGTGAGGCAGAGTTTAAGCTGTGGATTGCTAGTACTCTAGTCGTCCCTGTGTAAATATGGATTAAACTGGCCTATATCCAAATGAATCAGTCACAGCAGGCATTTGGAGGTGCCATGAAATCAAAGAGCAAGATGGGGATTCTCTCTTTTCTTTTTTTTCTCTATCATTTGATTGTTGGCATCAAAGTCAATAAGAAGCAATGACTGTGTGTTTTTTCTTCTTCTCTCTCTGACACACTTTCCCCTGCATCTCACTTTTTTATTCTTTTTTCTTCTTCTTCTTTTTTTGGAGGCAATGAACTCAGAAACAAGAACTGGGTCATCTCTCTGACATTTCTGTGACAAGATTAGCTCTGGCTTTTGGACATTTTTTGTGTCAGTTTGACCGAGATAGAGAGGTTACAGTGATGGAGATGTAAGCCCTGACAGCCACTGTTTTAAACTTATTAAGCCCCTTTCAAAAGCTCTGTTAATCTGAAAGATATTCACGTCTTACTGTGTTGAACAGGAAAAGATGAAAAAAGAACAATATCATCAATTCAGCAGCTTACTCAGATGTTGTGGTCAATATGCTGAGGAGCAATAACTCATCTCATTTCCTGCTGTTTATTTATTGATCGATTGACTGATTGATTCATTGCACTATTCATAGCAAAACAAGGACTGCATGCATCGACTCATATATTTTTACAGAGTTCTCTGCATGGTCATTGCACTGCAGGTATGAACCCAGACCACCATTATTAAGTTTCTAGGTAATGAAGTGAGTCATGTGCAATATTAAATCCAATATTGTCACGACCCTGGCCATAAAACGTAAGAAATATGAATATAAATAAAATTAATTCTGAAGAATTCATTTTCAACATATCTCTTGTTATGAAACACTGTACTGAGTTGGAGTTATTCCTTTGTGGTGTTAAGAGAGAGCAGAAAGGGGTTATAATGGTAAAACAAATGCAGCGGCTGGGATGTTTCGTGTATTATGGTGCTTTAAATGGACCAGTACTTATAAAGCGCTTTTCTAGTCGTTCTGACCACTCCAAGCGTTTTACACTGCTAGTTTCATTCACCACTCCACACCACATTCACACTGATGGTTGAAAGATCGATCTATTGTAGACCATCAGCTTTTTATCTAACACATTCATACCCATTCATACACCACTGACCAACAGTTGGAGCAATTGGGGGTTCAGTGTCTTGCTCAAGGACACTTCGGCATGTGACTGCAGGAGCTGGGAGTCGAACCCTCGACCTTACGATTGAGTAACGACAACTCTACTACTGAGTCTACCACGGTCGCCCTGCTTTAACTGTTAACCTGACATTTTAAAATATGAGTGCACAGTTTTTTTGTTTTGTTTTGTTTTTTTTTCTTCAAAGTTGAAGCTATTGTATTTGGTGAATAATTAATGATTACACGATAAAAGTAGGATTCACCAGTGGCTCTATGAGGTATTAATATGTTACTTCTGGCAACAAACAACATTATTCTAATTTTGGAACTTTTGCAAAATATCTGGAATATTAATACCATTTACTGCATTTTTTTTTATAATGATTCAATATATTTTTTGAAATGAGATTTATGTTTATAAAGGAAAACTTGATGAGATTTTTTTTTCATTCAACAAGATGCGTAAAACTTGAAAAAGAAATTATAACAATAAACAAAAATAAATAATAAATTAATAATACTAAATATAGATAAATAATAAAACAACAAAATTAAATATTTTCAAATGGACATCCACTGTGTCCAACACTTCATTTCTCACAAGTGATGTTAATATTTAAACTTTGTCTGTACAGTGACGCCAAGTAAAATATTGCAAAACTACCTTTGTGGAATTAACTTAAAACCCAATAGCAGCCTTGTGGGTTTTTACTCGTGTTGTTAACTTTTATCAACATCATTTTGGGGGGACACACATTAACCCATATTATTATAGGATGACAAACTGATTAGATGGACTGTAGGGTAATAACCCCCCCCCCCCCCCCCCCCCATTCTGTTTTCTTTTTTTCCTTCCCACCTTGTTTTACCCAACATGCCAGTTTTTTGACTGAGAATGAACCTACATTCAGGGAAAACTGGGTCACCTCTCTGCCCTTTTTGTGGCATCAGTAGCCGTGGGGTTTGGCTGGATTTTGGAATGTTGACCAAGATAATGAAGAGAGGGAACAATACCCAGTGCTGTTATGCCCACTAGCTGTATAAACAGCCATGGCTGTCAGCAGCAGAGCAATCACACACAAATTTATTATTTGTTTGGATGAATTCTGGCAAATCTCTGATAAGGTGCAATTCAGACTGTGAGTTTATAGATAGTGAACAATGTTTTTAATTTTTAACCTGCTTTATGAATTAATTAACACATTCAAAAAGAAACAATTGTCAGCAAATGAGACAATGATGAATTGGGGTGAACATACTAGAAATCAGCAACCATTTTCCCTAAGGGCTGTATCTCACTGTGCTGTTTTCCCCCTCTAACAGCGACAGCCACAACAGCACCTCCAGCCATCAGACTGTCAAGCTAAGGAAGCTTGCAGATGACATCAACCTCAGAGGGCTCACGGGTTGGTTGGGTTCCCCAGCAGGTGGAAGATGACCATCTTGCGAAGATAGATCTCTAATAATGCCTCCTGAACACCAGAGGCATAGCAGAGGGGAAGTACTTCTCGGGCAGGAGAAGAATTTCAACCAGCCAAAGTCAATAATGATTCTGTCCTCTCAACAATCACTGAGTTCACACTGACCTCCACTGTCACCATCTGGTGTGCTGCTGCCCCTGCCAAAGATGAGTGGAGGATACACCGTAGCATTTATTCCACTGAGAAGTTGATGGCTACATTCTGCCCTTCCTCCAGGATATGTATAATTCCAGGACAATGAGGCCGGCAGGAAATACTGCTTAAATCAGCTTAAACGCAGGACCTAAAATCATTGACACATTTATACAAGTAAGGATTGGCCAGATAAAAAGAGGGGACAAATTTCTTTCTTAAGAAAAAAAAAAAAGAAAAAAAAAAAAGAAATCAATATCCCTCTTGCATATTGACCTCCACTACCATGAGAGAAGCTAGGTTGAGTTCAGCAATTCCAATATGGCATCTGTCAATGATAGGCTCAAAACTCTGTATCAGAAACAGATGGCTGATGTCACGGAGACTATGCCATACAGTTTATGTTGATAAGCTAGTGAGATTCATTCATTCATTTTCTATACGTGGGTTGCAGGTGGCTGGAGCCTATCCAAGCTGACTTAGGGCAAGAGGCGGGGTAAGCTAGTGAGATGATCTTTGGAAATAAGAAAATATGGACTCTGATGACCTGTGCTAGAAATGGGAATCAGGGATCAAGATCGGCTGGAGTAACTTGCATTGTGTATCCAGTTTGAGTGAACTATGTCAGGTCTTACCCTTATGAGCTATGTTTATTGCAATGTATTCTGGAGTTTTACTTTTGATTTTATATCTTAGTAGCAGTCTCTTTTTTTTTTTTCTTTTTTTTTTTTATTTACCTATCTCCACAACTAGAGAAAGGGGTCAGAACAATCTCTGGGTAAAAAAAGTCCTGTAATACAGTGGTCCCCAACCTTTTTATAGCTGCAGACCAGTCAACGCTTAACAATTTTAGTGTGTGTGTGTTGGGGGGGGGTTGTAACATAATAATAATAATAATAATAATAATAAACGTGTATCCACTGTGTACTCATATGCAACTTTATTAGCAGCTTCCTCGTATCGTTGCGGCAACAACATAACATGAGTATAACATCAAAGTCTCTGTTGACTGAGATGTAACCGAGAGAATCCGTTTTTTTTTTTTCAAAATAAAAGATATTTTATAAATAAAATATCGTTCAGAGTCAGATAATAAATAAAACGGAAATAATTATTTCTTGTGCGGCCTGGTACCAATTGATCCACAGACCAATTGGGGTTGGGGACCCCCTGCTCTAATGTATAGAGGGATTGAATCTTAAGCCTCCAAATCCTTTTCAACATGTTTGGTATTTACAATATCAAATGTGGATAATCTCTTCATGGACAAAACAGAACCCAAGAGCCTAAGCAAAATTTTAATACAATGTTGATTTGCATGGGAAATTAAAATGACAGTTAAAATCTTCATTTTAGAGTAGTAGAGATAGTCTTCTGTTTTGTCTTGTTTCTTTTTAAACACATAAGCTTGAGTTAAACCAGGTACATGAGGTGATTTACTTTGTTACCCATGATTTCCTCCGATATATCAAGAGAAAAAAAATGCTGTAGTTTTAGTTTCTGTAGCCTTCAACAAACTTTAATGACTGCAGATATTACCCATATGCATAATGACAGTTTTAAATTGCATGAAAACTTCAGAATGAGCGGATCAAAGTTAAAGGGAGTGTAACATTTTAAATATTAATGCACAGGTTAATATTAAAGTCACAGACTAGGCTTTTAAGGTCAAAGGAGGATGCAATAACAATGAGATGACTGTGAAAAGGAAGTTTTAAAAGGTTAAACATTGAGAATTAAAGATATCATCTCACACTGTCAGTCCACTTTAGCAGACAGAATTACAAAGATGTTTTGCTTTTCCTGCAATGACAAGATAAATCCCCTTAAATGACATAAAAAGACATGTCTGTTTGTGCCTGCCATGCAGTGTCTGTTTATTTTTAAAATTATTCATGAAACACATTTTTCATCATATAACCATAAAATAACTGACCTAACTGGTGTCAATGGAGTACGTGTACACACACACACACGTATATATATATATATATATATATATATATATATATATATATATATATATATATATATATATATATATATATATATATATATATATATATATATATATATATACACACACACACTCACCGGCCACTTTGTTAGGTACAGAAGGTACACAAGGTACTGGAAACATTCCTCACAAAGTTTGGTCCATATTGACGTGATAGCATCACGCAGTTGCAGCAGATTTGTCGGCTGCACATCCATGATGCAAATCTCCCGTTCCACCACATCCCAAAGGTACTCTACTGGACTGAGATCTGGTGACTGTGGAGGCCATTTGAGTACAGTGAACTCATTGACATGTTCAAGAAACCAGTCTGAGATGATCCAAGCTTTATGACATGGCACGTTATCCTGCTGGAAGTAGCCATCAGAAGATGGGTACACTGTGGTCATAAAGGGATGGACATGGTCAGCAACAATACCCAGGTAGGCTGTGACATTGAAACAATGCTTAGTTGGTACTAAGGGGCCCAAAGTGTGCCAAGAATATATCCTCCACACCATTACACCACCACCACCAGCCTGAACCATTGATAAAAAGCAGGATTGATCCATGCTTTCATGTTGTTTGAAAGTACCTTTTTTCCCCATTCTGATGCTTGGTTTTGATCTGCAGCAGATCTTCTTGACCATGCCTACATGCCTAAATGCATTGAGTTGCTGCCATGGGGTTGGCTGATTAGAAATTTGAGTATATATATATATATATATATATATATATATATATATATATATATATATATATATATATATATATATATATATATATATAAACTAAGCCATTATAGACTGATTTTCTGTCTCTTTCTCAGTTTTATAAAGGGCTTCTCTAAAAGTTATAGCTGATTTTATTCAGCTTGTACAAAATATGTGAGCTCCTTTTCCACAAATTAAAGTTAAGGGTGTTAAGATTTTTTTTTAAATAGGTCCCCAGATGAAAGTTGCAACGCAATCAATAGTAGTTGGAAAGCAATGCATTATGGAAAGTATTGACATTGCCTAGATTTGTTGTGCACTGTCAACATATTGCTTCACTTAAAGACCAGACTGGGTAATAGATGCTTTGCAGCAGTTTTAAACATTTTACAACCAAAAGTCAGGAGGACAATTTACATTCAGTATGCAATAGAAGGAGAACAATACAAAGGACTTATATGATTTTACAGTAAATGATGTCACTGAGAGGTGCACTGACACGATTTTGTCTTTTTTTTTTTCACTTTTTTACAAAGTGTTAGCGTATTTAAAAGCTTATCTTCTTTTTCAAGAATGAAAAAAGTCTTAGACCTACTTTTACATCAGTCATATCCTACACATAGAAACAAGAATGCTCTCTCAAACCTAAAAACTTCAGCACAAATCAGCATAAGGAGCTCCCCACACTGAATGACGTTTTTCCCCCCAAGCAACACCCAGCACTGGCAGGAAGAACATAATCTCATCCAATAAGATACATGAGTACTGACCCCAGCCCACCTGGGGTCCTCCCTCAGGGCCAACCCCTAGTTCTCCGCTCCCACACACACACACACACACACACACACCAAATATCCAGGGAATACCTAACTTGGAATACCAAGTCTTCTTGCTCTCCAGTGTTCTTTTCCTGCCTGGTTTTTGCTTTCTGTCTGCTTTTTTTAACTACTAAAATCTGGAATGGTTTTCCAGAAGATGTGAGACAGATGAAAACAGTTTTATTTAGCTTTGCATACACAGTTGAAAGTACTTTGTCTACACTCCTTGCTTGTGGTGGCAGATTCCTCCCAAATAGTTTTTAAAAGCCCCTGATGAAATAAGCTTCACTGGTGTCTTGACGCATGTCCACTTTCATTCATAAAAATTATTCCAGTATCACAGGTCTGCAGTTGACGTTGCATTGAGGATTCCATGTTTCAATTTTGTTTATTTATTTTTTAACCAACTCATCATTTCAAAAATAAAATATCCAAAAGATTCAACTGCAGTTCTAAAACATTTTCCTCTCAGCTCATTTAAACCTGACCTGACCTGCACACCTGTGCTGACTGACCAAAATCAAATAAAAAAACCTCTACCCATGACCATTTTGTTCCACATATGTTGCTCCAAAACCTGGCTTTTGAACTTTGCACTGATAAAAATCTGGATTGTCGCTTTCTGGTTTAGCCCGGAGGACATGACATCCATGATTTCCAAAAAAAATTTGAAACGTTGACTCGTCAGACCACAGCACACTTTTCCACTTTGTGTCAGTCTATCTCAGATGAACCCGGGCCAGGAGAAGCAGGCGGCCTTTCTGGGTGTTGTTGATGTATGGCTTTGGCTTTGCATGGTAGAGTTTTAACTTGCACTTGTAGATGTGGTGATAAACTGTTTTCTGAAGTGTTCCTGGGCCCACATGGTAATACCCTTCACACAATGTCGGTTTTTAATGCAGTGCCACCTGAGGAATCGAAAGTAACGGGCATTCAGTGCTGGTTTTCGGCCTTGTCACTTATGTGCAGATATTTCTCCAGATTCTCTGAATCTTTTGATGATATTATGGACTGTAGATGATGAAATCCCTAAATTCCTTGCAGTTGTATGCTGCGAAACATTGTTCCTAAACTGTTGGACTATTTCCTCATGCAGTTGGTCACAAAGAGGTGAACTTCACCCCATCCTTGCTGAGCCTTTCAGGGTTGCTCCTTTTTTGACACTCAGCAGTTTCTAATTAACCTGTTCACCTGCGGAATGTTCTGAACAGGTGTTTTTGAGCATCCGTCAACTTCCCCAGTCTTTTATTTCCCCTGTTCCAGCTTAACTGGAAGCTGTTGCAGGCATCAATTTCAAAATGAGTGAATATTCACAAAAACACAAAGTTTATCAGTTTGAATGATAAATATCTCGTCTTTGTAGTGCATTCATTTGAACAGAGGTTAAAAAAGTTTTGCAAATCATTTTATTCTGTTTTTATTTGCATTTTACACAATGTCCCAACTCCAGTCACCCGTGACCCTGAACAGAGTAAGCGGTATAGAAGATGAATGAATGACTGAACCGTGTCCCAACTTAATTGGAATTGGGGTTGTATATCAAATATCAATATTGCTGTCCAATGACGGTGCACCTAAGCACTGTTCGATGACACAGCTCTCTTCATTACTCTTTTTTTTTTTTTTTTTTTTTCATATGGAGTTTGGCATCATTTTTTAATGGCTCATTTTTTAGCTATTATCACAAAACTGTTTATGTTTGCAGTGGTGTTTTTACTTTTTATTGTTGTTGTTGTTGTTGATTTTCCTGTGTCTGGAGATCCTCCATGTCACCACAGTCATATTGTATACAAGCAAGATCAGCTGTTGGCAGCATGTGAGATGTTAATGCTAAACAGTGCTAGGCTTCATGCTCCCTGCAAGCTCATGAGAGGGAGCTGAGGACAACATGCTGGTAATGCTGTGGGAGCTAAGAGGAGATGACATATGCGAAATGTAAGATCTATCTCAAATAAGATGGATGAGCGAGCAGTTCTAACCCAGCCCCAGAGGGAATACTCACAGAGCAGCATCATGCTTTCCACAGACATTGCTACAGGAGCTAACAACAGACTCGAACACCACATTGAAGGATTTCACCTGCTGTGAGTGGACAGAATACAGGAGAGTGAGACTGAATAAAATGGTGACGAAGATCAGCTCAGTTCTGGAACCTGTGGAGGGGGTGGCTGACGGGACAATTATAGTCTAGCTGTCGTCCCTTGATTTTTCACGATACACTTTCTCATTTGCTGCTGTGACTCCTGAATTTCTCTTCAGGGAATAAATAGTGCATTCTATTCTATTCTATTCTATTCTATTCTATTCTATTCTATTCTATTCTAGCGATATGCCATCAAAATGGTGAAGTTTCACAAAGATTTGTTTAAAACATCAGAGCATAAATTATAACTTGCCCAGTGGCGTCTGTTACAGCATTCAGTTCAAGTATTATATTTACTACAGTCATGAGCCAGTAATTGCTTTTCCATTCCAAGCACTCCTCCAGCTCTTGCACTCTTGAACACAAGGCTAAAAACCCAATCTCCCAGGACTACGAAAGTAAATGGCAATTTGAGCCCCAGCACTTTGCCGGTAGATTGTGTGGATTATAGTGTGCTCTGCTTTGTTGCAGTCCTGTACGAGCCAAACAGACAGAAATATGGACAAATTGATTGACAGAGTGGATGACTGACTGGGAAACTTACTGGCAGGCTGGCTATAATGTGGATGATGCTCTGGCTAGCTGGTTTAGTGAAAAAAATACCTGAGCAGAGAAGCCTGGCTGATCGGATAAAGATTGGGCACTACAGAGATACATCAGGATTTACAAAGGGCAACTACTCTTCTCAATAGCAGCTTAAATGACAGTAAATTACTGTCTTTTTGCCTGTCAACTGGATAATATTGGTAACAAAGCATCTGACTGACAAGGGAGAGAGAAAAAGTGACAGCTGGGAAATTTGAGAGGGAAGAAAAGAAAGTAAAAACTCACTGTAGTAGTACAGACCAGATTTAACATAAATGTGTTCACTTGTTAAGAAAGAAAGTACTGGATGTACTTCCCCTTAATTCCTGCTCTAAAAAAATAAAAGACAGACACACTTACACTTACACCATAAGCTGTTGCCCTAGTCCAAAGCGGCATTGTCCCTTTCCTGATTTAACTGGGTATACATACAATAGTAAGATTGCAACACACACATGGCTCTTTGCCATTAAACAGCCTCCTTAGTTTAAAAGATATGCAACCTCATATTTATATATTTTCCCATTTATTTATTGACAACTAGCTGAGCAGTTTAAGCATGCACCTATGTACAGAGGCTATAGTCCTTGTTGTAATGGTTGCTGGTTTGACTCCTGGTCATACCCATTGGTGCGTTTCTTCCTCCACTCTCCACTACCCACATTTCTTTTTGCTCTTCAGCTCTCTTACCAATAAAGGCAATTATCTTCCTTTCATTTGTTTCTTTCTTTGATGTCAGACCGACAGCTGCACCATTCTGATGAGGCTCTGATGTGATTGTTTCTCTTTCATGAGCTTCATAACCCAGCATCAAAATGCAGTATTTATGGAGTCTCTCAACAGAGAATTATTGATAAGAAATCCGATGCTTATTGTCTTTACTAGATCATGTATCCATGTTTCTTGTGTTAAGTGGTTTGAACAATCACAGCCTTTGTTCCAAACTTTGCAACAACCAAAGCTGTGTTGATCTTCAAGAGTGTTAATTCAGTGTCATGATAATCTGTCTGTCTCACCCAAAATATCAAGTGGAGCTGTGATTAAAAAAAAAAAAAAAAAAAAAAAAAAAACAAGATCCACCTGTGAGCTTTGAAATTTGCCACCCAGTGCTAAGTTAGTCTTTCATGACAATTGACATTTATTGATTTTTTACACAATTGATTGGCATGGGGACAATTAAAATGACAAAAAAAGGTCAGAAGACAAATAGCTTCTTTTGCCAGTAGATTACTGCTAAAGCATTTGTTCTTATAGCTCACAGTGGGGGTGGAAGGTTGTCACTCAAAATATTAGCCTTGAAACACTGCAACTTTAATTCTTTTTAAAGAAGCTAACATGAAATCTGGCTTTCCAGGTCACAAATACATCAAGTCCAGAGAGATTAAACATGGACCAGTTCTACACAGTTAGAAAAGAAGCATTTAATAAATGACAAAATTAAATTTGACAACATATGAATTGGCTGTAGTTTTTTGATAAATCACTTAGCAAAAAAAAAAAAAAAAAAAAATCAAGAAAATAAGAGTTCAGTTTACTCCCCTTGGTTGGTTTGGTCAATTGTAGATTGTGACCTTTCTTGTTGCATTCTTGCCCCATAAGGAATCAATGGGCTCAAACATTCCTGCTCAAACTGACAGCAACCAAGACTCTCCAAGAGGGCATGCCTCAAAATTATATTTTGTGTAGACAAATAGTTGTGTTTTTTTTTCCTTAACTCATTAGCTGCCATTGACATCTAGATGTAAATTCTATTACAACCATTGACTGTCTAAAGATGTCCATTATGTAGTGCAGTGTGTTGGGGTGGTGTCTGGCAGAGCTTGTCTATCAATATCAGGCTTGTAAACTACTGTAGGTGGCAGCGGTGCTCTCTCAGGTAGAGAAAAATGAATGAAGCCTTTGTGGAAGTGCTATAAGTTGCTATTCATGGAGAGTCCGCTAGAGGCTGGCTGCAGAAAGACAGGAAGTCATGTACACACCAAGCCAAAAAAACAGACTTTTATGGCATTAAAATGCACATTTACAGCCTGGTTCAAAAAACGGCTTGGGTCTGAAAAGCTAATGTCCCTATCGGCACACACTGTACAGTGAGTGAATTTTTTTTCTAATTGAGCGATTTAGATGATATTAGGATTACAAGTGTGTCCAATCAGACTCAGCTCAGCTCACGTGACTGAAGGGTGCCCTATAGCTGTTACAACAGAAGCTCAAAGTCTGTGTCATATCCAAGATAGCCCTGTCCAAGAATTGTCTTAATAGGAATGTATCAGAAACAGACGGGTGATGTCGCTGAGACTATGTCCATGTTTTGTACATGCTATGGGCGAGACATTGCAAGTCGGAAAAGCATGCTTGATAATGGCACCATTTAGATGGCAATTGTGAACACAGTATAGTGCAGTCGGTATGAGCACTCAGCACATGTAAATATTTTGACGTAACTGTGCTAGTGTTCATGAATAAAGCGCTGTTTTGCATTAAAGCTCATTTGTATACAGCAGAGCCTTTTTTGCTCCAAATGAAAGCATAATAGCTCATTAAACAACACCTCTGCACAGAGAAGCTATGTGCTTGGCAGGACACTTTGTGAGGGATTCAACCTTTGTTTGCATTTTGTGGTTTCAGAATCAAAAATACTTTATTTATTTCAAGGAAAATTTAGGTCATTACAAATGCCCAAATAAATATAATTTATTTAAATTTATGTTTATCTTTTTTGTTTTTTATGTCATTTTTTTAAATTTTATTATTTAAAATAAATAACTATAAATAAGCATCTTTTACTAATATTTCTTGTTACTTGTGCACATTAAAGTAAGAATAAATAAATAAATAATTACTAAATAAAATAAAATAAAATAAAATAAAATAAAATAAAGAAATGCAGAAGAGTTGGATGAAGTTAAGCACCAAAGCACTGACGTAAGTTGATCTTGGTGTAATCCTCGACAATCTGGAAGCCGTTGATAGTGGCAGTGGTTGGGATGAAATAGTTATTACATTTTGAACCCAGCATTTAGGGTCAGTTATTATATTTCAGGTGTTTTATATATATATATATAGGACATGTGACTCCTGCCCCTTTAGTGGTTTGGTCCATAAGCTGGCTTGGCTTCAGTGCTACCAGCTGAGTACAGGTGTAAACATCAGCAACAGCAACAGGGAATTAAGTGTTTGCAATTCCAATGTGAAAAACAGTACAAGTGCAAGTCCAGTGGAGGCACTGTTCAGAGATGTCCAGAAAAAAAATCTGATGTTAATCGTGGACATAAGAAAAACAAGAGTTAAATCAGACTTTCAGAGTTTCTTTTGGGTTTATCTTATTTCAGAAGAACAGCTATTTGGCTAAACAGCAACACATTTAATATATAAAGGCAAGCTTCAGTACTAAAGATAGTTTAAAATCATGCACTGTTTGCTAAACTGGCTATAAACTATGCTAATCAGGCTCAGTTTAAAAATATGGAATTTGAAAAAGAAGAATCAAGAGTTGTTTAAAAGGAGCAGGCAAAAAAGCACTAGATAAATGGAGATAAAAAGGATGTAGGACAAAAAGAAGTCAAAACTTACTCTGAGGTCTGTGAAGACAAAGTACCCTGCTGGATACTGCCAGTTTTAACTCTTCTGCTGAAGTCTATCCAAGTGAGTGAGAGTAGTCTTTTACGAACTTTATTAGGAAACATATCTTGTGGTGAATCGAGGTCCCTCCTGTGAGAACGAACTGCTGTATGAACTTTCAATGACCCTGATGCAGCTGCAGAAAGCAAAGACTTCCTCCTATTAAGTCCTTGCTTGATGTACGTCTCAAGCTCTACAGTGACTTGCTCTGCACTTCACAATGTCTTTCACACATACACACCCACACATTTGTTTGCAACACATAGAACAACACATTCTACCTCTGATGACTACAGAAATTAAGGACATGTATTTTAGGCAGCAAAGAGGAACATCAGCACTTCTGTCTTCGCATAATTGCCCTCATTGAGTCAATCTTTTTTTCCCTCCATAAACACTTAAAAACCCATCTTACCAATCCAGCTATACATTTTATTGCCATAACCACTTTTTGGTCCTCTTTGATCCTTAATTGCTCTCTTCCTTTGCATAAAAACACC